>VXBI01011375.1:29765-40882 GCA_013397375.1 Toxostoma redivivum
AAAAAGCCCCCAAAGAAGCACAACAACAATCCAAAAACAAACCCTTCAAATACAACACCAAGCCCCAGCCCAGAAATCATCACAGCCCAAGAACCCTGACCCCAGTTCTGTGGGAAGGTGTCCTTAAGGCTTTGGTGTCTGCAAATTGAAGTAGCATTAAACAACCTGGAAGGAAAGAGAACAAAGAGTTCATCTGCACAGAGTGAATGTGTCTGTGAGTAAGTAATTTAGTTTATAGTGTGGAAGAAAAAGATGACTGAGCAGTAATTAGTTTACTGTATTGTTTGTAATAATGTTATATGATTAACAGAGCATAAATGGAAGGAGATGAGTGAGGGATTTTGCATTAGTGCTGTGGATTGCCTCAGCTTTGATATAAACATGAGAGGATAATCTCTTTATTAACATGTCTGTTGGCAAAAGATGAAATGTTTCTGGTGTTGCTCTGTATAACTTCCAATTTTACAAATAAAGCAATGGAATACTCTTCTTCCAAGGGTCAAAGTTAGCAAAGGAAGAGCAGAACTCTGCTCTCCTGGGAAGTGACACCTGGGTCTGTGACAAGAGAGGAGTGCTGCTGGCGGGTTTCTTTAGGTAGTGGCCAGGCTACTGCTCAGCCTAGGAGGAGCAGGGTATTTTCCTATTTCAGACAGAATAGAGTGCTGTGGCATAATGCACTAGGTAAGTAGATTAAAAAGACTTACTGAGAGCTAGAACTACAATGCCCCTTCCCTTCATGAAACTTTAAAACATGGATGTGTTTTAAGGTCTTTGAAGAGGTTTAAAATTTAAATTTAAAACTGAAAATTCAAACTTTGACACTCTTAATATTTGATTATATTTTATTTTTCTTAAACAAGTCTTGCTTATTGCTAACACTTTCTGCAGAAATTTGCCTATTGTCAGAAAGCTAAATTAAAAAAAGACCTGTCTAATTGGAATGATACTATATTTTGCATCTCATAGAGCTCAGTATTACTGAATAGCAAGGAAACTGGTGACCTGAGACATCAAAGTGGCTTTATAAGCTTCTAGCTGAAGAGCCAACAGAGAGGAGAGTCACAGAATCATTCAGGCTGGAAAGGGACCAAGCCAACATCCTACTCAAAGTAGGTCAGCTACAAGGCTCAGCTGAGCTTTGTCCAGTTGGGCTTTGAAAGCAGCCCAGGATGGAGGTGGCACAACTTCTCTGGGCCTCTGCTTCCCTGCCTAATTATTTTTGTAGTGACTCTTTTCCCCTTGAACCATCAGAATAATTTTTTTCAATTAGTGGCTGCTGTCTCATCTTTCTGTTGTGCATCATGACAGACTTCATCATCTTTTCAGCCCCTCAGTACTGGATATTACTGGAGAGCTACTCTTAGGTCCCTCACAAAGCTTTATTTTTTTATTTTTAATTTTTTTCCAAATCCAGCAAGCCAAGTTGCCTCACTATCTTCTCAAAGGACTTGTGCACTGTCTGTTTTTACTTTATTACTACCATTATCTTGCAATAATGGAGGGCACAGTAATGGCTGCAGTAGGTACAGGCAGCCTGACTAGAGCAGAGTCAAGAACAATTTCTTGCCTTGGTCTGTGCTTCTGTTGACACAGCCCAAGTTTGCTGCACTTCTCTGCATCAAATACTACTCAACTTCTCTCTGGTGTTGATGTTTTATGGTAAAGGGGATGGCAGCAGTGCTCTCTCTCCCTTTTGACTTTCTGTCTGCAGAAGAATAGATGTTCTTTGCCTTCAAGTGAGATCCATTCCTTCCCTGGAAGAGGAGTAGCTCTGGGCTTAGTCTGAGTACTTCTATGAGATTTCTGTGCTTCCCCACACCTTTTCCCTTTCCTAAGTGGAAATAAGGAAAAGGAGTCTGTTAACAGTGAGTTTCATATTGGTCACACATAAAAAATCTCCCAGCTTTAGGAAACATGTTGAAGAGCCAGCCCTGAATTCTGAAGGGAGATTTCTCTTTGGGGAATGGCAACACCATATTTTGAGGACAGGAGAGAGTAATGGACTTGAGAGTGTATAAGTTAGTAGTCTTGCATTAGGAAAGATAACATGCTAGTTATTTATAGCTCTAAAGGTAATTCGGTGGTTGTACCTCTTCCATGCATTTAAACTGTGTGATAAGTAAGAGCTCTTTTGCACCAGGTGGTGTGAAGTACATGATAGATCACGTGAGAGGGGAAAGTCAGTCCAAGTACTTGCTTTTAACCTCTGACACAGTAGGTGTTGTCCTTTGGAGTGGGCCAGGAGCACCTCCTCTTTTATGATGAGGGTGAGTCAGCTCCCTGTGCAGTTCTTGTTTGTCCTCATCCTCTTCTGTCACTTCTGCACTGGAAGTCAGTCACTTCTGCAAGGTCTTTTTAGAGTCTTTACAGCAATTTGTAGATGACTGCTGCCAGAGGTACTGCAGAGCTCGGGAAGCTTGGTTACTGAAATTCCTGAAGTTCCCTCAGTTATTACATGGGATAAGACCAATGCAGTACACCTGCAAACACATAGAACACAGCTCACTTACTGCAACAAAGAACTGTGCTGTAATGCAGGCTGAAGAAAATGTTTTTAGAATTCTTTTAGTTACTATTTGTATGGAGTTTAACGGGTCAAAGGTGGCTTTATCTGAATGAAAGTATTATGATGTTACACAGAAAAGTGCTCAGTCACTTAAAAGTTCTTATCATGGATAAATGCCTATAATGTCCAAGATGTAAATATTCATTCAGACCCTGATCCCTTGACTCTGCAGTGTTGTCACTAAAACTTGTTTTCTGCTGGCCATTTTTTCCTTTAAAACTGAAGAAGAGTCTTTTACTGAGCTGTCAAAGCTGCACCGTTTTTTTTTATTGTGTGTCAAGTGACATTGTGTTTGTGTCTTCTTTGTATGGAAAGAAGCCACTGTGCAGTGATATCTAAAAGACACCAAAACTTTGGGCTCAGATGGGTTTAATGCAGTTCATTTTCCTGAAATAACTGAAGATGGGGATGAAAAGCACCAATATGCATAATTTAGAGAGTATCCTACCTGCCATTAACAGCTAATATGACCTAGTGATTGCTCAACTTGCTCAGTCTAAATGTGGCTCTTGGCTTAAAATACACTTTGTCCTTGGAGTCCTTTATGAACTCATTACATGTCTTGCACTCACCTGACTGAATTTCATGACTTGTGAACTGAGAGAACCCCCAGATGTTTCACAGGGAGCTGAAGTACATGCTTCTTGTGAAGTTGGTGTAGATTCAGTAGGGAATGAGAACCCCAGCTCCAGTGCCACAGTAGTTTGGAGTGTAAGGAAAAACCTCACATTTGTTTAAAATTTCAGGTGAAGGTAATTTTAAATAGATTTTGCAGAGATATAAGACTAACTCACTTCTGGAGTAAAATACATGAAGTGGGATAACCAGGATCTGTTGGATGAGGTGGAGATAGATTAGTATCTGTTGTGTATGTCCAAATAAGGATGAGGATTTTCTTTTTTTTTCTTTGGCTACTCAGATGTTTATACTCCATGTAATAATTGCATATTATCTTCTTGAGGGCTTCATAAATACCAGATACTCTTGAGGAAGGAGAAGAAGCTGTAGAAAAGTCTGAGTGGATGATCCCTGTGGGCGAGGGAATGTGCTCTCTAGTGAGAAATTACCGGGGTCTTAGGCTGAAGCAGGTAAGGTAAGAAAGGTGAAAATCCTGGCCCTGCCTTGGCGTGCAGAACTCCACTGTTTTGTGTGGGTATCCAACACTGGTGATGCAGCTCTGTCCATAGCTCAGGGCATCCTGTCCCTTGGCTTTTTCTGCCCAGCTGCAGCACTGGAGGGTGCCTGGGGGAAGTGCTCAGGCACCTCCACTGACTCCTGTCTTTTATTCACATCCCGTGTGCTCTGAGCCTCCTTGGTCCCCTGTGCTGTCTCTAGGCAGACCTGCTGACTCTGCTCACCTGCTGTACCTGTAAAACAATGGAAAACTTCATTGTAAAATAAGTGAAACTTCAGGCTTTTTTGTTATGTATCTTTAATGTAATTCTTTATTTGTGCTGCTCTTGTTTAGAGATAGCAAATCTATTAAAATCCCAAGGAAGTAATGAGGGAGCTTGTGCTTAAAGGTAAAGCTGGGTGGCTATGCACAATTAGCTCAGTGCAATACTTGTCTTGTAAAACTGAGTAATGATGAGTCCAATTTGAAGGACTCATTTGCTACCAAATGCCTTCAGAGACAGAACTATGAGAAAATGTACATCCCTCTGTGCCTGTTTAATGATTATTGAACCCAAATTCGCTACCTCTGTTTTGAGAAAAAACACTCCTAGTTTTAACTGTGAGGTTTCTGCCTTGTCAAATCCAAGTTGATGGAATATTGAATTGTAACAGGAACACAACTATAAGTACCTGACCAGAAATATTTTCATGGCTATTTTATGTTTCAATGAACTGTTCCATTTTTTCTGTTCTTCCTTGCTGAACCAACATTTAAAAATTCTAACTGGTTTATTTCCTGCATGTGGCTACAGACAGTTTCCTGGAAGTCATCTCTTGTTGTTTAGGACTCTGTGAAGGGTCACCATTTGCATGTGTCAAGTAACTAATTTAGATTTTTTGTATTACTTATATTTGACTCTTGGTAAAATCATCCTTGGGAATGTGATGTTGGTATTTTTGGT
Source organism: Toxostoma redivivum (assembly GCA_013397375.1). NCBI lineage: Eukaryota > Metazoa > Chordata > Aves > Passeriformes > Mimidae > Toxostoma > Toxostoma redivivum. The sequence goes on from VXBI01011375.1 coordinate 34,410, forward strand.
TTTCTTTAAATTTGTGGCACTGTATAACTGAGAGCAGAAACGAAAATAAAAGCTTTTTGTAAGTTCTTGGTTATATATCTGTGAGGAGTCTATACAAATAAATTTATATGACAAAACTAAAACATGTTTTAATGTTTTTTCTAATGAAATAGTGTTGGAATAACTCTAAAAAATTAAACAGCTTACCAGTCCTGTGTCTGCAGCAAGCTCTTCCTTGCTTTTCAAACAAATACACCTCCTTATAGCTACAATTAAGTTTTAGTGCAAACTAAAAAGGTATAAGGAAAGGCTTGTTGTCATTGCTAGTAATTTATGATGTCAAACCCTTAATGTTTTTTTATAGGTACAGTATGACTCATTTACTATTCCCATGATCCCTTTGTGATGGATCTTTACAGATTTTAAAATAACTTATGCTCTGGATTAGAAGAACGTTACCAGTTCAGATTTTTCCTTTGCTGTACATCATAAGCTTTGAAATGAATTGCCAGTTTAGTTACAGTTATAGAGAAGAGTGTTTGGGCATTAGCTTGTGATGATATAACATGAAAAGAAAAGCTCTTATTTCATCAGGTAAGAATGCTAGAGAGCTTTGGTTGTGCATCTTGAAAATATGCATAACTAGAGGCATGCTTTCAGCAGCAACTGTTCTGATGCAGGGTAATATCAGGAACAAATGCAACTCTATCTTGCAAGCCTTCCAAATCTTGTGGGTGAAACTGTCATTGTTGGAAAACCAGTTAACAGGGAACAATTCCAGGCAGCAGGTATCTCCATTGCAGAAGTATGAGTATCCCTTCCTGTGTACCTCACAACTAAATGAGTGTGTGTGCTGGTTTTCAACTCCATCCTTTGTTTTTCAGCAAGGAAAGCTGTGCTGGCTCGGGGCTGGGAGCCAGAGGAGCCCCTCTCTGGTTGTTTGGGAAGCAGGCACTGCAGAGATGCTGCCCTGAAGCTCAGAGACAGGCTAGACTGTCTGTAAAAATGCTTTATCTGGTCTTGATGGATCCCATCTGAGCACAGCAGAGCAAGAAAGGGACATTAACTGACTCACTTATTGGGAAGTGTCTGGGGATAAAATTGGGCACTTGTCTGTACCTCATACTTCAGTGACATGCAGAAACACATTTTCAGCTTTCAGCTGCTGCCCTGGTCCAAAGTAGAGCAGTCTGGAGGCTGTTTTAGCCTGATCTAGAATCAGAGTATTTCTTCTTACTTCTTCAGAAGTGTTGGCAAATACAAAACTGTAGTGTTAATAAAAATGTGCATGTCTAGTAGACAATGGAAAAGGAACAGGGAATGGAGATACACTGAAGCTGAAAATAGCATGAGGATATGTTATAAAAGTGAAATGCACTGGGTATATATAGAAATGCTCTAAGGAAATGAACGGAAAGTATATTCACTCACATATTTCTACCCTAATGCTAAAACATAAGGAAACATAATAGTTTGTGGGAAATAGTACATAATAGGTGTTGTATGATATATAAATGCAAAGAGTCCTTTCTTTCCTTTTCCTTGTCCATTTTGATATTAAAGTATCTGTAGCCCTTTAGGCTCACAGCCAGCCTGTACTGTTGATTGGATTTTACTAATTGGTACCAACCATCATATTTTGGTGGTGTTTCCTGTGCATTTATCCTTGTGGTGGAACCAGCACTATATCATCTGATTTAACTGCCTGTGCTCATGCAGTAGATGTTGATCTGGAGCATTTTACTTCTTTCATGGGAAAGAATTTTGCAGTGGTTAGAATGGAGACATCTTCTCTTTTCATTTCCCTGTCTCCAGTTTTGAGGGGAAAAATAAAAGGCAAAAAAAAAAAAAGGCTCGTTTAGTGGTAGTCCACACATTTAGTAACAAAGTTAGCACATCTCAGATTTAAAGCAAGTGCTGGTTCATGGCTTTGGATTGTCTGTTGTTCTTTGGATGCAATTTGAAAAACCATGTAGCTTTCTTTTTTACACATTGCTTTGTCAGTAAGCAGGTGGCTTCACTGACAGCTTTGTTTGTGGATATGCAATCAGGCCTGAAGGAATGTGGGAAAGCCACAAGAGAAGATTTCTTGTCATCTGTCAAGGCTTGTCAAAGTAAAATTAGCAAGTGGAGAGAAATATGGAATTATTTATACTTAGCCGAAAGAATGAAATGCAAAAAAAAGAAAGATGTATTGATATATATAACAGCACAAATGTATAGATGGATATATCTCTGCAAAGCACTGAGGGAAGGAAGATGTGAAGTGAAGCTTGTAACTGGCTCACAAAGCCATCTGCTAACAGGGAAGGCTTTGAGGGCTGAGTTTTTTCCAAGATAACTAGTGCCAAGTGTCCTTGAAAATACCTATATGTTGTCTTCATGGATTCAGAATGACAGAAAAGCTGTTTGTTTGAAATTGCACAAACTAGGATAATAAAGCTTTCAGCGATGCCAGTATTGAAGTGGGAGGTTCTCCACAGGCTTCTGTCAGGGCAAACCCTTTAAAATCAGGGAAGAATAAGGCAAGCAGTCTAGGTTATCACTGCTACCTTTTCAATATTTATGAGGTATGATGTTAATGAGACTCTCAATTAGTAATGGTAAAGAAAAAAAACCAAAAATATGAAAAAAAGGGACACTACCAGAAGTACTGTGGTTCTTGAGCTGAATGCAAGGTAATGTCTTAAGCCTGAACCATTACAAAGATGAGGAAGCAGAATGGAAGTTTCATATCATTGCAGGTTTTTAAGCTAAAAATTAATTTTAATGGAATGACTTAACGTGCCCAGATAAAACACTGAAGATTAGCATATAGCCCTGGCTCAGACAGTGTGTCACTTTTGGCTATCCTCTGGAATTGCTGTCGTGCTGTAGAGAATTGAGTGAGCACTGCCAACTATTGATAGATAAATTGAGAGCATTGCTCCCCCAACATGTGTATTAACATGCCATATGCCAGGAGCTAACATATTTAAGCTTAGAAAATTGCCATAGAGGATGAGAGAAAATAGAGTACGAGGTGTTACCAACTGCATTATTGCTTAAGCTACATAAATCTTAGAAGTCAATATTTTATTCAGTGTAATTCCACATGATGCAACTAAAAGTAACAGGAGGAAGAAAATATTTCAATACATAGGAAGTTTCTGGTTAAGACTGGTGGCATAGGACACCTGTACTGCAGTTTGGAAGTGACAGTGCACTGTAAATGGAGTAACTGTGGGAACAGATGCTCACACATTAAGCTCTCAGCCTTACATACAGCTGAAGTTTGCTTTCAGGCTTGGAAGTTTATTTTCAGGCCTGTAGGGAATCTCAATGGGCTGTGTGACAAGTGGTCACCTTGCAGGAAGCAGGATCAATTTACATCTCACTTCTATTTATTCCAGGCGATTTATTTTTTCTTTTTCCTTTTGAATGTGAAATAGAAGTTGATGTAAAGATGATAGAGGATGCCAGGCTGATAGCTCTGAAAACAAAAACTTCTGTTTATCAAGTGTCCTCATGCTCCTTACTTGAAAACTGGACAAGATCCCATCAGTGGGAATGAATTTTCTTCCACAGGTTTTTTTTTTCTTTTCTGATTTCTGTTTATGACTAACCAGAAATGCACTTTTGATCTGCCTTTCTGCTCTTTTGCTTACTGGAATTAGAAAATAGTCTTATAAACTATTCTCATGGATGCTTTTATGCATGTAGATTATATTCTATAGGTTTAGTTTTGAGGCACTGTTTTCGGATATAGTGTCAGTTCAAATTTTGTGTTCTGGTCTTTGAATTGTTCTAGATTAATCTAATGGATTTCACAGTGTGGCTTTGTTGGTAGCTTCAGAAATCCTATTTTTTTCTCAAATAGCCAGGGCTAAAAAAGGAGGTCAATGACTTCCACAGTAAGTGAGAAGTGTTTGATTGGATAGCTGAACTTTTTTTTTTTTATTCTAAGCATGTGGAAACAAGATATGGCAATACCAAGTATGAACCAGTATAAAATATCTTGAATTACAGGCTTATGAAGAGAAGATAATTAGTGGAGTAAATTTCGAAGTGAACTTGGGTTGTTAGCAAATGAATACTTGCTGAAGTTAATAACAGTTCTGTAATGATAATTCCTATCACCACAAAATGTTTTCCTCTAACATTCTATCATGCATAGGTAGAGGGATTGCAAAAGAGTTGCCTGAAGAGCTGTGTGTCAGGGTTCTGACCCATCTGGCTCTCCAAAGGATGTTGTGGATTGCTGTGAGCAGGTGCCATGGATTCAGTGCTCCCTTAACCTCTCTGGACCTTTTCCATTTGCTCCTGTAGGAATGGTTGACTGCATCTGCATGCACCCAGATCTTGTACTCTCCAGGGAGAATTGGCAAAACAGTGTCCTGAATTGCTGTTGGGCACTGGAAACTAAACAAAGGTGGTGAAACTTGCATTTTTCGTGCTTCCAGAATGAAGGCTTGGAGAAAATGATCTTGCCAAAATTTTGCTTGTAGCTAAAGTGCTCCCATCTTTCAGAATGTGCTTGGTGTGGAGTTGCATTGGACAATCCAACTTCTCTCCCTGTTTCACATTTCCAATATGGAGATTTATGTCTGCATTATCTGTCTTGTTACCTCTTGTTTTGTCCAAAGTTACAGCAATTATTGATGATAAAGGGAGAGGTTTCAACTACATGTGCATCTGTAGTCCAGAGGAAAAAGCATATGAAATTCCCACCCTCAGGAAAAAGAATATGAAATACAAGGGAAAGTCTCAAGCATAAGAAATCATTTTACTGAAGGAGGGGAAAAAAAAAAACCAACTTAGAACAAATCACAAACGCAAGAGACTGCTGCTGACAGCAAAGTAGCAAAATTTCATTTGCAAATCTGATATCTATATACCCTATAACATCTTCACAATTTATGGTACCTTTATAATTACAAATATTAGTACCATTGGGACAAAACAGAGGAATTTGAGGCAGAGTTCAGGGACAGGGATGTGAGATAAAACCAACCACCATTTCTGGATAGTCTTTTTCCAGTGAAATGATGTGTGCTGCTTCAACCTTGCTGTACCAATTAATGTGTTTTGTAAAACATTCTGACATACTCTGAAAATCTGGAAGTCAGGAGGGTTATAGATATCTCATATTAAAACATTTTGCAGATGTTGCTGACAAAATTAAATATTCTTTCCCATTTCTGAAACATGTTTGTAGATGCTTTAATTAGATCATATTTTTCCCTGAGAATTTCATTTCCTTTAAGACTTCTGTTCTACATAGTTAGACATATTCTGCAGGCCATTAAAATATCTAGCAGTTAAAATAGATTATGAGCTTCTATTCTTAGAATGACTAGAGTAAATGTACTCTCTGCTGTCATCTTAACCTGAATGATGGCGAGTACTTATTTTTGTTCTGTGGTCATTGCTCATCACTGGTTCTATCACCTCACCCCATCATTTATATGGAATCAATCAGATAAATAATAAGTGTATATTTAGGTAAGGCATTACTAAAGACTTCATCTCCTGTAGATGAGCAACTCATTCTGCAGCTCAATTTCAGTTTCTTGTAGTGAGCTCTGTTAGGCTTTCAGCTTTTTCATCTTCTCTATCCTCCTTTCCTTAAAAACAAAACCCACCAAACTAACTTGAGAACCAATACACAAGAGTCAAACTACTGTGATGCTACAACCAGGCTTGTTCCAGATTCTTAAGTCTTGAAGTATTGCCAAGCATTAAGATTTAGCTTTGTCAGTCCTTTCTTCATTGCAGTGTAGCTCCGAGTTTTATCCGAGGTTCTCAGTAGCTTTTACACGGGGTAGTTTGTGTTTTTCTTAACAGCCTCGATGTGCTAAAGAGCATTTGTTCTGTGAGACCCCTCTCATTTTCACTGAATGGCACTTAGAGTTCAGCACTGCTTTTGTTCTGTAAGGCCCACAAACCTATTTGTTATCACAATCAGGACCTGCATTTAAAATGTGTAGAATTTTATTTCCTTTCACAAGTATGTTTCCTGCCTTGGAGCTTATCCCTGAGAGTGTATCTGTATGAATTTGCAGCCACCAAAAGTAGGTTCAGTGTCTTTGAAAAGAATAAAAAAGTATCAAAGGGACCTGGTGCCCAGATTACAATACAGGCTTTCCATTACAAATTAAATTTCTTGGGGAGGAATAGAGACAGTGTCATTTTAACACAGGTTGCTTGTACATCTTCCTTGGAGATTTTAGCAATGTGTTATTTCTCTGCTTAGATCACAGTTTCCTCAAAGTACCATAAAGTTGAATTTATAGGATAATTCAGTCCAATTGTTTTGGGTTTTGTTCAGTAGTCATTAAAACTAACACACTTGCAGGTTTTATTTTAATGTGAGAAGTATTTATGGGCATTTTGTTAAATTAAAAGCTTGATTTGTCACTGTCTTCTAACACTTATTTTCTACTTTAATTTTTATTTTGTTGAAATTCAAATACATAGTAGAGGGACTTATTTTGTGTGGTGTTTTTTTTTTT
>VXBI01011375.1:51153-116077 GCA_013397375.1 Toxostoma redivivum
TAATAACTCTTGAGTAGCTTCAACACACTGCCATATTCTTTCTCAAACTAATGAATTAGTTCTGCAGTATTTTTGCATTGTCATGTGAGCAAGAACTCTCTGTTGCTTCAGTCTGGAAACCCAGTTTGTTACATGTGCTTTAGGGTGGTGGAAATATAGACCCATATTAACATGAAGTAGGCATTTACAAATGAAATATCATTGACAATCCAATAGCTGGACCCTACTATAGAAACCCCTGGACATCTCTCTTAACCAGAATCATTCTGGCTGTGCAGAGGCTCAGGCAGATAAACCTTCACCATTTAACTTTTATTTTTGCCTTTTAAATGATTACTCTAATGATCTGTGATGTGCTCTGTCATACTTGGACTCCATACACAATTTTTTGAACCAGAGTATTTATGTTTCATTCTAAACCCCTTGTTGAATAAAGAGGATTAATGTTTGGGGATTTAATAGTCTCCAGTTTAGCTGAACTCAGTAAATCTGTCTCTGGGCTGACAAAGCATTTGAGTGCCAACTGTTCTGGGACAGACAGAGTAATGACAGCATTGGACCTTTTTTCTTTATTATTGAGGAAGTTCTGAAGAATATAAATAGACAATGCAAGACCTTAACTGAATTATTAAAATAATTTGCTGTTGATGTGCACAACAAATATCACTCTAATGAAGTTTGGAAGCAATTTTAATGGAAGAAAAATTAACTAATGCCAGCAAGCTTTTTGATGTGAGAGTCATTTTATGAAAGACATAAACTTCATTAGAGAGAACAAGCACAGAAATGTTTTTATGCAAAAAAAATTTCCCCATATAACAGTTATACTCATAAGCCAAAAATGCAGAAATTACTAAGTTATATCACCTTATAAATTGGTTCTTCAAAGTCTGCACACCAGATCCTTCAGCCACCATTGAGCTGGGGATTAACAGGGAAATTCAAATAACAGTGAGGGATCATATATAGAATGGAGAATAAGCACAAATGAGCATGTGGCCATGTGTTGTGACCATTACTTAAAAAATATTTTGGACATGGCTTTTTATAAGCATTCTACCATAAGTTTGGATTAACCAACAAGCAATTCCTCGGTGGTCCTGTGATACGTTAACAGTTCCTTTGTTGCCTGTGATGGGTTTAGAATGTTGTTATTGAATGTATTTCAGAGCAAAAACAAATACACGAAGGTGCAGACCACTTTTACACAAGGTGGTGTTTGAAAAGCAGTTCTACTTTTTGTGATTAATTTTTTGTCAGTTTACTTGACTTGTTACACATTTGCCTTGGTTGTCTGATGCATAATTGTGGAGTGCAGATGAATATGTTCACACTGTGATGATCCAAACTCACACCAATGTAAGGCTTGCATTGGTTTAAAATTAGAGGAAAAGCTGTTTTAAGTGTTTCTGTAATAAAGCTACTTTGTTTATTTCTGCCAAGTTTGAATTGCTAGTCTTGCAAACATCAGTAGTTGCTGATAACTGACATTAAATGCTACCTTCAGGAAATGTCATTTTTTTTCTTCAAAGTATAAGGAGGGAAGTGTAAGAAGTAATTACATTGGTCTGAATGTGCATATTTTTTCCCCAATATTAAGCCATGGGAGAATAATGGTTTCATACTCTGCACAGAAAAATCAGTACTGAAATGGGCAGGAAAGTTTGCTATTACCTCACATGGTGCCAATCTTACCGAATTTTTAAGGCTTGTCCAACAAACAACATAACTAAGGTCTTTTATTGTCTTATTATCTCTATATTAAAATAATCCGGGGCTGTATGCACTTGCTAGATTTAATTCTGCAATAGCCACACATCCCATCACAGAGATGGGCATTTCTGAGACAGGATTTCAAAATCAGACCATCACCCCTCCTTTTAAAAAATGATTTGGATTTTGGTAGACTTGTAGGAGTTTTGAGATAAGGAAATATGAAGACCTGGGCCTCCAAGCAAGCTTGATTTCCTTGTTCATTGAAATCAATAGTAAGAGTTACAATCTGCAGACTCAGTATATTGCGGTGTTATAAACCTAATGGCATCTAATTTTGCTAAGTACATACCAAAACTGTAAAAATAAAGGGATAATTCACACAACTGTCAAGTGTCTCATAAAATGTGCAGTAGGGAAGCTGCATGGAATCCAGACTAATATTACCCAGCACAAAAACAAGTTGAATAATGAATTTTTTGAGGCTTGAGGAAAGAAGTTCCCAGACTCTTCCTTAATCCTTCCTCACTCCCTGTGACTCTTCTGAAATTCTTCAAAAGAAAGAAACATATTATGGTAGTAAGCATGCATTTCCCTACATAGGAGATGCAACTTTACCTGGTCTTTCAGTGAACAAAATATTTTTATTAGTTTAACTTAAAGACACTGTAGTTGTGGTGGTTGGTCTTGTCAACAGTGATAGGATTGAATTGGAAGCTCCATAAACTTTCTCTGTCCATTGAGTTGAAGAGATGATTCGATAGCATTAGTGCAATATATATGCAGAGATTAAATACAACTTTTGTTATCCACAGGTGCTACAACATCATCTCTGAGAAGAGTTGGGATTTTGTGAATTTCTTTCCTCAGCAATTTCACTAATTATGACCGTGCTGAATAAGCTTATTGCTTTTCTAGAGTTCATCTGGAAGTTAATTTCTGTTACTTGCTCTGTTTTGACTACCTGTATTTTTATTTCCCAGCTGTTTAGTTCAGGAAATTGACTTACAGTTAGAGGCAGATAAGGGAAAAACCCATTTTTTTCCCTCATAATGGATGAATCTGAAGCTAAACAGAAATTAGGCATTTCAACTGATGTAGCTTTTGAAGTTTATGTACTGGATATCTCTGGTTGTCTAAATGTGCCAGCTGTTGACAAGAAACAGGCAATTTTGGAGCAAGCATGATTTTAAAAGTGTGCTTTGCACTGGTTTCTTCTTTTCCTTTTCTAATTGTGTTCAAAATAGTTCATCCTGTCTTAGAGGACATTTAAATAGTACACTTTTGGATGAGCAAGCTGTGAGAGTAGAAACATACCTAAGAGCCAGTTGAAAAGATAATTAAGAATGATGAAAATTATAACAAAATATTTTGAGCAAAAGTGTGCATGCTGGCTTGAAACGCTTTGAACTAGAATAAAGCACCAAATGGCAATGAAAGCAACTGCACTGAGTTGGTTCTGGAATTCATTTAACTAAGGAAATTCAAAATATAAAGGTAATGCTTAAAAATGGGAAGGAAACTTTTAAAGAGAGTTTGTGGGTTTATTAAAGTTCAATCATGAGCCAATTAATGTGAAAAAGGTACAAGCTGTTTTTATTTTATTTGATAAAGCATCTAGCATTCTGTTCACCCTCAGGGCGCAGTAGTGTGACAGGCTGCTTTGTTCACACAAAATTTGCTTTTCCTCTCTGCTTTTACAACCTGCGATTAAAATATTTGCAGCACTAGCTTGTTTTAACAAAAGCTGTTTATAAACAGCTAGCAGTGCACTTCAGTGGTCGACTCCACCTGTGAAGAAGAAATAGAAACAATAATTTTTTTTCTTAAAAACAGCATTTTGGCATTAAAAATTCTTTGGACTAGTAGGTTCATGAGGGGATAGTTTAATTAGAGACTACAATAAAATTGTTTAGGTTAGAGTTTTGGATTCAGACTTGCATTAGGCTTTTAAATTTGTCCTGTCACGTTTTCCTTTAGAAGAAAAGAAAGTTATTCTCTAACATCTACTGTTAATTTTTGCTGGTGTTTGCGGAGCTGTGCTTTTAGTACAAGATTGTTTTGTTTCTCTCTGAAAATAAGTTTATTTTTTATTGCATATTACTGTATGAAACTTCAGCAAACCCAAATATCTTCTCTGGTCCTTATAAGCAATTAGGGATGGGGAGAACATATAAAATTGTGGATCAACTGCCGTTACCTAATTGCAGTCTTTCCACAATGACTTTGGTTTTACTAGTCTGGGAAACTTCTTCATTTTTGGAAATTTAGAATTTCTCAAGGCAAGTAGATTTTCAGTAGCAAATCTGACAGGCTTAGGAAACGGAGGATTTATGACAAGTCAACTTTACATTTTGTGTTACATATCCTAAGGTACTTATTTTTTGTGTTTCTGTGGGAACCATTTTTAAAATTAATCTCCTGAAAAGAAACAAGTTAATTTACTGTGTACAGTGCTCTTAGAATCTGTTTCTCATCTGCCTTGTTGTGGCAGAATTACTGGAGCATGGGTGTGGATTTAGTTTCTCTCTTGGTCTGTAAATAGCACCAGTGAGTATTGATGAACTAGAAAAGAAATATGTAAGAAAAGGTTGTGTACATTCATTCAATATTTGAAGGTAGGAGGTAATTTATGGGTGAGAATTGTGAATGAATAAGCAAAAGGCAGCAAAGGTGGGTTCAGCCCTTAGGTTTGGACTTTTAGTTGCTGCTTAGTCTGTTGAAACAGTACATAATGTTAAAATTTGTTGTGAAAAATTTTGGATGTTTTAATGAATATAGCATGTTATTCCTGGACTGCCAATGAGCTTTGCATGTCTAGGGACCTATTAGCAAGGTATCTAAAGTTCAAAATTATACCTGTTGTTTGGAAAAAATAAATCAGAGCAACTATTTGAGACTGCAAAGGAGCCAAGAGCCACCATATGAATTAAAAATCTGATTAGAATGGTGCTGCAGGCAGCTTACTTAGCAACTGACAGTTTGGGTGTATGGGGTCAAAGATTAATGAACCAGATTGTTACAGGGTAGGAAACACCTCGCTTTTAATTGAAATGTAGGTTTCTAAATGAGATGTGGAACACAAGGACAGCTTGGGTGCCCACCCTGCTTTGAAATTCCTGGACTCTGGTGTACACAGGGAAGTTTTACATTCTGCCAGTTTTCTGATAGTAGCACAAAAGCATAAATATTCCTGCCAAAAATCACACAAGAAAAAGGCAGCAGGAAATGCCAAGCTAAGAAAGAGTGGACTACTTTGTGATTAAGGCAGATTTATTCATTATTGCTTTACAGACCCTGATAAACTAGAGGGTTTGGACATTTAAATTGTAGGATTGAAGTAATTTACTTGGGCCTTTAATTTTTTTACCTGTTCTCTAGAAATTAGCAAGTTGAAATGTTACATGCTAAGATCAAGAGAGAAGAGAACCAGGCAATTTAGGGTTATGATGCAATTTCTGCTCTGGAGTTCTATTGATAATTATTTATAAAAAGTGTTCCACAAAAAGTGTGTTCAAAGGAAGAACACAATTCTGTTATTCTGCACAGACCAAATTTGATCAATTAACTGGTGTAGTAACAGTGTAACAATTTCCAGATGAGTTACTGTAAATTCAAAGGATTTCAATTTAAAAGAACTGCAAATAGGTTTAAGATTCTAAAAGCAAACTTATGATGCGTGATGACCATTTAATTTGCCCAGGAATGTGTTGGACTTTGGCATCTTGAGTGCGTCCTATACCAGTTCAATACAATTATTTTCTTGATAATTGAATTATTTTTTGATTGATTTCATTGTATCTCTGACTTATTTTTCCTTCTATCAGGGCATGTCAATAATAGTAACATTTATTTACCTTCTCATTCTCCTCTTCCACATATCTTCTACAAGAAATGTAAAGTGCTTTTCCATCTTGCTGTCCATCTGAAGTGTTTTTCATGGGACATGTTTTTTTTTTTTTTTTTTGGTACAAGAATAAATGCTCTTTCTCCCAGACTAAACTTGTTGCAAATATTCTTCAGTAACTCAAGTTTAGTTTCTTGATATTCTCAATTCCAGAGCAGTACTAAGAAAGAAATACATCAAATATACTCTTTTTTTCTTGCACAAAGAAAATCTCAGAGCTAAGAAGGTGAAAAAGAAACCTTCCAAACAACCTACAACAAAAACCCTGTTTTGAAAATAAGTTTTGAGCCTTTTTAAGCTTTGCTGCTGTGGCCCTGGAACAGGTGAAGAAAATTTTAAGCTTGCTATTTGATATTCAGTAGAGCATAAATCCCTTGAAGACTGTGAACCTCCTAAGCTCCTTTGTTAAGAGATGCAGTTTGGCTTGAGCATCATAAGCAATTAGAAGAAAGCATAATTACAGATCTTTCACCTCCTTGCATGATTTCTTCCCGAGAGGAACCCATCCAGGCTTGTAATTTTCTACAGGAAACTGAACAAAAATGTCGCCAGTCAGAAAGCAGCGGAGTCAGCCTTGTTTTTTGTCCTTGTGGGTTGGCTGATGGAGAAGTAGCACATTTAAATTGTGTAAATTGCTCTTGCTTTGGGTGCTCTGAGTTGGATGCAGGCTTCAGTTAGGATTTGCTGCTCCTGTGTACATGTCTGCACATCTGTGTCATCTGTACATTGGCTGCTACATCAGTTGTGCTCCCTTACAGCAAGAGCTGGCTGACTCTGAATGGACTTTGATCACTCAGCTTGTTTCTCTGCCTCTATGCATTTGCTAAACCATTCTTTCTAAACAGGAATTAATTAAAAAAAACCCAAACAAACCCAATCAAGCAAAAATTTCTGATGAAGACTTTATGCCTAATTAGGTAAATATGAAAAAAAAAAAAAAACAAAACCCAAACCTAAGAAGCACAAGTTAATATAACTGAAATTGGCTATGACTTTTATTTATCTCAGTTAAATCCAGCATAAAAGCTGTTAGGGTTCCTACTTCATGGTGTGTTTGCCTCTTAATAATTCTGAAAATATCTGTATGTTAAAAAGAGATTTGTGCATCAACTCTGAGAACGGATGTTTTGCAATGTTTTTACCAGCACAGCATGCAGCCAAAACTAACTTTTAGGTAGGTCTGTGAGTTGTGAAAAATGGTGTTCATGTGTCCTATACATATATACCCTACATCTGTTACTGGGGCTTTTCTTAATGAGCAAAATACCTTTAGAATCTCACGATTTCTTAGAAATTAAATAACAATTTGTTAATGCAGTGCAAGAGAACATGAGTATCTTCCAGTTCTTTGGCACTGGCTTAATTCACAGGAGAGTGTTTCAAGAAACTGCATAATTGAGAATCATAAATGCAAATATAGGGAGAATTAAAAGCTGGACAGGTTAGTTACACCTGTCATGCACACAGATGAGCATTTGGCATGAATATTTGATGGAGGGTTGTTTGCCAACCCTCTAAGAGTATTAGTGCCACAGCTGTCAGCAAAGGAAGTAGTTATCTATTCTCTGTGCTGCTGATAATCTTTCTTCTCTGGAGAAACATTGGTAATTAACCCTGGGTGTTATTTCCACTGTCCATTAAACAGTATCCAAAAGTCCTGTCTTTTTTTAGGGAAATAGGTATTTATGCAGGATTCCTTGCTTAACAATGTTTTTTGTCTCCTGACAGAAGATTCTCCTGTATTGGTGGGTAGATTTGCACTGGTTTCATGTATCAGACAGTCTAAAAGACATTTTAATGGCAGGATGCTTCCCCTTATATAGTAGAATAAGAAAAGGATACTGGCTATGGATGGAGCTGGAATGCAGACACTGAGTGTCAGTTATAATCATTATTATTGTTTTGATTGTGTATTTGTTGTGTTTTGTTTTTTTTTTTACTTGAAGTGTCAGTTTTCTGCACAATTCTTATTTCCAAAGCATGTAGAATTACAAAAAAATCCTTGTATTTCTTGTGATTTCACAAATATTTTCTGAGGAGTTACATTTGCTACGAAGTAGGCTGGCACCCCAGCTGCAAGAAGGTTTTTGTTTATTTGAGTATGTTGGATAAACATGGACCCTGAGCTATGCTGTGTTGCTCTTTAAGCAATATGATCTAACCCTTGTGGAATAGGAGAGCAGTCCTTTGCTTCCTGCTCCTCACTCCATGGGCTCCAGGGTTTTTTGTGCCTGCTGGGCTTGGATTGTGTTGTCCTAATGCTGCTGTACCTCCTCAGCAGGGACCCTGAGTCCCTGCATGGGAGCCAACAGATTTGTCTGGTTTATTTTCTCCTGGCTCTCAAATTTTAGCATTTTGAAAAAGAAAGAACTTCTTAACTGGCTGTGGTTGGGTAAAGGAGCAGCTCCTAACAGATCTCCCAGGACTGCTTGATGTAAGCTGAGGGTAAAATGGAGTGAAACACATTGAAATAAACCCTTGAATTGCCAGTCCTGCTGGAAGTCATTAGGGACAGCTGGTGGCTTTTTCTGGTGCACTCAAATAACTATTTTTTTCCCCAAAAATCACGTGGGAGGAAACGGTGGCTAGGCACTGGAGCTGCTTTTCAGACAAGGCTTCACCCTGAGGTGAAGGCTGAGCAGAGCCCAGGTGTGCTCTGTGCACCTGGCAGTGCTGGCCATTCACCTCTGACCCTTCTGGAGCTCTGCCCCTTGGTGGCCCCAAAGCCAGCTTCTGGGAAGCCTGTCCTGATCTAGAGTTATCTCAGGGAAAAGCTGCACAGCCCAGTGCCAAGCAGCCTTCACCCCTTTTAGAGTGATGGCATCATTTGTAATGTTCTAGCAAGTGTACCAGAAAGTTCTTCCTTCAATATTTTGTTCCACGGGGTCTCTTTAGTGCAAAGTATTCCTTCCATGTGAGCTGGTTAGTGCCTTGAACTTGTATTTTATGGCTAATGCTATAACAGACAACCACCTATCATTATTCATCTATTTTATTTAATTATTGATCCTTTCAACTTTACAAGACTTAATTAGAATTTGCTGTATTGAACGAAACAAAAAAAAATTAAATTTGTTGAATTAGTAAATAACAGAGAATTAGAGGTAGTTTAGTGATTTAATTAACACAGCTTTATCCCAGCACACTAGTTAATGAGAGGCAAGCACTGGGCCATCTGGTACAGTTTCAGGAAATGTGGAAACAGAACTGCCTTATTTTGTACTTTCCTCTCATTTGTTATTTGCATTTTGATGAGCCCACTGGTTCTTCTCTTTGAGATGATTATTCACTTCCACTCTGAAGTCCCTTAAACCCTATAGAAACCTTTAGGATAAAATGCCTTTTCTAATGATGAGGTGATTTTTAGACCCTTTTCCATTTCACAGCCCTGTTCAGTATTCTGAAGGTTGAATGGCACAATAACTGAGCTCCATCCACAGGGCCTGTAGCCATCACCCCCATGCTACCTAATTAAAAGCTGCACATCTTTGCTCAGTGGTGGTCAAACTTAATTTGTTCAGTCCAGCCATAGTTACAAGGTGCCAGGGGACAGGCAACTGTAGTATCTTGTTGTACTAAAGCCAGTACATTTATCTTGTATTAAGAACTTCCAGGTTGTTAAAAGACTCAGAATAACCTCAAAAGTCCTTCCATGAGCTTATGGTTATTCTGCATTCTGTGTTCTCCTAGTTACAAATTTCACTTTAAAAAGTGGCTTTTGTGCAATCTTTAGAGAACAAATAGATTAATCATGAAAATGAAGTTTGAAAGTTACTTTACAATAACATAGGGTAAATATTTTGATGTTGAAATGGATGTCTAGGGAGTTGAGATTTCTGAATTATGGATGTTTGAAATTTTCACTTAAGTAATTCAGAATGTCACTAAAAATGTGCTTGTACTGTCTGCCAAGAATTAATCAGTGATATTTGAATTAAAGATCAAAAAACACCAAAAAATCCAAAATAAAAACCCAACCAAAGTAACAGCAAACAAACAGAACCAAAGTGTTTCTGTTCCTGCATTTTACTGAATGAAATGAAAACATATGTTCTCATGAAGGACTCACTTTTCCCAGTAAGTATTTCTTAAAAACCATGACTGTGTTACCTACTTTATCTACTGAAAAAGGTCATGCTTTATCATTTATCAGCATTAGGATGTGAGTAGAAATGAAAGATAGTAAAAGAGCTAATATTTCTTCTTGGTGCTTTGTAGTAGTTTATTTTGGCCATCAAGAGCTTCTCATTTGTATCAATATACTCCTTTTATCAATATATTCTTGAGGGTATTCAAATGCCCAGGCATTTTCTTGAATACCTGAGCAGAGGAAGAATTAGGATCAGTGTTCTGAAGTAAATAACTTCAATTATTGTGTGAGACTGTACATATTCAGGAAGACTTGATTCTAAGTAGTCAGTGATTGTGTCATCACTTCAGCTTGGAAATCTGAGTACAACCTTCAAATTGTGGCTGACAGTAATTACAGCATTGTTGTTTCATCTGTGGGAGGGAGACCTTTGGCTCCACTGCTTACTTGGTGAGGTTCACACAAAAATGGAATCATTTATGTTGGAAAAGATCTTTCAGTTCAACCACTAAGACGATGCTGGCAAGTCCACCACTAAACCATGTTTGAGTGCCACATCTGTACATCTTTTAAATACCTCCAGGTGACTCTGTTGCTTCCTCCTCATCAGAGTTGCACTCCAGACCCTTTATCAGCTCTGCTGTTCTCTGGACCCACTCCAGCACCTCAACATCTCTGTGGACTGAAGTGCTGGGCACAGCACTGAAGATGTAGCCTCGAGTGCTCAATGATTCCTTTGTCCAGGTCATTGATAAAGATATAAAACATTGGGGCAGAACATATGACAGCTGTTTTGTCCAACATTGTTTTTGACACTAAAATATGAATTAGTAGTACAGGTCTTGCTTAAAAAAAAAAAGAGTTGCCTTTGGTTGGGTTTATTACTTCAAAAGTGAGGACTAGGCATGGCAGTTTAATAGTAGAAAGATTCTTGAAAAAACTCACAGGTGCCATTGGCCTGATGGGGAGTTCTGTCTCTCTTCTCACCAATTTATTAGGGGTTTGGAAAAGATGGAGGTCAGGAAAGAACTTGAAGAATGGAACTGTCCACAGTGAAAAGAACAATTGAACATCATTTAGCAGAAGTTTGTTAGAATCAATCAGATTTCTAGCTTGTGATCGAGAGCACATTATTCCCTAACTTAAATACTGGTGTTTTTTCTATATAAAATAAAATTATAAACTATAAAATTCAGCTTGGGAAATGGCTTTATTAAAGCCTAAATATAGTTTTAAAGCCGTTGCCTACTTGGTGGGAGTGAAACAGAAGTTATTTGTCTTTTGAATCAGTTCTAATTATATTTCCCCTTGAAAACCTTTGCCATCGAGTTGATTCTGCAATTAAGAAGCGCAGCTGAAAAAAAGTCTGCTCTCTACCCTAGAAATCATTAACTAAGAAAAGTTTCTTTTTTTTTTTTTTTTTTTAAACTGCTAATCATGTCAACATTGTTTGCCACAGGCTGTGTCTTTCTTGCACATTGTATAACATTGCTTCAAAGATCAGAGGGGATGACATGTGCAGAAAGGTGTTTCCATCCAGAAACACTGCCTGTTGCAGTTCATTTCTTATTTGTCTTGATTTCATCTTCTCTTTTATAGCTTTTATAGTCCTGTCCTGAATAGCTGATGGTATTTGGGGCTCATCAGATACCTGCTGGACTGAATTATTTGAGTTTCACTTGATGCACATCCACTCTTTACATCCCATGAGCATTTGCAGAGTGAACTGAAGCACAGCCAGAGGAGGCAGCTGGCAGACTCGTTTCTGACCTGGACTTAGATGCAAATAGGTTCAAATTAGGAAGGCTATTCCATGAGTCTGTCTCGTGCATCTGACCCCAGTGCTCATCCATGGAGCAGAGAGCTCAAAGTTCAATCTTTAGAAATGGGTGTTGTGTCAGAACTGAGTCCTTTTCTCGGCGCTCCGCTCCTCCTGCGCTGCGCTGCCTGCCTGTGCAGACACAGCCCCTGCCAGCAGAACAGGAGAAGGAGATTGCACTTGGCTCAGCACAGGTTGTAGGAGTCACTCTCAATAGTTTTGCATAAAAGCCAAGTTTGCTGCAGAGCAGGCTCAAGGCTCTGTGGTGTTCACTCTCAGTCATCTGCTGTGTGGAGCAGGATGTGCCTTTGCTGTGCAGTGCTAAGGGATGTTCCTCTCTCACCGAAGACAAAGTAATACTCCACGGAACTATAAAATGTGCATAGACTTTTACCCATGAATGCTAAGTTATTTGGGATCAGTGCTTTCAGTACTTCCCAGAAGCCACATAATTTTCCTTGATAATCACTGTTTAACTGCTATGCTTCCCTACACAAATTTAATTTCAATTTTTTCCCCCACAGTTGTAATAATTTTAAATGTGTGACTGTAATTAGCTAAAATACTAACTGTGAATTGAGTTTGACACCATTCTTTCAGCACAATTTTAATGAAGAATTAAATATTCTTCATCCTTTCTGAAGTCTAAGTTTAGTGCTGTAGCTAACCATCAATCAAAGGTTCGTGTCTGCTTTCCATTACCTTTCCAGTCATATTCTGTAAGGCTTCTTTCACCATTTCAGTATCCAGGAGCCTGGCAGCCAGACACTAACTGATGCAGCTCACATCTGTTGTGTCTGGCTCATTCCTTCTCCTATTCCCAAGGTGATAATTGCATCATCTTTGTAGTATTTTATTTGGTTGCCCTTTTTTATTATTATTTTTATGTATATGTTCCTATTAAAGCAAATGAAAAATGAATTATTGGAAAGACTTTTCTTTAGTAGATGAACATTTTATCCATGCTGTGGCCAAGGAAAAAGTGGAATAGCAGGGAGCCTTAGTGTCTCTAGGTCCGTATGCTGTCAGTAAAGAGGGGGAGCACCTGCAGTTTAATTTAGAGCACCAATAGCTTATTCTGTGCATAAACAGCACTTCAGCAGTCAGCCTAAACTGTGAGAAGAAAATAAGTGTGCTGTAATTTCTGTATTTTGAATCAGCTTTGGAGAAGTTTCTCACTCTGATATTGATGTGGCTTAGACAGCTGTGGTGACCACATGGTCAGACAATGTGAAGAGCCTCCTTTTTCCAGTTGAAAATACCCAACATTTTCCATAATTTTTCTCCTTGTGGGGTATTTTAATCTCCTTACTACTTATTTGTAATTTTCTTTTCCATTCACAACAGAGGTATCATCTCAGAGGTGTGAAATCTTTCAAGTTGATATGCTTGTCTCTGATATCTTTTTTCCTCCATCATGAGATATAATTTTTTTGTGAATCTGTATTTCTAACCATAGGGAAAAAATATGTGCTCTGATTGTGGTGAATAATATCACAAAAATGATGACTATTATTCACATGAGGAGCTTCAGCAGGTGCAGAGCATTGCTCCCTGTTGGGGTCATTTGGTTTGCAGTGCTGTTGGATGAGGGGGATTATCAGCTAAGAGGCACAAGTAAATTCTACCATGTCAGTCTTGTGTTGCATTTTAAAATATTGGTCTTTAGATTCTAGAAAGTCTGTGAGGAGAAGCAACTGATAATTGTGAATAGCTTTGATAAAGAGGGAGGTATTACTACAAACCATTATATTGTAATATCTCTGGAAGACAAACCAGACACAAGTGGTGTAGAAAGTACTTTCTATGCAGGTATGAATCTATTTGGAAAGGTTTTTTTGGGGTTTATTTTATTTTTTTTTAAACAAATAACCAAACTTCCCAAAAAACAAGCCAAAAATATAAGTCCAGCAAAACACTGAGAACTCAAGGGGGTATTGTGTGCTAAAGCTGTGCTGCTCTCCAATGGTAATGGATTATATTCACCTATGGTTTTTGATTTTTGTGGATATTTAAAGAGGGAAAAAGTGTAAAAAACCTGTAAGCAGGAAGTAGAAGACATTTTTGTTTGCTAAGGTGTAGAGTGTTTTAATCTCAGTGTTGGATTTCTCTCTATTAATCTTGGATGGTCATGATACTATAACTTTAGCCTGTCATTTGCTGACACACAAAGTTTTCTATTGCAGAACACACTCAGTTTCCCTTTCCTCACTTTTATGTGTCCTCTGAGATCACATCTGACTACACTCAGGGAAATCAAGGTATATTTGGGAAGGTACCTGTGACCTATGTTTGACTATTAAGTATTAAAAATGGAGTAAAAAATTGGAAAATCCTGGTTTATTTGCAGTACTTTTTCCCTGAATCTTACATAGCTGAAGCTTCAATCATAATGTCTGTCTGCATGAAAATACATTCTGAAGGAAATATGCACCTTGCCCAATATCCTGCCACATTTTTTCCACATTTACTGTGGGTTTTTTTAGTTTATAAATATTTGTACGTGCATATACCAGAGTGCAGACTAAGAATTTTGTGATTATTGTGGTTAGCAATAATCAGCTTTTTTACTTGTAGTAATTTTTCATTTATATGTTTGGTTTGCAGAAATGTAATTTTTTAAAAAGTTAATAGAAATAATCAGAGGATTTTTTTTTTTATTTCTACCCATGTTTATCTCAGTAATTTTTTATTGGTTGGGTAGGGCTTTTTGCTGTTGTTTTTTATTTTAGTTCAATATTTGTTGTTGTTTGTTGGTTTGAGAATTTTTGTTTGCTTTGTACTGAAGAATTCCTAGCTGAATCTCATGGGTATTCTTAATACTGAGCAAAATGGACATTAATTGGTGTAGCAATTGGCTTTATCTTTTACAATGTTTCTATCTAAGAATGATTTTCATTCCTTGTGAATGAAAACAACATTTATGTCCCTTCAAGGAAACCACCTCTTTGCCTAACACTACTGCATGTTACAGGGCTACTCCCATGTCCTCAACCAATTTTATAAATTTTATGAGATGGTGAGGATGAAATGGAACCAGAGACACTCTGGAAGGGGAATTCTGCCCCCACCTAAGGGAAACAGTACCCAAGGTGTGCCACTGTCATAGGGGTGGGCTGTTGGTACTGATTGCTGGCATCTCCAGCTCTGCTGAGCCAAACCTACACTCAGGAGAGTTGGTATCCTCCAGCCCCATGATGCCCTGACCAATTTCAAGACATGCTGATCCTTTTCTGTAAGGAATACCTGAAATATTTCAGCTTTTATGTTTTTTATCCATTTTCCTTCTGTGTGTGTGACTGCATCTCCTAGCAAGGTTTCCTCCAGGAGATAATTAATACACTTCATATCTTTTCATCTCTTGCCCAGACAGTCACTCTTTCCATGTGGGCTTTCCACAGTGATTCTTTGTGCTCCCCTACTGGAGCAGGCACTTCAGTTTTACCAGAAAAAAGCAAGTACAGTTTTCCATATGTTTCAAAGAAAATGTTGTGATAAGTTAGCCATTTTTAAGAAATATGTCAATACTTGAGGATGTTCACTTCAAATATTCAGTGAGCTGGGGACTGTTTGCCTTTCTACTGTAATTCCCACATTGATTTTCTATGATTCAGCATTCTGATTTCATTTGTTGCCACAACTTTACTTTCATGATTGGACCTCTGTTTTACTGTTTTGCAAAAATGGAAGACCAAGTCCTGTTTTTCCAAACCTTAGGCTTTATAAGTGTTTTTGATTGTGGCATCTTTGTCAACTTCCTAGATTTTGCAAACAAGATCTCCTTTGCAGTTGTAAAGAACTGAGTGTACATTCAACTTGAAGTAAATGTCCATGCCAGGTTTTATTGTTGTCATGTATGTTTAGAGAACAAGTCGTTCCCTCAGGTTTTTATTCAAAGATTGCAGATTCTCCTTTATGTCTTTTTCTCATGGTGTTGCTTGAGTTTTTTTATTATTTTCATGGTAGAGCTTTATAGAGGTTCTGAAAGCAAAATACAGCTTCTTGAGCAAAACTGTTTACTAAAGCATTGTGTATATTTATCCAGTCAGTGTTTACTTTGAGTTGGGAAATTAGATGGGGAAGGTAAACAGGAGATGCTACCAAATCCTGTACTCATACAGTTTTGTTTGAAGGTTACCTGTAAATTGATGAGCCAGGTATTATTTCTAATGTCTCATGGTATATCCACCACAATTCACTATAGGGAGTTAAATTTTTACATATTCAAAAAAGTTTCCACAGATGTTTTTATATGGAGTACAGAATTAAAACAAAGTTTTGAAGCATTTATCAGAGTAATATCTAAAATGTTAGTGTTAAAAATGAAACATCAAAATGTCCTTGAGTGATGGTTAATAGGCCTATTTAGGGAAATTCAGTAAAAACATGAAAATATTCATGTCAAGGGTGTGACTGCTTTCAATTACTGCTAAGTTTATGAATTTATTGGAGGACCAACAAACTCTATGAAACAGAAAAATAAATATTTATAAGTTCTGTGTGGATACAGACAGCTATATCTTAGCTCTCCTTAATAATGACCAGGAGGTTTCTTCCCTATATTTCTAATCTTGCCATTTAAGTAGAATGGATGGAGCCCTGCTTCTTGAATCTTGGGTAATTGGGCAACTCCTGGAAAATAATTCCAGTCCAAACAGAAACAACAACAGCAGTTTAACTTCTGTTATCAAGTACTTCTATTATATTACCTGGGTAGCTGGTAATTAAAGAAAGATTGTAGTCACTACTAACAGCTCTGGGTTCTCTTGGCATCTAATCTTACCTCAGCTGGATCAGTCTTCATTTCTTTACTAGTGAGATATTCCTAAACAAGAAGAAATTAGAAGTCACTAGAACATTACCTTATTGGTCATAGATTGCCCAAGTCTTTTAAAACTTCTCTTATCCAAAAGACAAAATAAATCAAAAACTAAATGAGATATTAAGCACATGAACTCATCCAGACTGTGTTTGATCCTTTTAATTTCTCAAAAACTCTGTCATGGCATCCCTTCCTCACCCCCAGTCCTAGAAAAGCTATGAAATATATGTAGTAGGACCAAGTAGAAGAATAAAATCTTAAAAGTGTGCCACTGTTTTCCCACATACATTTTGGAATGCAGGAAAATAACACCACTATGGCTGTAAATCAGGTTGGGCTTCATACCTGGAAGGGAATGCTGGGTCTCAGCAGCCCAGCAGGATTCTCTGCACTCATGGGGAGGAAGCTCTTGGCCAGGCCAGCTTGCTCTGGAGTCCTGGCATGGCAGGTGAGAACCCCTGGCAGGTGCAAGGGGAGCAAACATGGCCCAGGCTCCATGTGGAGCATCCTGGGGAGATCCAGGGCACCAGCACTGGAGAAGGATCAGAGCTGCCTGCTCTTCATCCTGCTAAAATCTGCCCTTGCCCTTGTAACCTCTGCACCCAGTCTTGGCTCCCTTCCTTACTGTGTTTTCAGCACACTTTTTTCCTCAAAAAAATGGGCTCACAATGGTAAGTCTTAAAGGCTTTCTTATGTGTTTAAACAGCAATACAAGTGTGTTCTTCACCTTTATTTTTTATCATGGAAATTGGTAGCTACATTGTTTAATATTCAAAAACTGAAAATGTGAAAGACATCTTCCAGAAGTATGGTTGGATTTTTTTAAACTATCTTTATTACTTTTTAAGTTACTGTTTGAAGTGTTTGTCAAAATCTTCTAGCATACAGAAATCCCTGCAATTTAGAAGAGCTCCTCTGAGGCTTATTTGCCAAAGTTGAAGAGAGTTTAATTTCTTGCTTGTGTAACCATCCCGATAAAAATATAAATTTTCATTTAGAGACATAAAATAGCTTTAGACAAGGAAAGCCAAAAACTGGAGTGCTGTAACCTGAAATGTAGAAATCATTTCACATATAGTCCCAATAAGTTTCTTTATTTGCTTCATGATTTTTCTTCAGTGTTATGTGCATAGAGATATGGCAAAACCCTTTCTGTTTGATGAACTTCTCAGCTGAATGTCCTTTAATGTCTGAAAATTCTAACCACCTTTACTGGAGAAATAGTTAAGGCAAATATGTTTTTATTTTCCAGACATTTCCTTATGACTCTGGATGTTTTTCTGGAGGGAATCTCTCTGCTCTGTTTTTAATATCTGCTCATTCCCAAAATCAGGCTGTTTCAAGGAGATTAATATAATTCCTCGTGCTTGATGTGCTGCAAGTGCCTGCTTTGTGTTGATCAAAGACTGAGTCTTCCAAGGTTATTTCCTCACTTGCATTTCATGGATACTCCAGTGCAAACTTGTACTGCTTTTCTTCAGTTTGAGGAGGGGGGTGATGTGCTGGTTTTTGAAAGGTGCTTTTATAGAGCTGGCAGTGTTTGAGGCTGACTCCCTGCAAACCTGACCCTCTCCTCAAGAGCTGCACTGCAGCCAGGTCCATGCCTTTGGTGGCTGCAGCAGAAATGGCAAAGGAAGCATCTGTCATTGGTGGTAAGTTAAAGAGGCAGCTCCCTAAGCAGGGGTGCTGTCAAGGCTGCTGCATAAATTCTGAAGTGACACAAAGGGCTTTCCCTTGCAGTTCAATTTTGGACTGTTTACACCATCTGAAGTGTTCATTATCCAAAATTGTTTATTGGTAGCTATGCAATTAAGTCACTATGGCTCATGAATTGGTTCTTGCTGATTTTAATAGAAGGCATTTCAAGATGGGGTTACCTGCTGTTTTATTCTCCATTGACAGGCCGAAATTAACCTCCAAAATCAGATTTCTGCTGGCTATAACCACAACTGTAAATTTATAGGGCCGCTTCAGTAAATATTTTGTAATATTTGCTGAAAATCCACAGCTTCAGCAAGCATTTCTGCTAGTAATTAATTTACTAGGACATGCCAAAAGCAAGCACAAAAGGGATGCAAAATTGAAGTTAAAGCCAGCGTTAATTTTAAAATTCAAATAAATACTCATAGATAAGATTTTGGTTCACTTCAGTGGCAGTTTGTTGGGGCTGCTCTCTTCTCCTGCCTTAGCTCCTGGAAGCATCATTTCTGTTTATAATGGTTTATAACAACCTGTGCTGTTTTACCTCTGTTTAAGGTGAAGCCAACTTCTGATCTAGCTTTTACTCAGCCAAAATATTTCCCTGGTCCTCAGTAATCACCTACTGCAGTCAGAGAACATAAAAACACATCTGAGAATCACTACAAAAACAGTAAAATAATTTGCTAATGTAAAATCATTTCTGCCAGCAGAGAGACTTGATCTAGGACAACTTTGATCTTCGAATAAATTATGTCTCAAATTGCTTAGATCTTTTGCTGATAGTATGAGAGCAAAGAATAGTCACCTTCATCTTGATTTTCATTACCTTTTTTAATTTTTTGAGGTATATTGAAACTGATTCTTTCCTTTCTGTTATCCCATGTTATGGGTAGCACTTCAGTAAAGGGCTCTTTCATCTCTGCCACTTAGCCCACATACATCATAGTTTATCCTCTACTGATTTATTCTGCAGTTGTATTCTTAAAAATAAATAAAAATTAGGACAACTACTTACTGTATTTAAGATTTTACAGATATTTGGGGTTTTAAAGGTTAAAAAAAAAAAAAAACCACTGTAGAAATTTTAATTCTGCTTGATAAACAAAGCTTTCTATGTTAAATTACTGTGTCTAGTGAACCTCTGGTAGCTGATTTCTAGGAAGAGATTCTGTATAAATTCTCTTTCCCTGGCTTCCATTCTCTTTTTATTGTCTCTTGTGCTGAGTGATTTGTTTTGATGATTATAGATGCTTTGTATTGCTTAGACTACAGCTTTATTTTACATGCAAATATTATCTGATTCCATGTCTTCATTAAAATTTAATAAGGCTTTACGAACATAGTGCATAAAAGACAATATTGAATCAACAAAGCCTGTATAATGATGATTGAAATACAAAATTCAGGAAGAGTGATGGTGAAAGTAGCTCAAGTACTAGCAGAACTGGTAAGCATGCAGAGCCTTTAAGTTTATTTTTAAATTCTAATAGTTACAAAGTATGAAGTAAGAGTCTAGAATGAAAAAAAAAGTGAGAAGATGAGAACGCTTCTTTTTCTGTCAGTGGCACACTTGAAAGTAAATGCTAATGATATTCACTTATAGGTAGTGCATGTCATTTCTTTTAGTGTTTTTAAGATGATAAAATAATCATAAAAAGATATTCAGCTTGTGGGTTATGGTATGTGATGAAAAACGTGAGTAAAAAGTGCCATGCAGTTGCAAAAAAAAAGCACAGGCACAATGATTAATCTTGAATAAGCTCTGGCAAGTGTGATGGTAGCAGAGCCTTCAGAGCTTACTGGGAAGCGCAGGGAAAACTGGAGACTCCTGGCTGTGTTATTAAAGATGGGTTTCCCTGGCTGGGATGTTCTAGATAAACATAACAAGGAAATCAGCATGACAAATACTTAATGCCAAGAAGCAGAACTATATCTATACATATTTTTTAAAAAGGCAGTTAGTAAAATAATTCTGCTAATTGTGTGAAAAGCAAGATACCCACAAATTGATCTCCAGTTTTGGGAAGTGTTTTATTAGAAGCCCAGGTAAATCATCACATTTCTAGAAAAAAAAAAAACCAAACCCAACTAAGGGAAGTCATCAAAGGGCCCCAGCTCCTGGGAGCATGACTGCAAGGAGACTATCATAGGGGAAGGCTTAAAAAAATTCTTTAAAAAGTACAAAGCTTGTCCAAATGAGAACTAGAAAGGCCATAAATCACAACAGGTCAAATGGAGAGAGGAAATAGAGCATTAAAAACTTGCAAGGAGTGCTCAAGCTTCTAGTCAAAAGTTCTTAAATCAAAAGCAGAAAGCCAGGTAGGGCATGAGTGGGACCACTTAATGACCAAACTGTAAGGAAGGGCTCTGGAATTAGAAAGCCATAACAGAGAGGCTCAGTTAATTCCTTTCATTGCTGTTTGAGGATATCAGAGATATTTCTACACCTGAGCCATGATTTCTGGTAAACAGAGTGGAGGTCAGATGAACTCAATGGGTTTGTGTAAATATGCAGCAAGTATATTCCCCAAAACAAACAGCTGTAGCAGCTGTCAGTAACTCTCCAGGTCAGGTGGAATATTAACCTGAGAGGAGCTGCAGAGGGAAATTCAGAGTGGCTGCCAAGGCTTCCCTGGCCACTGCAAACAGCCCCAGGGCTGGCAGGGAGCCACTGGATTTCCCTGTCACTCCCACTAAAGGGACTCCATGGGGAATTACAGCTCAAATTTGATTGCTGGAGCTGGAGGAAAGACAGGGTCTGTCACAAGGTGATGATTTTTAGGAAAGGAGGTCATGTTATTATTTAAGCCAAGCCCTAAACAAAACTTCCAAGCCTGTGAATGGGCTGGGGCAGCTGCTGGGAATCTCTTGCTAAATGTGCACACGGTGGGTCAAGAGAGTCACATCAGGGTGGACAAGAATTTCCTTTGTCCGGCCACAAATCCTTCATCTTTGTTATTGTGTGTCCTCTTTCCTCTTTCTTTGGTGGTTTGGGGGGGGATTTTTTTTGTTTGTTTTTAAATTTTGGGGAAGGAGGCAAGGAGGTTAAGCAAGACCACAAAGTCAAATATTAGTGTGCGAACACGCTTTATTTCCTATTTAAAAATCGAAGTTGTTTATGAAATATTAATGCTCTAATGTCTTGCTGATGGAACAGAATCCAAATATTAGGCACCTGCTTGCACACAATGAAAAAAAACACCAAAAAATTACCATAGGGATGGCTCACTGCTGAAATTTCCCACTGCCCAAGCAATTCCAGTCAATAGAATCAGCTCTGAGAATTGACTGACTACCTGAATGTTTGTATAAAATAAACACTCCACAGAGCAGGCAAATCAGGGAAGTCAAAGCATGAATGGTGTGAAGTCAAAGTCAGTAAGGAGAGATGAAAAAACTCAAGCTGTGCTGTGAAAGTGTCCTTTTTTAGATGTGTTCTCTACTTAACAAAAATGTTGATATGCAGTACCTGAGTCCAGTTGTTTGGGTTTTTTCATACTGAAATGGCATTCAGCCCCCTTTGAGGTTGTTAAAAACCTGTGCTGGGACATGTCTAAGGCTTGGAGTGCATGGCTGTCCTGTGAAACTGAAGACTCAAATTTCTACAAAGCTGCATCCAGCTTTCCCATGTTGACGGAATGTACACACAAAGGTACATAATTTAATCTGTGTACCTGAAGATAAGCATAGAAATGGTTCCTTTGGATAAAGGAGACATGCTACTGAACAAATGCTGTTGGAACATGACTTCTGCAGCCATTGGTTAGGTTCTAACTTGGTTTATGCATTTGATAATCATTTACTTTTTTAAATGACTCAAGCTTTTTCCACCTTAGCTGTATCCCTGTCCAAGTTTCAGATATTGCAGAAATATATCTTATGAACTGTCCCTGACCTCTCATCTTCAGAAGTTTGATTTATCAGGAAAACTGACAGTATCTTCTGAAGTAGTCTCAAAAGTACCTGTATGTCAGGGGAATTATGGAGTTTAAAAATCTACAGTGTATTTTAGGAAGTTTCTGGGCTATCAAAATCTTGGAATATATAAAATATACAGAGGGAGAGGGAGAGTGAGACAGTTTTTTGTGGGTTTTTTTTTGTGACTCTTCCATTAGCTGTGACTGTATTACTTTTCTCTTTTGTTTTAGATAAGAAAATGATTTAACTCCTTCCTAAACCCTTTTTGAGGTACTGTTTTTGCAAAATCTGTATTCACACAGAAATAATTGAAGTCTGTATTAACTGTACAACAATCTGAGTTTTGTACTTGATAATTTGTAGCCACAAACTTGATAGGGATCCCATGCAATACACTTCTTGTCAAATATCAGCCTGTTGGTGGAATATGTTTGTATTGGAGCTGCAAATGTAACCCTGTGCCACCTCTACTCTGAGCTGTAAAACTGTGCCATTTGTTGTGACACCAATGCCAGAGTGTAGCCCCAACTTTCACTGTATCTGACAATCCTTATGTGCTGATAATCTCTCCATGACTTGCTGGCTTGCTGAACCATTTATCTTGCTCCTGGTCGAGAAAAAAGGATGGCATCTTAAATAATGGCAAAGACACATCTGCCTGAAAAGAATAAAAATAAAAAATGTTCCAAGTGAAGAGTAGGTTGGAGAAGAGATGAAGGTGCCTCACATCAGGCCTGATTAAACTGAGGCTGGCATGATCACGTTCATGGGTTGCTATCTGTACTCTCAAGAAGGAAATTCTGTAGCAGACTTTAAGAACCACATTTTAAGGGGTTAAATGTGAAGCACAGCCTGTCTGAAAGATGAGCAAAAAAGGTGCATAAATAAACAAAGGAGAGCAGCAGTGAAGCTCCACATCCAAAGGTAAGGAGTCTGTGGATGCAGTCTCACCATGAGAAGCCCATGGGTTAGGAACAGGTGGATCCAGTGCTGGGATAAACTTGGAGCAGCCTTGTGTCAGCCAGCTCAGCTTCTTCATTTTGTGAATTCTCTTGCAATGCTAAAATGGTGCTAAAGCCTTAGAGTGATGGCATCTCAGATCTAGTTTTACCTCTGTAAAATACCTGAATTTATCTTTGTGTGAGACAGATTAGTCCAGTAGCTCGTATGTGCAAGTTTTCCAGTTTCAGTGTCTTGTGCAGCCTGTCAGAAATAAGAATAATTTCATAGGGACATATATTGAGCTGTTCTTTATAATATCAGTTCTCTGAACACAGAGATTAACCAAGTGTCAGGACTGATTTAAGATCATTCTGATTAGTGAGAAGGTGGAAATATGTGGGGAAAAGATGGTTTCTCCATGGTTTTCACGTGACTAAGAAATTAGAAAAAGTCCTATAGGAATATTTTGAGATTAAATACATAATTCTGTACCTAACATTTAATTTGGTCATTGCATATGATTAATAAAATGCCAGAATCAAAATGCAAAATGCTTATTCTTTCAGGACCAGATGTGCCTGTGTATTGAGACAATGTTTGGATAGATCTTAGAAGAAATCATGTTGAATTCTTTCTCATTGAGGACAATGACAGAGTTGCCATTGACTGCAGCAACCTGATTCAGTAAAGGACTTAAATGCATATAATCACAGAAAAAGTGATCTGATGAATCATGACCCTATCTGTGAAAATTTGCCTAATGAAACTGTGTGAAATTAACTTTACTCACAAAGCACACCTGTTCTGCTGGGTAGATGGCTATAAATATCTTTGTGCCACCTGCCCCAGCTATGAGAGCTCCTATAAATCATATAATTCCCTCTGACAACTGGTACCACCTTGAGGGCACCTTTTTCTTTTTGTGCTCTTTCTGAAAATGTGCGTTTGCATAACTACAAATTTGTATGCCAATACATTTTCCACCAGATTTCTTTTTCTCCCCCAAAACTGAATAAAGTTTAGATTATTTTTAGTTTTGCCTCTCCTGTTACAGTTCCATGTACAGGCACACTCTGAAGCAGGATGTGGTCACTTGGGAATTCTGCCCTCCTAAAACATCATCACTTGTGCACACAGTCCCATAAAGGAGTTTGTGCTGAGTCCACATGGAAAGAAATTAACTGACTGGAAGCCCAAGAGTTATCAGGGCTCTGCTTCTGTATCAGTCTGACTTTTCCATATACTCTCTTCTGATCCTTCTGTATTTGTGGGAAATTGCCCTTTCTTCTGTCAGAGGTTGAATTTAAAGCTACACCCCTAAGAAAGGCTTGGTTTAGACCCCCCAGTCTCTAAACCCAGCACCCTGTGCATTAGTGAAGGAGCAGAGCTCCCCTTCCTCCTCTGCAAGCAGAATGTGAGTCAACAGTGTTAGGCTGCTGAGAGAAGGGTAAATACCTTATTAGGCTGTATAAACAGTGCAAGAAATGCATGAAGTGATCCCTTGTAAAATACAATGATTTTCCTTCAAGAAGGATTTAGGTTTGTTGGTTGTTTGGCCAAGGAAGGACAACCCAGAATATGGTGATTGAAAGAACAGCAGTTTGGATAATCTTTAGAAGAAAATCATGGGGGAGGCAGTGTAACTGTTTTCAGTTATGTGAAAAGCTGTTGTAAAGAGGAAAAAAGTTGGGTTTGTTGTGTTTGTTTGTTTTTCCCATGTGTTTCAGGCTCATAAGATGAGCTGTGAACAGAATAAAAAAGGTGTTAGGAAGGAAAAGGCACAGTGTCAACCCCAGCTGGGTGCCAAGGGTGGTGTAATGCTGCATGGTGTAAAGCCTTGGAGGGTTGTGGGCATCAAGAATGGACTGAGTAAATACCAACTAAGAGGAGGAGCAGGTGGCTCCCCTTGCTGTTGATCTCCATGTCTGGGGCACTTTTAGGGTAATGGCAATCAGTACTTTGTATGTGTAACCTGTGTGAGAAACATCCTGCTGGTTCTGTAGAATGTGAGCTATGTAAAGAGGTGAGTTGATGTACATGTAAAAAATACAGATTTGAATAGCACAGTAGAAGTTTTTCTCACAATACACCTATTACCCTCTTTCCACTTAATAATAATATGTTTCTTCTTTATTCTGCCTATATTGAAAATACACGTTTCTACCAGCAATTAAAAACACAGGAATAAGATTTCAAATTTTTCTTTACCTGCAATTAATGTGCAATGACTTTATACTGATCTCTTCTTTAAAAAAATTTAGAGCAGTGGGAACTGTTAATGTTTTCCTTTTTAAAATTTGACATAGTGTATTTTTATTTCATTTTGTGTATTTCCTGATACATTGACTGTACTGACAGTGGTCCAGTTGTAGAAAATGGTTGCTTTGGGAGCCATGTACAACAACATCATCAAGCCTATCCCTGTGCAAAAGGAGAATTCCTTTAGTGTTAAGTTGTTAGTTAAGCATAATTTTATTTAATAGCTTTTCATGCAGAAGGAGTAAATGAGACATTTAAATCAAAAGTAACAGTGATTGCTCTGTGCTGCTGTTCTTACCACAGACCTAAGAAACCCTGGTTGGACTTCAAACCGTGTATTAATCCTTCACAGACTGAGTTCAAAACTCCCCTTTGAAAATTTGAAAGTGAAGGACTCACAAATTTCAGAATGACTAATATCGTGCTTAAGGGAAGAATTCTTTAATGAGGTAGAAAAAGATTGTATACTGTCTCCCAGGTAGTGTGCCTGTTAATTTATTTGCAAGATGCTGATCCATGGAGAGGATTAATTTAGGCTTAACTGGCAACCACAGCTTAGAACAATTTGCTCACCCTGGTTGACCTGTGTTCTCTAGGGAGCTGGGTCTGGAGGACACTGTTCTCCTCCTGGGTGGGAGATGAATCTATTTGTATCAAGGCTGAGGGAAGTGGAGTGCTAAGAATGTGGAGGATTTTATTCCACATTGAAAGTCCAGACTGTATTCTGGGAGTAGAAGATGCTCTTCAATGTTGTTTATTATTAGTAAAGAAAACTAAATGCTCCCCCTCTCTAATTTTTCCTTTGTGACAGGTAAAGTGGCACTGTAAAGCACATGTTAATAGCTGTCCTGTAATAATACAGAAAAGCACTGAGAATACAGATAGAAGTTAAAAAGAAGAAGCTCAGAAGGGGCAGACTGATGCATTTTTACACTGGTTCTTGTAAAAGGAAAGGACACAATAATGACTCAGAACCATTACTTAACCTTTTTATCACACAATATGGCCCTCAGAAGTAATGTAGGTAAAAGAACTCTGTTGTGAATGTGTTCTATGTTCACACTTGCATGTGGCTTCCAGTGGACAGGAGCTAAGAACATGTCCCTAGCAGTAAACACTATGGAACCACAGCATCAGGACAGACGGGCCCTTAA
Organism: Toxostoma redivivum; assembly: GCA_013397375.1. Taxonomy (NCBI): domain Eukaryota; kingdom Metazoa; phylum Chordata; class Aves; order Passeriformes; family Mimidae; genus Toxostoma; species Toxostoma redivivum. The sequence continues at coordinate 77,479 of VXBI01011375.1, forward strand.
TTTTTAGTTCTGAGCTGTATTTGAAGACCCAGCCCCGTAAATCAATTTTGCAATACAGTGTTTTTGTAAATAAGAAGGCAGTATCTATGAGAGAAATGTGAAGTTTTCCTTCTTTCTGGTAAGGCTAAAATACTTGAAAATGAAATGTCATCCACTGGGCTGCCAAAACTTTAAAGTAGAGTATTGATTGGCAGAAATCCCTGAAACACCCATTCTATCACAGCTTGAAGAGTTTGCAGTAGAAAGAATCTTCTATGTCCCATTTTATCCCTGTTGGTGGGCTGCTCAAGTAAAATATCACAATAAATTAGCTATTCCATCTGTACATGATGCTTTTAGTAAGCAAGCAAGAGGTGCCTCTAGAACTGAGACCTGAATCTCTCTGGCAGCTCCTTCAGCTCCTGTCCCTGCATCCACGAATCCAGCAGTGTGTTCAAATTGCTTTGTTTTCCTCTGTGTTCTCAGGGATGCCTCACTTCACACCATTATAGATCTGGTTTATTCCTCTATAAACCATCCTCACTCCTTTTAGCATTTGTGGTGCTCGCCTACTGGTTGTCATTGTTACAAATTGTCATTGTCACCTCCTTCTCTGGCCATGCAGGGCACTCGGCAGGGCTGGACTCTCCCAGTTAGCCCAGTAACAGAGGGACTGGGGACACAGGAGATGGCAGCTGGAACTACCCAGGGTGGCCTCTTGAGTGATGAATTGTGTAGGATTCTCACTAAATGCCACATGAAATGGCTGAATGCCATGAATCATACTATCTCCAATGCTATTAACATGACTGATTTCATAAGAGTAATATTTTTCCCTCTCCAGTTTGGTCTTTCTACTGTTCGTTTTTCTTCAGCACATCCCAAAACAGTCTGGAAAGATACATTTCAGTGTTTGGCTGTTATCCTAGTGCATTGGCTTGAGAGGATGGACATTGCCACCATTGCAATGTCTAAACAGGCCCTTCTCTAATTCCTCTGTCAATGATGATGCATGGAAAGTTAGGAGGAAGACATAGAGCAAAATAGAAATGGTTGAAAAGATGAGAAAGCATTTTTATGTATAGTATTTTAAATCTCTTTCCATTGCCTCAATAGCATCTGGAGTCCAATTCTCCAGAAGCTGAAGGAGAGCTTTGTTTTTATCTTGGTGGATTGTTAGTTGGCATCTAGACTTTAAGGAGCTTCCTTTATTTTCTGCTCTACTCTGTTTCTAGCTGTTTAGCTACCTGTGTCTGAAGAAACCTTCAAGATTTGCAATATTTTGGCAACTCATCTTAGATCTCACAATGCCTAATCATCTTTAGAAAGCTTCATGTCCTGGAGTCAGAAAATCATGCAATAACTTCAGTTGTAATGAAAAAAAAAATTGCTTCCTCTTGAAAATACTCAAAGGAGCATGCATGTGTGAACAGATTAAAAAAGCCCAAACCATTAAAAAAAGTGGGAAAAAAAATAATCCTGTAGTCCATCTTCCATCCTTTGCAGAAGCAGACTCAGCATAGTGAAAGTTGATATTTCATTCTGGAAAAAGATGGAAATTGCCTGGCCATGCATGTATTTCTGTGTACATTCTCTAGGCTATTTCTTTTAATGATTTATTGACAGCCATCCTTTTTCAGCTTGGAACCATTTCTGCTTCTCTACAGAGATAAATACATTTGCATAAAGCACTTTAGTCTGGGTGAAGTCATCTCTTCACTTGGTGCTAAAATATGCCCGAAGTCTTTGAGAAGAGGAAATTGCATGTATTTTATATGTACAATGCAAGCTCCAGATTTTTAACTTTCTTGTATCTCTCCATTATTGCCTCTGTCATCTTAGTCACAGAACTTGCCTGATTTTTCTCTTGACAAAATTGAGATTTTATGCTGATCAAAATACTGTCATACCATTTCCCAGGTTCTTACCACTAAAGACTTTTTGGCTTCAACACAACATTGTTAGATCTTTGAAAGTTTATCTAAGTCATTGGTTTGTAAGCAAAGGTGATCTTCTATACCTCTGAGATTTAATTTGAATTTCATAAAGATACATATTGCTTAATTATATTTATTTGCTTAGATTATAAATAATTAAAGAGTGCCTGTCCAAGTCTCCTGGTGCCTCAACACATCAATAACAATTCCATCCCCACAGAGTTGAATTAATTATTCTAACAGGAGCTCAGCCAGACTACCTTGAGTGGAGACTTTTCAATTTCATCATTACTTTGAGAAACAAATCCGTAGCTTTCTGCATAAATCTTATCAAACAGTTCCTCCTGTGCACTGCTGCTTCTTTCCTGTTCCTCTCCTCTAAAACTGACAAGACATACTTTTACAGTTCACTCCTTATGCTATGTCTTGTCTTGCTCTAAGCTGGCTAGGGCTTCAGGAATAATTTTCTCAGAAAGCTTCCAATTCTCTGAAAACATATCTATCTAAAAATAAATTTTCATGTTTTCCTCAATTTTCAAATTATTGAGTAGTCAACATTGTATTTGATGCTTTAAGTGAAATCCTTTACCTAATTGTTTGAAAAAAAGGGTTTTTTTTTAACAATCTTATTTTTGAATGTAAGCCAATCAAAGAAAAAAGTAAAGCTAATTGAAATATTTAAATTATTAGATGGCAGTTAATTGATCAAGTCTTTCCTTGATAAATGCTTCCAGTATCATTTCTTTATGCTCTGAATCAAGACAAAGCAGTGAAAAGAACCTTCCTTGTCTTATTTTCATATGTTGTTTGTTTCCTAATGAAAAGCCATTAAGGAATGTTATCAGAGCTGTGTGTGTGTGTGTATAACCTTGCTGATTAATGGTAACGTAGTGATAGGTAACTCTGAGAATATGTAACATTGCCCACAGGGTTTATGGGAATAATTAAATTTGTTGTTCCATTCACCTGCCTGTTTTAGTGAGCAGCACTTGCCAGAGCAAAAAGGAGGGGCTTCAGGTTGTTCTTTTTCATGTTTTTGTTGGTGTTTCAGGACAGATTATTATAATAGTCAGTAGTTTTGTTTTGTGATTGTATTCTGTACAGGTGATAACATCCATTCCGCATTTCATTTCTTCCAATTACTAAAAAAAATCCCCAGACCCAACCCAACTGAAAATGAAACAAAACAAATAAACAAATTAAAGGTTTTAAGCATCTCTTTCAGAGCAAATGAGGAAAATATTCAGGTGTTCTGTGCTGGAATTTAATGCATTGAGCTGTTTTGCCTTTCTCTGTTTTGCTTAAACAGTAATACTTAAATAGCAATGTTCCTCTCAGTAATTAGCTGACATTTAACCGTCTTGCAAGGGTATTTTATGTTGTGTCAAATACAATTCACAAACATTTTTTAAATTAAGCCTTTCTGAAAGCCCATCTAATTCTCATATTTTATTTTTAGTTTCCTTCTTTAGGATAAAGTCTACTGCACTTATACCCAACAGGCTAATGTAGCTGCAGTTTTGATTTTTTTTTTTTCATTCATGTGTATTCACAAATCAAAATAATAGCACCTATTCCCAAAAAATATTAATCTTGTTCCTCCTCTATTTCTTCCTTTTTTTGTCATACTATGGAAGCAACATTTCTTTAGAAATAAGCTAAATACAAAGTAGAATATTAAATGCATGAAGATTAAATACCAAGAACTCAATACTGGTAATCATATAATAAATGGTATCTTCATAATATCTGCTGTTGGTTTTGAACAAAATGAATCATACAGCATAATTCTTATGGAAGCCTTTAATTATGGATGTGCTTTTTGTACTTCAAAACTGAAATGTTCTATGACTGTAGGGGGAAAAATTAGGCTGATGCTTTTATGAATCTTAAAAGTTCAGGATGAAAATAAAAATTAAAATGGTATCTTGAAGTGAGAATGCAAAGTTTGGGTTTTTATCTCTTACAGGACTACTGAACTCCTCCCACCATCAGAGTAGACCAAGAATTTCTGAAACTTTGACAGTTATAGGCTCTATATAATCATTAATGTCATATGAATAAATAAAGCCTAATTAATTCAACACTAATGAGAGGACGTAGTTTTAGACAGTGTTCACCACTGAAGGCTGAATTCCCTCACAGTTCTGTCAGAGTAATTCTTCATTGTTCTTATACAAATTACTTTTTAAACTCTGTAGTGGTCTTGAACAGCACAGTGTTGCAGGATTTAGTGAAATTCATTACAAAATAGTATATGATCAATAATATAAACTTGGTAACGATTTTTTTGCCCCCGGCACTTATTATTGTAGCATATGTTAAAGATAACCTCACTGGCAAATAGGAATAGAATTTGTATGTGTATTTGATACATTTGGAATTAGCCAAAATAACAGGATAGAAAAGGGATTAAGAAGATCTATGTTAGAAAGGCAAGTGCATATTTATGGAAGGAAGACTAAATTGCTCACATCCGGGACGATGTTTAAATAATCCTGAAATACTTAAATCACTTCAAAGCATTTTTTTATCTTTTATTAAGTTCCTTTTCAAGACCCTCCTGAGTTCCCCTTGGTTTTTATCTTCACTTCTACTATAATGCACATCATGCATCAGCTTCTCTGTGAAGTTTTTGAATTTTTTACATATATTCTGTGTATCCTGACAGCTCACCTCTGCCACTTTTGTGGAAAGCAAAAATCTAGACTTTTAATACCATGTATGTTTGTGCAAGGGGAAGTATGGAAAAAGTTATCTATTGCTCTCCCTGTGCTTTTGTAAACCCCTCAGTGGTTTTGTGCACGCTCTCAGGTTCTCAAGTGCTAACCATGATTTAACCTGTAGGGTACAGATTTTGTCACGGACATGCTCCTGCATCCATTGTCTCCTGGGGAGGAATCCTTGCTCCAGCACATCTGCACTAGGAATTGGATTAAACTGCAAGCAAAGTAAATACTGTGCTTTGAGGGATCTATTTTTTAGTGCCATGCTGCAATTCTGACTGTAGAAGATGCATGTTGAAGCTTTTTGAGCGTTTTCAGGTTCATTTAAATGCATGATAACTAGATTCATTTAATTGGTAATACCAGCTTTCCATCTTTGCATGTGTTTTATGTTTTTAAACTATTAGAGTTACACTGAAAGCACTGCACTGGTTATATTTTTCCACAGCCTGTGCACATCACAGGGACAAAATTAAAGTTTAGTCAGTGCTCTACACTGGCTCCACACTTGGTTAATCTTTCCTGTTCTAGTATCACAGTTATACTTATGCAAATTAGCATGTTGTAAAAAAATCAGTCATTTATGGTTCAGAGCTTAATTTGCTCAGAATAAGTACTTTTGAATCAAATACCCCCCCCCCCCCCAAAAAAAAAGGAAAACCAGCAGTTAAACCCAGACTAGACCTACTTATAACAAGGGATGAAATAAAATTTATTAATATACCTAAGTAATGGTATAGTCTTCAGGTAAATTAATTAAAAATGACTCTGAGAACTAGGCTGAGCTGTGAGATGGTATGAGAACAGAAAAAGCATAACTTGAGAAGTTCATTTTGGAGGAGACATTAATGAAAACCGGATGATATGCAGCAAAGGAAATGAGAGGCTGGTGCACAGGGCCATGAATAATGTGGAGGATGTATCATATAACTTAATCAAATAGGCTGTAACGGGAAGATGCAGCTGTGGTTTCCTTAATGACCAATGGGTGATGTAATCAAATGCTTAAATGCACACTGCCAGGTTCTGATGAGCTTCTATCAGAGCAGGGTTGGGGTATCACTTACCAGGAGTTGAGGCTGATAACTCATCCTCTCTCAAGTGAGCGGAAGGAGTTAGGAGCACACAGGTTTCTGTAATGTTTTTGTGACAGGAAATAAGCTTCCTTTATCATTCTAATGTAAATATCACATTCTCTGAAGATATATATATATATATATATATATACTTTTGCTGCCTTTGGCAGGGCACAAAGTTGTGAATCTTGCCATGCTTGGGTATGAGAGTCAAGGCTGCAGCAGCTGGGACCCAACAGAGCTGCAAGGAACTCTCAGGTGTTTCTGACCTCTGCCAGCAGCTGCAGCTGCATTGGTGCTGGAAATACACGGATTAACTAATTTGGGGCAGTGTGGGAATGACTGAAACGTGTTCTCATGAGTCTGAGTGAAGGCCAGTTCTCCTTCAGTGGAGTGTACTAAATAGCATGGCTAATGTCAGGCTTGTAGAACTTTAATTTCTGTTTCTCTCAGCGTTGTGCCCTTTGCCAGTGTTTGTTTTCACTGGAGCAAACCCAAGTGTTGGGGCTAACGGAGTAGTGACCTTTGCAGCAGCAGGTTGAGGTGCCAGCTGGGTGAGCTGTGCTAGCCCCAGCCCAGGGAGCTGGTTCTGCCCTGCAGGGACCCCAGGGCTGCAGGCACTGCCTCAGGAGCCTGGGAGTCTCTCCTGGGCTCAAAAGTCTTGCTCCTTGCTGTCTTCATTATACAAAAGAAGACTTTTGTCACCAAATCAGAGTGGTTTAGCAGCAGTTTCATAAGCAGGGATATAAGCTGTGAATGTAAGAACCAAACAGAGTCAAAATTAAGACTGAGCTTGCTGATAATCCTGGGCTTTGCATTTTAATGCATATTGCTAGTTGAGTGCTAGATTGTGTTTTTATGACAGAGCAGATTAGGAAATAATTTGCATGTGAATCTCTCCAAGTCTGTGCAGTTTCCCTGGTAACAAATGTGGAACCAAGTTCCAAAATCTGCTTGCTGCTATTAAAGTGTGTGTATGTGGGGAAGGAGGTGTTCTTATAAGTTTTTATTAAAGAAAAAAATAGAACCGCAAAGTTTAGAAAGATTCTTGATTTACATTAAATGGGTGAAGTATAAAAAAGAAAGTATTTTTCCTCCTCCCTTGTCTCTGCTTGCTTTGTTTCCTGGTTCACTCTATTTCCAGGTTATTTTAACTAGACTTAAAGGTTGAACATGAAGTAAATTGAAACATGAGTTCCCCTAAAATTTATATACTGTATGCATGCAGGGAAATTCTAAATAAATAAAAAGGAGATTTCCTCTCTGTAGGAAAGAATACCTCTTGTTCAGAAGTGTAATTTTTGAAAATATTAAAATCATAAAATAGGTTCTGTAATAAATAAAAGTAATTATTGTTCAACTTCTGTCTTAGAGGCAAGCTAAGCTACTTCTGCTGCTGAATAGAGTTTTACTTCATTTTATCAGACTAAAGTGATTTTTCATGTCATGCTGGGGTTTATTCCTTTAATGAGCCATACAATAATCAGGAATAAAAAGAGAAAAATTTTATTTGAATACAGAGGACCTGAGTTACTGGAATTTCATTGACATGAACAAGCTTTATCTTCTTTTTAATGTTGTATCATTGAAAGCTGTGGTACAATTAAGGAGGGCCCTATTGTGTGTCAGGTTTTGTAGCAGAAATTCCCAAGTACTGCTGGAGATGGGTTGTGGATTCAGAAATTTAACTCCAAGTCAAGCACACCTTTATTCAAAACTCATTTTCCTTTCTTTCTGGACTTTACAAGTTTCTGGATGTGCCAAATGGCTAACATGAAAATTTGTGGGAAAAGGGGGTTTCTGTATCTCCCTTTGGTAGGGGGGACATCATGCAAATGACAAGAGTTTGCATCATTTTGAAGGGCACAGTGAAATTTTCCTTTCTCTAGATTGTAATTACATTTCCAGTTCCCTGCCAGCATATGCTGATTGCCTTCTGCAGCTTCCTTGGGGCCTTGTCAATCCATTGATTAAAGAAACATTCTTTAAGTGGATTTGTACCGCATTTGAATATCTGATACCATTTGATTAGGGCTGAATGTTGGTATGACCCTCGGTAAATAGCTATTTCTAATTCTTCTGATTTTTGTTATGATGGATCTTGTGACATAAAGAATTTGTCTCTAGTTCTGGACTTTCAAATGTTTACCTGAGAGGTTCAGCTGACACTCAAGAATTAGGACTTCTGGCTCCTGTGGTTGCAGAAAAAAAAAAACCTGACAGTGTTGTCAGTACAAGTAAGAGGTCCAGGTCCAGAAGCTAAAAGGCAATGAAAATTGATTATTTTTAAAAAAATAACATTGAAACAATAAATGTTATGCTAGTTGTTCTTCCATCTTGCTGTATCTAGCTTGACAAAGTTTCTGCTCTCACTGGTACTTTTGATAACATGTATTTATCCAGTTTATTTTTCATGTCCTTGTGTTTGAGGCAGTTCCTCTGGAATTACCTCACCTCTCAGGCTGAAAGAATGTGAAGCAGATTTCCTCAAAGGGGTCCAGTAACCTCTGAGCCCCCATCAAGGGCAGGGGGATAATGCCTGTTCTTCAGAGGCTTTGCTGAATCGTGACTGAAGTTCTTAGGATCAAATTCATGCAGGGAAACATTAAGTGGAAATCTTATTTGCAGGCACTGAGTAATACATCCTCCTGAGAGTGACCTTTGGTAACTTCAGATGCCTTTCAGTCAAACTGCTCTGTGACTGCTGAGTATTCACTTTGCAACGGGCAAAATTTAGTGATAAGATAGTAAAATAAAAGCTGCATGTATGGTGGATATAATAAGTGTTCTCTTATATTCTCATTTAGGAAAAAGGTTGTGTCTACTAAATTAATGGAATTTCAAGACTGGTTTTACTGCTGCTACAAAAAGATACATCTGTATTGTTTTTAAAAACCCTATGATCTTTTCATTCAGATTTTTTATAAAATTACTATGATTAATTATTCCAGTGAATACTTATTAGTGAATTATTGTTAGTGTTTGTAGCAGTTAGGGGAAATATTATTAGCTTAACTATTCTCAAGTGTGTTCATAACTAGAACAAAATATCAATTTATGCTTATTTTGAAGAAAATTGTGAAAGCTCTTTTTCTCAAGTTTCTTCAATATGTACATTTTATTAACTCATATTCATTTTTTTTCTAGTAACTCAACTTTTTAATTAAAAACTCTCCACAGGTGATAGACAAGAAGGATTTTTAGATTAAAGATGTCTTGAATATGTAGGTTTATACAGATCAAAGGGACAATTTCCCTGTGTAGTATATGCTTCAACATTATGAGAACATTTTTAGGAACTGCTTTTCATAAACAAATAAACGTGTACATGCTCACATGAATAAAAGGTGGCAGTGACTTATGGTGTAGTGTATAAATTTGAGATTATTCACAAACATTCTTACCCATAGTCAGAACAGTTTTATTCATTACACTTATAACCTGAACTTCAGCTGATGTGGACCCTGATTTTTGAGTATGATTGAGCATGTAACAGAAATCCAGGCTGAAAATTCCCAAAATAACATGCCAAGCCCTTCTGAATTAATACTGGTTTTGAATGATTTAGGTATGTTTTCAGGAAAGAGTTATGAAGGTACAACAAAGGACAATGTTCTTAAATGTGTATTAAATTTGTAGGAAGGTATGGACAAGAACCAAGAGTGTTTACTAAAGGGATTTGGATTTGTTAGGCTGAAATATATTTGAAGTTCATGAGGAAATAACAGCTAAGTATCACTATAACATAATGATTTTAAAACAGGTAAGCTTTTTTACAGGAAGAAAGTTTATAATATGGTAATTTTTGCCTACTTGGCCTTTAGCAAAATGACAACAAGAAGCTGAGACTATAGAAACACTCAGTAAATGAGAAGTGTTAATGTAAATACATTAATTTATACTAGGAATTGCTCTTGATATGCATGCAAAATAATCTTTTGAAGAAACCCATATTTCTACAGAATTTCTGTATATAAACCCTAGATTATCAGCTATAAATTAAAAAACAAAAGTGCTTGTACATAGAAATTATTTGCACGTACCAGAGTAAGGGAAGGTTTTACTATAAAACTATTTCACATTTTGGAAGAATCTTTTGTCTTAACACTAGAGAGTCAGAACTTTGGCTTTATTTATAATTTAAAATGATTATTACCATTTGATTTATCATTTGATTAAAAAATGAGATCCTGTTCATGACAGCATAAGATTTCAGGTGAAAAAGTATACTTAGAATTTTTTTTTTCCTAAATCATGTGCATTTCTAAGTAAAATTGCAAAATCTGACTAGTTACTGAAGTAAAAATTACCCCTTTGTCTACAACAACTCCTCAGGGCACAGCAGTCTTCCATGCACAAACAAAATGCTGAAAATGGATGAGCAGTGTCAGAAAGTTAATATCATACCTGAATGGCAAACCCTTAATTGCAAATGTATTTTTTAAGGTAGGTGTCTCTGGGAGAAATCACTTCCATTGTGTTTGCTGGTTCCTATTGCAAACCTCCAGTGTTAAATACACTGAGGTGGGGTATTTGTGGTAATCTTACTACTGAAATACAAAGTGCTATCAAAAAACCCAAAATTATAACACTTGAGGAAACATTTTGACTCCACATCTTTAGTTAAAACTCTTAAATCCAAATAGATTCCTAAATTATAAATTTTCCTGAAGCAGACATAGGAAAGTTATAGATACAAAGTATTCTTGAACGTATGAAAAAAAAATGTCCTTTTTCCCCCCACCCCCCATATTTGTTGCAGGATGTTGTTTTGGCAAAAATTTCTGTGAAGGATGTGGTCTCAATGTCTTTGCTGTCATACCTTTCAACAATTGTGCTTGTTAAATGCATTTTTTGTGAGTTTATTTTGATATTGCAGCCACAAGAAATGCAGACTTTTAATTTTATACTATAGTAATTTTCTTATTTTGTGACTGTGCTTCAAAATCTGAAAAGTAATCAATGCCTATTATTACAAAATAAGCTTTAATAATGAAAGTAAGAACATAAGGGTCCTCATACTATCATTTGGTTTAATTGGGTGTGCTAATTAAATTATCTCCTTGTCTGGGGGCATTTGCAAGTGTAGATAACAGGATAGTGATAGGAAAAGGGGGGAGAAGCCTGAATTTATGTGCATATAGCACAGTTCTGCATCTGAATGTATGATGTTTAACGTAGTGTACAGATCAAAATAGAGGAGGCGTGTAAGCATACACATTTACATTTAATGTGTAAATACCTGAAACACTTCAATTTTTTAGTTATTTTTACTGCTGCCAGAGTTAGAACACTGACCAGTGGTAAATAAGGGTGAAAATAGTTTGTATTTGTCAGTGTCCCTCTTAATATAAAAGGTCAATAGAAAATGCTTTAATCCCTTTTTCCTTCTTAAAAAAAGACATATTATGAGTGCCATCAAAATGAGTTGTTTATTATGTTTCTGATTATACAAATATCATTGGATTAAAAAAAATACTACAAGTAAGTCACTGAAACCTAATTTTCTGATTTCTGTGTCCCCAGGCAAGGGATAAGAAGTTTAGTTGCACACAAGAAAGAGCTATGTTTGTGAGTAATGTTAGTCTGAAAAGCCAAGTGGCCTGCACAGGTAAATCCATGCCTAAAATGTGTTTCACTGGGAGATTTTTCTGTATTGGATTAGTATTTGTAACTAATAGGTCTACAGATAAGGCAACCACATCCAGCTACTCTTTTAGATAAATAGGTGCAAAACCAGTGGCAGGTGTTTGTCCTTTGTTGTCATGGCTTCATTTTAACCATAGTTATTATTTTGCATCTCCTATTGTCATTCTCTCATTGTGATATTTAGCATTGTATACAATAATTATTATTTTATGCTTATTTACCTATTATATACTCAGTAACATGTTTATTTTGCTCTGAAACAATTATTCCCTTTGTTCAATTTCAGAGCCCAGGCAAACTTCCTAAGGGCTGTAGGTATTCTCAAAGATCTGTGGTGCTGATTGAGCTTAACCTTGCAAAGAAAGGAAAGATGCTTTCCCAGAAGGATTATGCTGCCCCTCTAAACAGCAAAGTAGAGAAACAGAGCTCTCCCAAGTGTAGGTGTTGGGTTTATACACAGAGTAAGATCAGAGGGTGTCACTGAAGAAGGGCTGGGTTGGTATATGCTTGTTTAAATCAGCACTGAAAATTCCTTGTGTTGTTTATTAAAACAACAACAAAACAAGTCCTGCCATACAGGTGGTGTGTTTCTAACCACTCACACTGTGCCTCACGAGCAGATGACTGACATGGGCTGCTTTTGCTTGCACAAGGCACCCTGTTCCACCAGTGTGTGTTTGGGAGTGGCTGCCATTCTCCTTCCTCTGGCTGAATTGGAATAACCAGCTTTCAGAGAGCTTGGATTTAAGCACATCGACATGAGCAGCTTCAGCAAGATTTCAAAAATCTGATGATGTGGGGGAGGATGTCAGAATGATATGTCTTGTGTGATGTTCTTCAGCCTCTCTGTCTCCTGGTGTCCCTGCTGGGCTGTGTGTGGTCACAGCAGCTGGGTAGCTCAACAGAACAAATCCCAGGCCCTTCTGATGTTTTGTTTTTTTTACTGTAGTTGTGAACATGGCATTCAAGTAGCTGAGCTGAAGTGACTACAGAAACAGTCTCTTGATGCAATTTTTCATGCTTTGTGCTTGGCTAAACCTGTTGGATGGCAGCCCACAGATCTGAGCAGCTCATGGAAAGCATCAGAAATTCAGACATTTGAGTACAGTTCATCTGCAGCTCTTGGAGCTACATTTCACACCGTGGTGGAGTTTGGGCTGTGAGCAGTGAATGCAGCATGCTGGTGCTGCTGGAGCAGCCTGGCATAAGGCTGGGCTCTAAACTCGCTGTGTGTTTACTCACAGGGGTCACTTCTACACTTGAGCTCACGTGTAAACAGTTTTTAGGGGAGAGCAGCTTGTCCAAAGCAGTCTCAGGAATGTTTTTGGGGACATTTTAGGATAAAAGCTGTGGGAAGGACTCCTCAACAGAACTTTTATTGATGGGCCCACACAGGCAAGTAATCTATGCAAGTGATATATATGTGTGATTTATCACTGAAAGTTTTAGAGAATTTAATTGAATTTCTCTGTTTCAGCTATTTAATTTTGGATAATGGAACTTGCACACTTTGCTTTGCTACCAGCTGATTCCAAATCCATTTTCAGCACTTAATCGGTCCTGGCACAGAACTGTGTTACAGAAATTGCTGTCATTCTTCTCAGCACCACCATCAGCTGTGGGGTTAGATTTTGTTTTGTCTAAAAGCAAGAAGAGGCCTGTCTCCCACTTTTCCAAAGGTCTGATTTTGTTATCTGTTGAGTGGATGACATCTTGCTTCATTATCTGCTTGCTTTTTGACTGCATTTTATTTTCCGAATGCCAGCTGATACAGGTTCCTGTCGAACTGCCCATTAGATTCAGCAATTTTCTTGGTTGGTTGAAGGGTGTGACTACATCTTGCTGCTTGTAAACACAGCAGCACACATCTGCCTTGAGCTGCATTTCCTTGATCTCTGGGCACAAACAATGCCCAACATTTGTACCCTAGGGAACACACTGCTCCCAACAAACACCTGTTTTGAACCAAAAAAATTCCCAGGCATGTTTTAGAGTTGGCAAAACTTGCTTGAGCTCATACATTCTCTGGAACAGGTACCTCCCCATCACTATTTATCATTGTTGTTTATTTAGTGTCAGGTATAATTCCCATGATCAAAAGCATGGCAGAGTGCATTAACTGGCTGTTTCACGTGTAAATATTTTGGGAACTGCCACCTCCATACGTGGGATCATACAGTCTTTTTGTCCTGTATTTTAAAATGGAACAGTTTGGAATATTTAAATTATGGGTCAAAAACTGAATAAATGAGGAAGCCGAGTAGTCAGTCTGTCTTCCTAATGAGCCTTCATTACAACAGAAGCTGAGCTGCCAATTACTGGCCACTTCTCTGGCTACTCATTAGCTCTGTTTCAGCATGAACCTCCTATGATTTGGCCCGTGGCCAGATCAAATTCAAATTTTCCCCATGTCCAGAATAATACTGTCACTATTTTGATAGGCAAGTAATCTGGAAGTTTCATAAATCCACAGCAAACAGTAATTTGGGTATGACAAAAGGGCATCTGTTCTTCTTACTGCCAAGAAATGGCAGAAGTGACTGTATTTAACAGTAGTAGATGACTTTCACTTTATTTAGCTTGAATTATGACACTGAATAAAATATTTACTGGATAGCTACCATCATGCTACCCCTCAGAGCAATTTTAAAGAAGTAACATGCACCAACTATAGCCCTATACTACTTTTATTTGCTTTCAAGAGTTCATTGCAGTCTGTGAAGACTGTTTCTTTATGTGCTTTGGAAATGCAGAGGAAAACATGCTGGTATGTCCTTTAGACTGTGATTTTTTTTTTAGGGTTTTTAAAAAATCTGTTAATATCACTGCACCAGCAGAACTGTGTGATATAGACCTGATTTCAATTTGATCTTGGTACAGAAAGATCAAACTCATTCTGGAGCCTGGTACTGCATGTGAGTAGACTCCATGAAGTTGTTTTGCATTTGTCACAGCCTTCATCTGAAGAACACTGTTCCTTGAAAGATTAACTCCTGTGAATTCACATTGCAGACTATGCAAATGTCAGCTGGAATCCAAAATAATTTTTCAGTATTTTTCCCTCAATTATAGCATAATTCATTTTGAAAAAGGTGTTGTGACATTACCAAATAAGAAATCCTACATAAGCAGAACAAATACATAGGCTTTTCTAATATTTATCCACCACAGACATGTGAATACTAGGGCTGTATTTTGCTTTGTTGATGTTTGTTGTATTTTGTTTTTCAGCAATATTTCCTATTTTGAGGATAAATGCAGTGTTTTGAGTTCACAGGGTGCGTGTTAGACTTACTTGGGGTATCAGGAGCAACTCAGCTGGTGAATTGGTGCCATATTCCATTTTTGGGTGGATTCCAACAGAAAGGTGTCAGTGGTGTCTGTTGTACTGTTGGTGGTTCCTTGGAGAATTGCAGAATTTTATATTCAATAACTGGATCAAGAACTCATCTCTTACTGGAGATCCTACATCCAACTTCTCATTTAAGTGGTGTCTTTATATGAACTGCTTACATGGGCAATCCTGGCCAACAGAGCACACTGGGCTTTAGTGAAGTCTTATGTAGTGTTAGGATAATGAGTTGCTAGATTCTTTATTTGTATGTTAAAAAACCCTAAATATATATATGTTGAAGAACTTTTTTTTTAAATCAAGGTGAGAAATTCTTTAGAGATACACTTTGAAGGACGTTTTTAATTTGTCCAGTGAAATGAGCATTCTCTTGGAATTCCAGAAGTTGAGGGACTGCTGGGAGGAGATGAATTTTCCCCTTCTTTTCTCTGATGAGATGTCATACCTTTCACTATGCCTGTTTGACAAAAGCTTCTGTTAATATTTTTGGATTGAAGTTTTGAGTCAGCAACTTCTACAAAGCTAAAGAGATTCTGTTTATGGGAAACTATGCTGTCATGCCTTGCATCCCTCCTAGCCCTCACTTTATTCACATGTGATTTGCAGTTATGCTAAGCCTGTGTCCTGCCAGCTACCATTCTAACTTATCTAAAATAAGGCAAGACATTTGTGCAAGGAATAAAAAGATCATAAGGCATTCTGTCAGTTTTATTGGTTTCTCCCATGAGTTGCACTGCTCTCCAGACCTCAGAAGCCCTTATTTATCCCAGAAACCTTGGAATTTACAGACAGACTTTGCTAAAGCACTGCTGAACTTTAGAATCCTCATAAGAATGCTGGAAATCTTCAGAAAAGCCTTCTATGATATCAGCAAATATCTCCCATGAGAAGCCTTCTAGCACACCGAAAAGTGTTGAGCAGAGATAAACGAGTGTGTGATTCTCATTTAGAATTCTTCCTTGAGAAACACGGAGTCTGTGAAGCTTTTTTATTTGTCCTGGTGTGACACATTATTCTTACTTTTTAAGCTCCTGGCAGACAGAATGTTAGGCTTTTAAAGGTTATTTTTAATCTTTTAATGTTTGATCAGCCAGCCATTAATGGCTTTAAACTAGAAGATACTTTATTTTATTTATTTTCCATAAGGAAGATGTGTTTTTATTATGAAACATGGCACAGGCTGCCCAGAGAAGCTGTGTTTGCCCCATCCCTAGTAATGTTTGAGCAGGCTGTTGGAGCTCTGAGCAGCCTGTTGTCATGGTAGGTGTCCCTGCCCACAGCAGGGGGCTGGAACTGGATCATCTCTGAGATCCCTTCCAACCCAAGCCCTTCCATGAGTCTGTGACCTCTGACTCTGCTGTTTGTTGTAGCAAATCCTTGTTTGAAAATAAGTGAAAGGGGCTGAAATATCTTTCTTTTATCTTCTGGAGATTTTCAGCAATGCTCAGTCCTAAAAGATCTCTACTTTTGGCATTTATGTTAGAATAGCCTTCCCAGCCATATTTGGTGGCTTTAAAAGTGGCAGAGCTGAGTTCACAAGGTGATGGCAGTTGGCTTCCCTGGCTTTTCCGTTTTGCAGCCACTATGCCATGATCATAAATGAAAAAGAAGACTAAAACAAAATAGTTTTAAACTGAGTAATTGCTGTTCTCCATGTATTTTAGATACTTCCCTGCTGGTGCTTTAAAATGTAGTGTTTGAGGGAATATGGCTTAGTGGGGCTTTGGCAGTGTTAAGTTATTGGTTGGACTTGATGAACTTAAAAGTCCTTTCCAGCCTAAATGATTCTGTGTTTTCATGCTTTGGTCTTCTGGTCTTGTCAGCACTTTCTCTTCCCATGTACTGATTCAGTGCAGCCTTGGATCCAGCAGTTAATGATGCTCTGCTGAACTTTGGGGCTTTTTTACTGTTCTGTTTTGGGCACTGCTGTTGTGCTAGAGCAGAAAATGCTCAATGGCAAACCAGGCAGCTGCTAACAGCAGTTTCAAGAAGGTTTGAAGGATATGATGGAAGCAAGGATAACAGGCTGGTTTTGTCTTAAGTTGTAAATGAAGCTGTGAAAGGCAAATGTATGAAGCTGCAGTGAGAGGTAGAAAATGTTTTATATTTAATTAAGCTTTAATCTGTAATTATTTTTGTGTCTATGAACGACAACATTGTTGTTAATAACTATATAAGTGGACTGGAAATTTGCCTTAAATTTACCCCATTAATTTTTCCAAGAAGATCATTGTTTCAATGAAATGGAAAAGTACTAAAAGCATTCCCTTTTATCAGAGTTTCTCATATTGCTTTGGTCTATAACCTTCCATAATAATTTTAGTTCTAAAATCTCCATTTCATATGTTGCTCCTTCATGTTTTAAGTTTTGTTTGATTATTTTTTAAATTTCAATTCACTTCCAACCATGGCTTAAAAAACTTCTGGCTCACTTGAAGGAATTGAGCAGAGAGACAACTGAAAAGAAGAGCAGGGAAAATTAACTGAACCTGAGAAACTCTGCAAAGTAAGAATTAGCAGGTAATTTAACCATCGGGGCCACTGCAGAGCACAGTTCAAACAGAAATTTCTTGTCTTCTAAGAGAAAAAGCACTTCTGAACATCTCATATAAGAAGTATATAAAGCTGGGGTACTTTTCAAGTCACTTTTAAACAAAACAAGAGATACATATTTCCCTGAGTATAAGGAGAGCACGGCAGTGAATAGAGCACTGTAATAAAATGGTGTTTCAGAAAGGAAGTAGAATATAAACTCACCCTCCAAGTACATAACCCACTGTACCTAAAAGAGTTCAACCTGAATTCAGGCAGCACTTTAGGGAAAATTAATTCACTTTATGATTTTGTTTTGGTCCACCTACTGCTGTTTTCCTTAAATGAATACATTGAACAAGGAGGTAATTGGGAGCTGAGGAAATGGTAGGTGAGGAACCCTTAATTTTCAAAATTGTTTTCTGAGAGTTTTGTCATTAATTATATTGCCAGAATACAAAGGCGTCAAAATCATACTTTCTGGATGATAAACTCCTTTGTTTATTTTATTGAAGCAATACTTGTGCTTTCTACATATTGTAAAACTTAAGTGACTGTGAATATTGGTTCCTCAGCTTTATTCTCCATGTTTGTAAAGACAAAATTTCAAAACTTTTCAGCTTTCTTTCATTTGAGCACCGTGTTTCTAAATGTTCATTCTATTTCTGCATAATTGCAAGTTACAATATCCATAATTTCCCTAATGAACTAGAGACAGTATGAACAGCTCCTACTTGAAAAGACTTGGCTGATGCAATAAAAGCTTTCTTCCTTCCACAGCAAAGGTGTATTGGAAGAGAATTAGTTCATCAAGTTTGAAAGCCTGATGCCTTTTTAGGTGGCTCACACCTAGTATTACAAAGCACAGAAGAAGCTAGGCAAACAAAAAACTTGATAGATACAGAATAAAGTTGAAACAGTGAATGGATGGAGAGGGAAGGAGTTGCATTATTTAGCATGGAATGAAAAAATCCCACAGCTATTGCTGACCTAGGCTGGAAATCCTGTGGAGCAGATGCACTCCAACACAGCTCTGTCTCTGGCCCTGTGGAAATTTGCCAAGAATAAGCAATGGTTTCTTGCTCTGAGGTGAACCAGGAGCTTTGAGCTGGTGCTGAACGCAGCTGGGTTTTCTTGGAATTCATGGATAACTGAGATTAGGCTGCAGTTTGCTATGCCAGTGTACTCATCAAGAGGGTAAAATTAAATACAATTTAAATAGTTTCTGATTTCTAAGCGATCCCCTACTTTCTCCTAAACTCTAAAAGAATCAGTTTGGAGCTAAAGTGATTTCTTCTTGGTCATTATTTTGTGTGTGCTTTTACAGTGTGAAATTTCCCTTTGTTCAGTGAGAGATCCCGTTACTGGCTTTGGGGTTCTTTTGTGAACTAATCAGCAACTGCAATTGGAGATTTGTTATAGAGCACTGAAATGAATGTTTTGTGTGCTTGTATGAGTGCCATGGACATGGATGAAGTGGAGATAAGTATTGCTGTTCTGTGACACCCACAAGTATTTGTGAGGGCTGGGCATGGGAATAGGTTCTGTCACTAGATATTATTGGTTTTGAAACTCTTTGTAATAGCTCAACTTGCTACATGTAGAAGAAAATACAGGAACTGTTGAGTTGCTGTGAAAAGATAAAAATCTGAGTTAAAAAAATTAGGAGAAAAAGACTTTGTTACTGGAGGCATAAATTCTCAGAATTAATATTGTAGGTAGAACTGTAGTGCTGTTTTCAGGGTGAGTCACCATGCCAGATGAATACTTTGGAAAGTATTGTTGATTTTTAATAGACAGAACTTTGTTCACATCTCTCATGTTACACAACTGCTGATGATGCTCATTTTCCTTTCATGTTAGTTCAAAGCAGGAGTGGTGCATCTTTGGATTTCGGTGGAAATGGAGGTTATTAGTTAATTGCAGTAACTATTTTGTGACCATGTTGTTTTGCTCTGTTACCTAATGGATGAAATACAACGATGAATAGTGTGTTTTACTAGGAAATTTTAGTTACCAAGTAAGAGCAATTGGATTTCAAGGAGAATTCTTCAAAAACTCTTCAGAGGGATTTGTCATGGGAGGTTTTATGTTCAGAGAATTGACATGCCTGGGTAACTGTCCCCACACACTCAAATTGGTGTGAATTTTTAGTTCAGATTCACTTACTTTTACATGTGCTAACAAACTGTGTCAGATATAAACTGTTAAAGAAACTGCCAGGATAGGAAAAAAAAGATTGATTTCTTAATTATGGGCACAGAGAGCATTTTGGCCTTTGGTGATCCATTGCACCAATGTGAGACTGACCTTGTCTTTTGGGAGCCTTAGAGGGGCTCAGAAGCAACTTTTCCTTTGCCCTTATCTTTGTGATCCAGCAAAGTTAGATCCTTTCTGATCTCCTCTTCATTGAGTTGCATTAAGTTTCAGGTTGCTGAACAGGAAAAATGTCACCTCTTTTTGTCTATATTTCAATTTCTATGCATTTCTGTTTTGGAGAACACAGTCTGTTCTCCCAGTGAACTGCAAAGGAGTATTTAAAATCTGGAGTATTTTCTTAATTTTTAAGGGTGGGAAATTTATAGGAGGAAGAGGAAGGACTCTTTCCTGTTTCTTAGCTTGATAATTAGCAGTCTGTAGTTAATAAAAGCTGTGTTTTTTCACATATATGGATTTCTTCTTCTGTTATGCAAGACTGCTACCTCATATATCAACAAAATTCTATTAGCTACTATTTTATATGTATTTAAATGAAGAAATAAGAAATGTGGAAAATCCTAAGACATCATTCTGTAACACTGAATTTTAGAAGCTCACTTTTAAACCATTATAGCACATAAGATTATAGTATATAAATATCACATGTGATCTCAATAGTTTATAATTTTTCTATAACCTGTTAAACCTTATGTAGATTTTCTGCTAATTGTCCTCCAGGAATTCCAGATATAGATACTTTATATTTTATTACAACATTAATAGAATTTTAAAAGATGTCTAAAGTAATTAGAGGTGCATCTGGCCTTTACTTGATCAAATTTAAAACTATTATTTTAAACTCCCAAATACACTAAGATTTCTGCTGGCAGACTCATGATAGATTAATATTCATCTTTTTTTAATCCCAATGCACAAGTAGAATCAAATTTCAAATTAAGTCAATGTGCAAAATTGCTTGTTCATGTCAATGTTTATGCATGTCTAAACATTTGTTCAAAAATTAATGTATTAATCTCTCAGCATGTAGAGACAAATGTATGTTTGTATGATACTTTTTTTAACTTTTTAAAATGAGATAAAATTTTATTTTTCATTGCTTCCTGTTACGGTACTCAAAATGAAAACATGCTGTAAGAAAATTTTAATCAGATGTAAGAAGTGGAAAGAGGTGGTGAGAGTATCCATTATGTGTGGTATCTCTGATAAGCTCAAATTTTGTCTGAGTCAAACCTCAAGGACCCCGAGTCTTTCATGTCCTCTACGCAGAAGTCATTTACTTTGTGAATTGAGACTTGTGAGTTTCCCCAACCCTAAAATAAGTTTTGCCCAATAGATCATTGCTTTTCAGTAGTTTCTGACATTCCCCAGCTCGGTCTCCAACACTTCTCAAGGTGGCAAAAATGAACCTCCCTATCCCCTAAATCTCTCTTGATAAAGAATTCTGATATTCTTAGAGTGTGACAGGAATTTGAGAGGATCATTTCAGATGTCAGCCCAATCTAGGCGTTTGAATTAGATTTCAGTCTTGATTCAGCTCCTGAAGTTTAATTGATGTGTTAAGGCTATCTTAGCTTGCATGATTTATAATTGACTGTTTATGTATCTAGTTATAAGTGTGTGGCATGATTTTAGTTATTAAAATGCTGTAAACACCTTTCCATAGTGGAAATTTCTCAGATAAGTTTTCTGCTGCAGATGGATCTATGGTGAGTGTTCTGGCAGAGGCTGACCTGGGGAGTATTGCAGGAACTTGCACCACTGCTGCCCTGGACACCTCCTTCTCATCTTCCCATTCTGACCCTTTTTGTATTTGATTCTTTTCCTATTGTTTATAATATTTCCTTTAACTCTAAATTAGCTTGTGTGGCTAAAACCTAATTAGGCTGTTTGAAGGAAGTTTTCAGCCATGTCTGAAGTTTCCACTGATGCATAGCCCTGAAATACCAGCTCTACCATTTGTAGTTGAATTGCAATTTTACCCCAAGAGAAGCATTAGCATCCTTTGAAAATAACCTGGATGCTATTCTTTGCCATTATAGGAACTGTGTGTGTGACATAAGTGATTGGTTACCATTATTTCTGGAGAAGAATAGACCTATTTACATTCCCAGGTAGTCCAAATGCTCCACTTTTTCTTTATGAAGGGCATTGCAGACATGAGAGGAGTCAGGAAATCTGTATTTTGGGTTGGGGGAGCACTCTGTGGGTTATTTTGTTATGGTTCAGCAGCATATTGAGGTGGAGTCTGCCTTTCTGACTTGTGTCCTGCATAGCCTCAATCATGTCAGGTCATTGATTCTTTGTGAGACACCTTCTGTCAATTAAAAAAAAAAAAAAAAGCATTGAATATTGACTCCTTTTAAAAGCATCAAATCACCCTTCTAAGATGTTTCATTTTTGACCTTCAGAAACTCAATGACTCTTGCTATTGAAAAACATCCCCACAACTTACTGTGCAATTAAGTTATTTAAAATAAATGCAAGCAAAATACATGGTTTATGAACCAATAAAAATCTGCAGTAATAGAAGTAAGTCTGAATGGGTAATTCTGCTCATTTTTCAAATAAGATGTCAAAATTGGACATTGTTAAACATAAATTGCATTTATGTTTTTGCTTTATCTAGTTATGCTAAGAATGTCAGAACTTAAAATTTTCTAAGCTTTGATGTTGTTTCACAAAAGGTAGCAAGCTGATAACTAATCTGTTTTATTGTTCATTCTGGGTTAATCAAAAATGTAATTATGACTTTTAATTAGAACAAGAAAAGTGTCTGCTACTAGCTCATAAAAATTGCTTTTTTCTGCCTCGTCACCGTAGGTTATGAAAGACAAAGAAAGCTTTCAGAGTAATAACAAGGAGACCATCTAGCCTCAAATTACTCATAATTGGACTTAATATTTGAAAGTACATCTAAATATATTGGAAGCTGAAAGCTGTGAATTTATACTCTAATTTAATTTTAAAGCATGAAATTTAGCAGTACCTAGAAAAACACATTTCCCCCATCATCTTCTCAAGCTGTTTGATGGTTCTGTTCTAAATTCCATGTTAATTCCATGGAGACAAGTCAACAAGCAGGCTTATGCACATCTAAAAAACTAAGCTTAGCAGTAAAGGACCCTAGAAGTTTAAAATTTTACTCCACATACCCTGGGTTTGGGTAAATGGGTATGATCAATAAATATCCACACACACAGATGTAAAATTAAATATGAAGGAAGTGATAAGAAGTCTAAGAAACAGAATTCACATTTGGATTTATTTTCTCTATTATAAAAGCACACGAGGTAAAAAGAAGGAATGTAAACCAGAAGTGGGTGATTGTAATGATTTGACAGTAGAAACCAAACAGTGCAGGGAGAAATCTATGGTTGTCACAGTGCAATAAAAGCCTGGAATTATTTTCAAGAAAAATCCTGGCAGTGTGTTTTTACTATTAGGCGAGGAACAATTGCTGTTCCTCTAATTATTTCTATTTTGCATCTTGGGAGTACTTCTATGAATATAACATACTTTTCATTTGTGTAGTACTTAAAGAAAATGTTAAACAAACCTGCACATTAAGTGTTGAGAGCAGTAGTTTTCATTGAGATGTATTGAAGAATTTTGGAGGAGCTGAATTAGGATCTCTCCAGGCCACTAGTGATGGTTTTTAGTAAGCCTGGAGGCATCAGCAGAGAAAATTTTTCCAGATTGGATAAGCAGAATGACCCTGGTGATTTTATGGTAGCCAGCCCTGCACTGCTCATTGAGGGAATAAAGGGTGAGATTGCAAATATGGAACTAGAAACACAGGGATAAAAGATTTTTTTTTTTTTGGTTGGATGCCCAAACAAGCAAAATACCATATCACTTTTTCTCCTGCAACAAATACTTTGAGTAAGATTAAAAAATAAATAGAGAGCACTGAATTGAATTTCTAAAGTGCCATTTAGCTTTGGTCTGAGTTTTATTAGACTTGAAAAAGTCAGAATATGCAAAATGACCACCTAATCACCAGAAGAAATAAAACCTGATTAATTCATTAGTGTTCATTACAAAAGAAGATGTTTCCAGGAAGGTCCTTATAATGTGATTTCAAGAATGGATTTTTACAGCTTTGCTCAGTGACCTGGAAATATCAAAGAATTAATACTGTAATTGTGCAGATGATTTGAGAGAAAAATAATGAAGAGAACAGTTTGATTTAGAGCTCTTGATAATCTGGGCATAAGTAAACAATATGTAGCTCAGCATGGCCATGCAAGTACAGAGAATTCAGACCAGAATAAAAAGTGGTGGGAGAGGGATACCAGAAAGAGGAGACCCCCAACTTTTTGAACTAAAAGATGGTATAACCCTGAAAATCCTCTCATAAATTTCATGGCTCTCCTTAATTTCATGTATTCAAGGTTTTTAATTGTCACAGTTATGTGATCTCATAATTTGGAATGCGCTGTCCAAGAGCAGTTTATCTGTAATGTATTTCTGCCTTTGATTACTTTTGCTTTTGATGTATCAGAGTACTTCTGTAGGTGAGCTCTTCCCTCCTTGGTTGAAATGCAGTGCCTGGTGGATGTGAGATGTACCAGTATGGCATTACTTAAAACCCCAAGAGCACCTGCCTCACTTTCAGAGATGACTCAAAAATAACTTGTGAAAAAGCAGAGCCATTGATAGCAGTCATGCCAAGGTGTTAAATGTAGGTAACTTCAAAAAAGGGTTGATTCAGATTTTATCCTCAATGTATAAGTCATGTCTATGCTCGTTGTATCTTGATACCTGGTCTAATTATTTCTGTAAGTGTTTAAAAAATCCATTATAACACTAATTAGCACATTAGTCCTTAATTAGCCATTAGCTAGTCAAATATTTGTCTGTCTCAAAGTGGCGATTCCACTGGGGACTAACCAAATTTCATACTTTATGAATAGACTTCTAGCTTGCCCTCTGAGATGATTGTAAAACAGTCATGGATTTCATTTAGAAAATGTTTAGGTGCTGCATGGATTCTGAGGATCTGCTATTCCCAATTCATAAAAAAAAAAAGAAAATTATGTGAGTTCTCTAGGGAAAAAAGTGTTTTTCAAGGCCTTTGAGCATGTAGACAACACAGGTACTTGAGTGCAGAGTGGGTCTGTGCATCTGACTGGCAGACCTGTGTGAAGTGCCTAGTGTTTAATTTCAGCTGTATTTAGTATATTTGATAAAGATGAGAATTATAGTACTGAGATTTTGTCTCTCTGAGAAGCTGCTTTTCATTTGTGCTGGTGTATTCTTGAAGGAGGGGCATGCCCAGTAACCTGGCTGCAATTATTGCTTGGAGTAACAAGTGACTTTAAGGCTGTGGGTTGTGGTGATGGTTGTCCCTATTTTCTGCTTAGAAAGCTGCTATGTTCCAAGTGAAACATCCCCAAAGAGCTCCCAGAAGCTGTGCCCAGTGATCAGAGGGTGCCTTAGCACACTGATCCAAACTCTCCCACAGTTAAGCTGTGAGCCAGAGGAAGGTGACAGGTATAGTCAGTCATGACTGTAAGCTAGCTGGAACTACAAATGTTTGGTTGTTTTTTGTGTCATCTCCACTGGGATTTATCTTTTAAAATCTCCCAGACTGTGGAATGGTTGCCCTTCTGCAGTACAAGTTTAAAGTTAGGCAGGGGAGAAAGACAAACCCCAGTTTAACTCGTGCCTTGTCCCAAAGGAGGCGCTTACAGCTGGGTGAAACAAATTTGCCTGCAGTGTTTAGTGTCAGGTTTCCCAGATGAAGAGGAGATCAAAGCTGTGAGATTAGGACACGCTGGTTAGAGGGGAAAATTGCAGTTTAGCTGTGCTGCTATTTTTGAAACTTGTCATATTTGCCTTCTGTCAGGTGAGCTGAACTCAGATGTGTTGTGAAACATGTTAGAGCTCTGTGGATGGATGTGGCAGCGTAATGCCACAGAAGAAATGTATTAGCCTCATTTCCTATTGGGTCCTGATTAAAATGAGAAATCCAAGGATTTTGCAAATGTATCCATGGTTTCATGGGAGAAATGCCATAGCCAGGAAACAGTGTTCTCTTTATCTTTCTTTAAAATAATGGTAATAACACCACACTTGCAGTTCTGTCACAAATACCACAGGGACCACGTTGGCTTTCTAGAAAGGCTGTTGGTTTTTTTTCCCCCTTTCTTGCCTCCCTGTGCCTTCTTTCTTTCTCTCAGTGAGTCTCCATGCTATGTATGCCTTCAACAACTTGTTTTTACTAGCATTAGACCCCAAAGCATCTCTAATACTCATATTGTATTTTACCTTTGTACCTTCTCCTCTTTATTCTAAACTACTTCAGAAATTTGTCTCCAAATCTTTTTCTTGTTATCATAAAAGCTAAATTTTATTTTTTTCTTCAAAAATATGTACAAGAGGCTTTATAAAAAAAATTGTCCATGGCTACTGTAAATTTTTAGAATATTAGGTGCTGATTGATTTATTTAGCACTGGTGTTTGTATACACAGTAGTTAAGGTTTTCTTATGTATCTGCAACTAGAAATTGGCCTGTCAAAAGCAATAAAACCTAAAAGTGTGTGGCCATTGTCAATATCCCATTGCACAAGTTATTTTGGAAAACAAAGTGGTAGCCCTGGTCTGAAAATTTTACCAAGTAAGGTATGTTTTGGGTTTTTTTTATACAGGAGCTGATTGTATGTGTGAATTCAAAATTCGAGCTTAGTTCTTTGTATATGACTGGATATGAATTTTATACTATGTTATTTGTTCACTTTCTGCAAACAACCCTTAAATGTGTCAGTAGAAACAAAAGAGATGCAAACATTAAATAAATATTGGTAAATGACCAATCCTGCACACATTTGTCATTGACTGCCTTTTGTTTTTACATATGTATGCATGTGCCGTTTTCCTCTTGAATTAAACAAAATTCATATTCCCTAAAATGGTAAGAATGGTGGATTTGTGTGATCAGATTTTGGTGTTTTCACTTAAAACCTTGAGGGAAGAAAAGAGAAGTATTTCTAAAAATAGGAATAAGCTTTGTTTGAGATGCATCAAGCTTTACATGACTCTTAGCTTTGATTTCATTAGAGTTGAATCTGATATAAACTTTGAGGTGAAAACCATAATGTCTGCAGCAATAGCTAATAAGCACTGAAATATTATGTATACTGTGGAACCAGATCTATGCTTCTTCGCTTTCTTTTCATATTTTTATCTACCTGTAACAAAAGCTGGTGTGTGATTCACAAAAAGTTCTCATTATTAAAGCCAGAGGTATCTTGCTGCTTAGAAATCTAGCATATTCTTTCCTAAAGTAAAATATGAGCCCTATTCATTCAATATCACCATGTAGACCTGAAATTGTTAGCAGAAGAATTATTTAGCATTGATATATTATTCTTATCCAGTCCCAAGTAACAAAAATGACCTGTGGAAAGAGAAGCTCTTGAGAAATTATTTCATTCTGTAAATTAGTTTAAATTAGCATCATTCTGTAGCTCCTAAAGTTAAAGGATCAGATGCAGAATATATCTGGCAATGCAGCCAATAAACCCTTGTTTTTAGAGTTCAAGTGCCTGAAAGCTTAGGTTCAAAATGAAAAAAACAATAAAAGTTATTTATGTATACTCTTGAGGTCTAATTAGGCTTAGTATTTCACATGTACGTGTATATTTACAAGCCAGATATTGTAATGTTTATGGAAATTGACACTTAACTTTGAATTGCTTCTATTTGCATATGCAAATTAGCGAAGCAATTCAGTGTGAATGGATTTTAGAGACCTGTCAACAGTTGTTTATGGGGAAAGGCAAGGAAACCTGGAAACAAATCCTTGCGAATTAATGGCTTTGTTTGGCTGCGAGCATTGGAAGTGTTCGTGACCTGGGCAGGTTTCAGGGTCCCATACCGTGTAGCAGCTGCAAATGCAGGCCAAGGAGGAGATTTAATTGTGCCCCACGAACCACTTTGAGGGACAGCAGGCACCTGTAAACCCAGCCTTTTCCTCTGCATGGGTGTCCTTGCTAAAACGAGCCCCCAGCCTGTGCTGGCAGTGCTGGTGCAGCACACAAAGCACAGCAGCACTGAGCAGAGGTGTCCCTGCAGCAAGAAGAAAAGGGGGAGGCAGAGTTTAGAGGGGCACAAGGTATGGCAGCAAGAATTTTGGATGTTTTTAGGCTCCTAGTGCAAGATTGAAAGAGAGCAGGTTTCAGCCAGCCAGTTGCTCGTGTTTGCTCCCGTGCAAGCAATCTCACACACACATTTTTCATGAGCTGCAGCTCTCTGACATAAATCAGCATTGGAGAGAGCTGCTGTGGATACTGTGCAGTCTCTGCTCTCCTTCTTGGAAAAGTTAATGAGAATAAGCTGTTCTAATTTGTGTCAGTATACTCCACTGTTATTGTTCTCTCTATAACAAAAGAAGAACAAAAGGCATAGAAGTCAGGAGTGATGAAGTGCATAAATTTGAGGGATGCTACAAAGAGATCATTTCATAACAGAGCCATCAAAATCCTCTAATTGAGATTGTTATAAATATATCAAGATCAGATACTGAAGACAAAACAGTGCATATTTTCTTGTCAGTATCTCAGGTGTGTGCAAAACAGGCTTTCAGGAGTAGGAGCAGAGAAACATCAGCCCAGCATTCTGTTCCCTTCAGAGGTGCTGCAGTGGATTCTGAAATCTGCTTTGCAGAGCCAGGGCTCTCCATGCAGTGAGCAACTGGGGCTGTCACACCTTTGCATCTCAGAACCTGCATTTGTATGTAGTGGTGCTGTTAGTCTGTCCTGCAGCAGTGCTCTGTAAAACAGCTTTTCCTGTATCAGTGAACAGTACTGGGTCAGCTGTCAAGGTTATGAGGAATGAGCCCACAGCTCTGTGGGGCCCCCATGGCTTTGCTGTGCGTTATGAAGTGTGCCTGCTGTGCCTCTTCACGCTTGGTACTATTTTTTTAGGACACAGAACTTTAGCACAAGCCCTGTTCTGACATGTGGAAAAGCAAGCAGGGAAAAATGGGAATTTGCACACCATTTTTCATGCGTCCCACACATCTACATCGGGGTCAGAAAATATTTGGTACCTTATATTTGAAAGAAATTACTTCCCCCCCACCCCGTGTTTCACTCTGTCATCATGTAAGGTCAACTGTGCTAATACTTTTGTCAGCCAATGATACTTGGAGTGTGAACAGGGCAATGGCAATTGGGAAACCAGAGCCCAACACTAATAGCTAGGATACTGCTCCACTGAGTAGCCTTGCCTTTGGAAATTTGGGAACTGTACAGCTGCAGGTTTTATCCTTCTGCAAACTGTGATGATCAGTGTTACAGAGAGCTCAGCACAAAGACAGAGGGTGCAGGAGTTACCTCAGGCTTCCTGGTTGGGTTTATCTAGCATGTGGTATGTTACTTTTATGTATAATGAAGACTGCTGAAGTTAAATCAAACACCAGCAACTGTATAGTCTGAATTAATCTAAATCTGCTTCCTGAAAGGTCAGTAAACCTTAAAGATTAATTATTTTATCCACTGCTATGGAAAACTTGGGATGTTTTTTGGTTTTCTGTTTTTGGAATTGGCTTTTGTTTTATATCACTCACCAGACACACACCTAAATGAGTAAGCATGACAGATAAATACACACAGAACCAGAGACATGTATGAGGTTTTTGTACACATGCTTGCTTCTGTGTGTGTAGCTTCACTTAAATACATGAATATTCAGGATAACGTACAATCAACACTCAAGATGTAGTCAAACTGGTAATTATGAGAGAAGCCACTTACCTCAGTGTAGCATTAGTGAAAAGTTTAAAGCCCATCTTTAGTATTGGCAAAAAAAAATTTACTTTGGTAAATATATCTGCGTTCATGAAAATATATTGGGTGTTTTTTTGGGAAATCAGAACTGATCAGAGGTTCAGGTTTATCACTGGTGGTAGAGCAGTTCAGAAGGGACAAGTGGTGGCACAACTGCTGGTGAGATGAGAAGCATATCCAATGCTTTAGGACCTTGTATCTGAATGGAAAAAGACTGATATTTGTGGAGGCTCTGCATTTTGCACAAAATGTGCTAGGAAGCTGTTCAGACATCTGCAATGTCTGCATCTAGGCAGGGTGTCTTCTACTCTCAGGTAAATCTCCTTTGAGATCTTATATCCATTAAAGACAAGTGGAGCCTTTTCCCATTTTACCAGATCTGCTGGGGAGCGTTTTATTGCCATGACAGTTTATGGATTCTGTTTGAACTCTTTTTTTAAACACCAGTTTTGTCCAAATTATCTCCTTTTTATTTTTCCCAGAGGTGAGGAGGAGGGTGTATAGGGTCCAATAAAACAGGTATTATATGTGCCAGAGTTACTGGAGACAGCTAACTGCTCAGGAATGAAAGACCATTTATCCTCCTTATTCTCCCCTTGCAACCTGAGAGCTGGTATGAGTTCATCAAGCCCTGCCCTTTCTCAACTGCTCCTACTGGGGGAATCTTTACAGACCTCCATGGGCTTTCCTTCAGCCCGTTCTCCCACCTCTGCATCTGCTAAATGGGTTGAAGTTTGTTGGAAGATGGGAAACAACCTAAAAATTGAGTGTTCTATTGTGTGTAGAATTTATTTTTTTTTTCTGGACTTCACTGTGTCCCTTAGGGTTCAGAAGGGTGATTCTTCTCTTATTTGCCTGGTCTTGATGTTGTCCCCAGGAGCCAACTTGCCCCATCTAAACTGGGACCTTTTTACAGCGTGTAGGTGAAAATATCACTTCTCATGTGGAAAGCAGATGCAAGGCTGAATTCAGTCAGCTGAACACAGGCAGTGTAGAAGAGCATGTCTGGGGCTTTAAGGCGTGAATTTGACTTGGCAGCTTCTTCATTCCTCCAGATGCTCTTTCCCTTCTCCAGGAGGTGCTCTGTAATTTGAAATAGGACTCTTGCCTTCAAAGCTGCAAAGAGTGAAGTGGGGAAAAAAATCATTAAAGCTATGTTGTAGGAGGAGCAATCTAGTATTTCTTTCATTTTGATTTTTTCCTTCCCTGAATGAAGAATATTGAAGGACTGAATTCATCCTGTTATGTTGATCTGCATGAAAAGAAATGTAAATGAGATCCAGATGTGTTTTCTCCTCTAACAGTTTCATTCACTATGCTTTAGATATGGGAAAATGAAATGTATTCTGTAATAGGTTGGAGGAGAATAGACCAAAATTATAATTTTATAATATTCCCTGGGAATTCATAGAGGCCTAACGAATTAACTAGGAAACTCTGATGTCTAATGAACTCTGCATGGGGAAATATTTAATTTTGCACTGACTGCCATAAGGCAACTGCACGGTGGGTTATTTAATCATCAGCTGTAGAAATAAAACAGCAGTAGGAAATAGACCTGTCCCCAGCATTGTAGAGAAAGGTTTAACTGAGCTCTCCCTTCAGTCTTTGTTGGAGGGGGTTGTAAGTTCTTCTTGAGAGCCAAAACTTTTGGGAAACACCTGCCTGGAAGCTCTGAACATAAGAGCACACCTTCATGTAGCACAGAGGGGAAAAAGGTAACGCCTCTAAAGATGCAGCCCTGCTCTGTTTGAAGCCATTCACTGTAGCTCTGAAGTTATTTTGGATAACATACTGATGCAACTAATTGTGCTAAAAGAGCACAACTGTGAATTGTTGTTTGTTCAGTGTACTGTAAATATAATTTGCAGTCAGTATAAACCAAGGTCATGGCCTGTCCTGCAGTGGTAGAGAAATACATACATAGAAGGTTGTGTCTTAGAGAGTGAAATCCATGTTCTTATGTGAGGTGGCTTGGAGAAATTCAGGGTTTAATTGTGACTGACACAGAAGTAAATGCCTTAATGCACCCCAATACTTCTTTCATTTATGGCAGCATTTTTCTAGCTGCCAGTCCACTCCAGAGCCTGGGAACAGAGATCTCCTCCTGCCCATGCACTGCCCTGGAACAGCAGCCAAGGAGCAGCTAATCCCTTCTTACAGCCAAAAAATCACATTTCCATGAGTGCAAGAATCTTCTGGATGCTTTATGATAGAAGAGGATGTCAAAACATAACTTATCTTTTGCTTCTTCCAGGCTTCATCAGCCATATATGCTGGGTTTCATCTCCAAATGCTAGGTTCCAGCTCCTCTAATTTCCCTTTTGTCCCAGTGTTTTTCCTAAGAGTTTGGTTGTTTCAGCAACTTTCTTTCACTAGTCTGAACCAAGAAACCAGATTTAAACACTTTTTTTTTTCCCCCAGACATAGACTCAGTCTTGCAAAATTTCTGTTCTGCTTAATAGAATTGATTCAGTCTTGATTAAATGGACCAAGGAAAATTTAATAGAATCATAGAATATCCTGAGTGGGAAGGGATCCACAAGGACCTTTGAGTCTAGCTCCTTGCCCTGCCCAGGAAAACCCCAAGGCCAATTCTGTAGCCTCAAACTCTGAAGCCTCCTGCAAGATGGAGACATGAAACCAGGTTCATTCTCCTTCTTTTTAGAGAGTGAGCTTATGTTTATCTCTTGTCTTGCAGGCGACTGCACAAGTCACTGGGCTCACTGAGCAACTAGAAGGGTTTGGTTTTAGTTCATTTTTTAAAACTCTTCTTCCCCAAGCTCCATCTCCCCTGAGATAAATTTAAAAAAAACCAACAAAAAAAAAATCAGAAAAAAATTGTATTGCAGAGTAGGAGGAAATAATGGTGAAACTTTAATGTATTTTGAAAAATGAGATTCTTTTCAGGTAGCTTGTTCATTAATGCATCATGTCAAGCAATAAATGCTGTATACCATAGAGTTATACTCTCATTTGGAGCACTCTTGCAGTACACTGGATTTTTGGTAATGTGTTTATTCACTCTATCCTCATTATAGAAATAATCAACAAAATAGATCTGTGCTCTTTCAAATCCCTGCAGAAGTCAGTCATCTCTCCAAACATATGGTCTGTTTACCTTCCCAAAAGCAAAATGTCTTCATAATACCAAAACCCAAAGACCCTTCTCTGTTCCAGTGCAGCAGACCTGGAAATGCATTGAGGCTTTGCTGTGAGTTTTGGTCCCCACCTGGTGCTTGAGAGCAGAAGGCCAGAGCTCTAAGCAGGATCCATGGGGCTGTCGAGCCACCATGCTACACTGCTTCTGACATTGTTTTTTAATGAGAGGAAAGAAATAGCTGACCTTGGAGGGGCTTGCACCAGAAACCTCTGGCTAATTGCCAACCAGAAAAGCATTTTAGGAGCAAGTGTGCCCGTGCTTAAGACAAGTGAACAAGACTGATTGTTCTTCCTCTCTGTTACAGAGTCATCAGTGGCTGGTTCCCCAGAGATTTCTGGTTTTACTGTGTGCCCTTCTGTCCTTGGTTGAAACATTCTGCACCTATGCTAGGAAAACTGATGCTGAGGTGCTTGGAAACAATCCTCCTCCTCCACCCAAAGCCATATTTTATCAATATTACTTAACACAGAAGTGTGTGTTGCTGTCAGCATCCTTTCTGAGATTTCAGATGCAGTGGTAGCAGTCTTGCACAACGGGAGGAAAAGGGGTTATATGTCACAACTTCGGTCATCAAATCCCCATTGTAGTTAGAACCATAACAAAGAGAGTGAAACAACATTTGTAAGAAATGCTGGGAGATCATAAAAAGGGAAAATGTGTTTAGATTGCAGACAATAACCTGTTCTCTGGTGCCCACATTTATCCCAATTTAGAAACTTTTCGAAAAGGAGGCTTCTCAGCAATCTCTGCCATATTATCAGAACCCTGATTACATTCTGTTTGATCAGGTCTGTGGTAATTAAAGCAATGTTCTTTCTTTTCTTTCTCTTTTTTATCTTCCTCACCACCATATTTTCAGAATCAGCTCTATTTGATGTGACTGCTTCTTTGTTTACATGAGAGAGAAGAGAATGGTCATAGAAAAACTGTATTATATGTGGTTAACAACAAGGTTTTCATCTCTCAACCAGCTATTTGTTTTTTGTTTAGCAAGTTCTTTGAATCTAAATAATGTGGGCTGCAAGTAGAATTGCACATATCTCCAGTGCCCAAATAATCAGTCATTTAGAGATTTTAATACTGGAAATTCACTAAATAAAGCTGTTATGCTTCAATATTTTGTGTAAGGCAATGATAAATGAAAGCAATGAGCACTGCTGTTATTTGAAAATAAGTTCAGTACTTATTACAGTCTTGCAGAGTTTGTAAAGTTACTGCGTTATTAACCTTCCAATACAAAATGCTTTTCTAAAAATATCCTTTTCTGCGTGGAGGTCTATTCTCTTTTTTTTTTTCCTTTGGCTAAGTTAACCTCAAAATATAATACAGATCCTAATAAACTTCTTAAAAGTGTAATTTCTACCCGTTTTCTTTTTCCCTATAGTACTACTAAAAATGAACTAAAATTATCAAATGTTTATTTAAATTTTTTGTGCATCCCACATGTGCACGTACCCCATGAAACTCTACCCACAGTGATGACAATCAACCTGACAACACAGTCAGTCAAACTTTACCCAGGGACTGTTTCTTAGGTAACCAAACAGGGTGGCAGGAATGAATTGTAGAATACAGAAATAAGCCCCACGCTTATTCTGTGTGGCATTTCCATTGTTTTCCAGCTAAGTCTGGGAATGTTGTGTTGGAGCAGTGCAAAGGTGAAGCATGTCTGGTGTGCAGCTTCTGGTGGGAGTGAGATCCAGCCTGGTACCAGCTGAAAGCCTGATGTGGGTCCCAAAAATAGGATTCCATCATCTGGGCTGTGGGTGGTGTGTGAGCTCTGTGCCCAGGCTTTGTAGTAGAACTGGTTTGGCTCTTGAGGAGCTACAGCCAGAAGGAAAACACCCCTTATGAAGCCTTGTTTTTTCTTGCTGGTTTTATTACTCCTTCATACTCACATTCTAACGTGTTTTCCTAAATGTGCCTTCCTTTTTTTTTTCTTTTTTATCTTCATGAGTGAAAATGTCATCAGTGCCATCTTCCATTGCTGCAGTTGTTAAAGTTGTCTAATTCTTTTGTAACTGGCTTTATAAAGTAGATGGTGTCTTTTATCATTTGAGGCTTTTAACTTTATAGTATTGCTTAGGGGTTGCATATTGCCAACTAAAAAACAAACAAAAAGACAACCCCAAACAAACAGAAACACAAGAAAACAAAACAAAAACAATGAGGAAAACAAAAAGCTGCACACATCAATGAAAACCAAACAAAAAAATTTAAAAAAACCCCAAAAAAAACTCACCACAAAATCCCACCAACCACAACCACTGAAAAAGAGGTTATGTTTGCCAAGATGCTGTTGTGGGGATCAGACCAGCCTAGCTTAAGTGTTGCTGCTGGCCACAAGCAAGACTACTTGTTTGCTAAATTGCAACCAAGCAAGTGAATCTATATATTAAACCACTTGGTTATTGGCCTAAAGGTATAAACACAAATTAATGATTGGTGAGGCACATTAGTAACAGTTCCAATGGACAGGAGCATTTTTGGCTGTGCAGACCTGCCAGGGAAGTGGGCTGGGTGGCCATTTACCATGGGGATTCAATAAAATTGACTGTCTGGAGCTGTAGGAGGGTGAGGTGATTTGCCTGGAAAGCAGAACTGGCAGTAGCTAAGAGTGTCAGGGCACTGAAGAACAGGGCACCTCTGCTGGATGTAGGGGTGGGAGATGGGCAGAGAGGGTGAATGTATTAAAGTCTTGCATGTGGCAGCTTGGTTTGCCCTCCTCTTCCTGCCTGGCTCAGGATATGCTCTAATTCCTGCCCTGGACATGGGCCCTTGCCACCTCCTTTCTCCTTAGCAGTCTGGAAAAAACATAGCAGCCCTCTTCAAAAGCTTTTGCCAAAGCCATGTTGCCATATTAAAACAAAAACAAACCAACATATGCAGACATGCCAATGAGAAATCTTTATGGGAAAAGAATGTTACTGACTGGAGTTAAATATCCAGCTATTGCTGAGATTTTACAGCTTTTTCTTTCTGTTTATTTTCATGGCAAGAGTCTGTCACTTTTATTTTTCTTGTCTCAGCTCTACATCCATAGGTGACTGTAGGTATTCTAATGCTTTTTATGCAAGTAAAACTGTTTTTATTTTTGGGGTGTTATTCTCCCCCAGCTGACCTTCCTGACCTATCTTTTTATTTTTGACGGTTATATTTGCAAATAAGTTAAGTTTGCCCTGCACTGTGCTGTGAGCATTCAGTTGACTGATATCCAAATTGGAGCACTCACAGCAAAAATATAAAGGTGCTATAAACATTTTAAATTGCTTTTGATTCTGAAAAGTGTTTTGAAATTATTCCACTGCCTCAAACCTTTTATGTGTACTTTATTCTGAACCTTCATAGACAGGGCATTGGACTGTAACATACAGATTTCCATAAGGCTTCTTCTGTGACATTATAAATTCCTTAGGTAATTTTAGTTTTGAAATAGTAATGAAAATAATACAGAAAGCTAATATATTAAAAGAAAAAAAGCTCAAAGATTTTTGGAGCAAGAAAAAAGGATAGCTTCTACCATTTTATCTATATAATATCCTGACAGGAGAGCAACATTTGGATCCAGAAACACTGTAGATTCATTCCCTGAAAGAAATCCACTGATATAAGTGAAAGAATTCACCCTTCTTTTCGTGAATCCCAGAGGATTCAGTATTGACACTGAACTTTTATTCTCTAAGATTTTTTTTCTTTTATTAATAGAGTGCCAGACATTATGTGAAGGCACAAAGAATATTGCTGCTACTTTGATTTTAATTAATTCTTTATCAGTCAGGCACATAAATCCTTTAAATATAGCTTGTCATAACTTCCCAAGGATTAGAGCATTGCTGTGTTACCTAAAAAAGCTCTTGTGGATCAGCTGGCCAAAAAAAATTCTAACTTTGAAGAATGAATACTCTTGCAGGACAATCAGTAGACCCAACAAGAGTAATGAGGAATAAAGAAAGAAAAACAGAACAAAGGAATGTGTGCATGTAATTCTTCATCACAGAGAACTCAATGAATCTCCAGTTTGCCACTTGTGCTGTGAATAAGATTGACAGCAGAAGAGCTTTGAGCAAGTGAGAAACTCTTTCTGAAGTGTGTGCAAGAAAGAGGCAAATTGGAATTTAAACTGAAGCACATTTGGGACGTTTCTGTCAGATGATTTGCTCTCTCACTGGCAGGGAAATAAGCAGGATAAATACCATGTAGGGGCTAATTAAGCTGTGTTCTCCCAGGGAAGGCAGTCTCAGATCATGTACCAGGTGGTTAGGACAGTTATAAACTTGAGAGAGCAGAACAGAGTGTCAGGCAGAGAAAACAGACAAAAATGTTTTGCATGTTTATACATCAAGTCCAGGGATCTGTACAAGGATGTGCTGTGCCATTTTAGATTGATTTGGTTTTTGCATGTTTTGTTGCTATGGTGTACCTTAACTTAAATAGACTCTTATTTTCTCATGTGGAAATTTTCTCCTCATCCTGGACTTATTTTCAAATCTTTTTTTAGTTGTATTCTCTACTTTCTGATAATTAAGATGGAGACTTGAGATAAGAAGGAAAGGAAGTAATGAGAGAACACTAGAAAAACCTCCAGACTGTTATGACACGAAGAGCAGGATCCTGCCAAAAGTATGTGGCCACAACAAAACCCCACCTTACCTCATTAGACATGCCATGTATTTTAAATATTTAGAGTCTTTTTCAGTGCCCCAAGAAGTACTTTATAGTAGGAGGCCATCTCCAAGGAGTTTTGGAGAGAGGTCTTGGTTTATTCATAGCTAGTCCTGAAGCACTATAAAGGAAAAATCTTACAGAATTGGCAGAAGGAGGAGACAGGAAAATATGAGAAGGTCTAAAATACGTTTTAATTTAATTTGTAACAAAAGAACAAGTATTGTACCTAAACATATCAGCACCTCAGAAATGCACAGAGCAGCTCCTGAATGAGGAAAGTGTGGTTGGTTCTGTGGTGCTCTGTTCATCATTGGGATGAAAAAAGCCTTGGCCTGCTTACTGAGAGAATGCATTTATAATTCAAACCAGAAGCTGGACGCAGATTTGGAGAACTGTTGCTCTTTCTGTCATCCTAAAGCTAAAGCAAGATTCTGCCTGATGTCAGTGCACAAGTAAAAGGCACTTTACTGTGAAAGCAGGTATTTGCCTCAAAGTTATGGACCAATATTTCCTTTCTTGTGGTACTTTATAAAATTTAAAAAAAAATAATGACTGGTCTAATGAAAGCCCATAAAAAGTCTGAATTGAAACTGCTTGGAATTGCAGGAGGAATGAACCTACCATGCTCTGTTTGTGATTTTCTGGTGTGGCTGATAGAGGCTGAAATGCTGCCTTTGCTTGAAAATTCTGTATTATCGTAGCACTAGTGTACGATTTCCAAGTAAATCAGGGCAGATTTCCCATAGCTCCTATTTAAAACAAAAATAAAATACGTAGTGCAATTCTTTGACATAAAAATCAAATGTAATGCTTCAGAAAAATTATAAGGCAAAAGTGTTTTATGTCAAAATGAAGCAGTTAATTTGGGAAGAAAAAGCACTTAAAAAATATAGCCCTCCTTTTTGTTGTCCTAATTGGATGGTTTTATAATGACAGATGAAAGCCACTGTGAAAGTAACACACAAATGGTGTTTTATAACCTGCTTAGTGTTTCAGCAAAAGATTTTCTTTGTGTCAACCAATGAATCATAGACTGCTGCACATAGCAAGCAGTAATAACTTCTTTTTAAGATGCGTTGACATTCTTGTTGTTATTACTTTTAAATTAATATGGGGTGCTGGAAGACATTTCAGGTGTTACTGAACTTTACTGCTTTACTACTAATTGTTTATGTTCTCTTTACGAATTGAACAAGGCCTGGTTAGAAGGAAAGGCTGGGAGAGATGAATGGTGAATGAACGCACAACACAACAATGCATTTGCATAAAAGCAGGTCATAATAACTGGAGATATGCAGGAAAAGTCTGTATTTGTATTGCTGTTGGAATGCTTAATAATAATGTCAAAAATTGGCCTAATCTGAAATGAAATACTCTTTGCTTAGATCTTTTTCTAAAATTACTGAGACTAAATGTAGTCTCAAAACACTATTTCATAACAAGAAAATAGAAAATTTCCATTAAAAAAAAAGTTTAATATTTTGAGTTCCCTTATCTCCTTTTTT
>VXBI01011375.1:116102-459734 GCA_013397375.1 Toxostoma redivivum
TTCTTTCTCCTTTTTTTTTTTTTTTTTTTTGGCCACTAAAAGCTGTGCCAAAGCTTAAGCTGTGTTCTTGGAGTGCGAGACATCTTTTATATTTTAAGGAAATTATTTCTCTTAAAGATTTTCATCCAGCTAATAATGCACATGACCAGAACAGACCATTTGCATTCTCATGGTAGGAGTTACGTTTCTGATTAAGTTTTGGACTACAGAGCAGCAAGGTTTTGTGAAATTCTGTCCCATCCATTGAATTCAGAGGAATGAGGAATTCTTTTGTTGTCTTATTTGTGTTTTTTTTTTTTTTTTGACAGAATATATGAATTAACAGAAAAAGTTCATTGCAGTAGCAGGCTGCTCTGAGGCTTACAGAAATTTGGATTGGGGTGGGTTATTGTGTGTTACTATCACATGCTAGTCCCTGTCTAGCTGTTGGTAACCTTGGCTTTCCCCTGTTCCTTTGCCTCTAAGAACAAGCAAACGAGGAAGAATTTCAGTCCCACACTGCATCAAAGTGGTGTAAAATATTAAACTTTTGTCTGGCTAGCAAGTGGAAAGGCAAGGGTTTCCTCTGGATTGTATTTGCTACCAAAGTGCCACCCTGAAGCCAAGGATGGGACTGGCACACACCACTTAAACCTGCAGCTTTCACACATTCCTTACAACAGTTTTAGACAAATCCTGCATTGATCCTGGCAGGCATCATCAGTTTTAAGCCTGCTTTCTACCAATCTAGCACAGGAAAGTGGCTGGAAGGCATCCAAAAATCTGAACATTTGTTTCCATGGAAGGCTTGTAATATCCAGATGCTTTCGACTCTAAATTTAATGGCACATTTGTATTTGAAAAAAAATCAATAAAGTTTATGAACTGAAAAGAGAGATCCAATGCAGCCAGTTCTGTCACTTTTAAGGACATCTTATGTAATTATTCGTGACACAGACATCAGGCTATAGAAACCAACCTATATCTTCCTGTGAAACAAGATTTAGCATAGTAAACCTCACTGGAGCAGCTCAAGGAGGGGTGCAGTAAGAGAGAAGAGCTATGAGAAACAACCTGCTACTCACCAGCCTAGAAGGCCAATAAGATCTGATAGGTTCCTGCAATAAAACCACCCTAAACCTCCCAGTGGATTTTCAAACAATAGAAATCTAAAGGGCACAGCCAGCAAGAGAGACACCGGGGAAAACGTCCTGCTCCCATACTTGAGCTAGCTTGCTGCTTCAGATAAAATAGCCATCATGCAAGGTTCATAAAGAACAAAACTTTTCACTCTTTGAGGGCCAGTCCAAGGTCTGTGCAGCATTTAAGTCATACTATTATGAGGCCATAAAAGGGGCACTAGTTGTAAATTATTTCTTATTGCTAATATTACCTTTGAGATGCTGTAATATATAATGATCTATCATCCACGCTTATAGAATGCTTGCACTGGAACAGGCAGACCTTCGTTCCTTTTCAGAATAGTCCTGCTGACTTCTCTCATCTCTATACTTATAACAAAGATTCAACTTGGT
The DNA here is from genome assembly GCA_013397375.1 of Toxostoma redivivum. Taxonomy (NCBI): domain Eukaryota; kingdom Metazoa; phylum Chordata; class Aves; order Passeriformes; family Mimidae; genus Toxostoma; species Toxostoma redivivum. The sequence continues at coordinate 117,617 of VXBI01011375.1, forward strand.
TTTCAGTCCACTTTCTGCACTTTATAAGATTATCTGGAATCTGGGATAATAAAGTGGGAAAGCTATAGTAGGGAATGCATGGAGTTGATTCCTTTTCCCCTTTTTGGCTGTTTTTACTGTATTCTAAAAAGCACAAGTTGGTCAGTGGCACCAGCTGAGTCCTCCCAGTGCTGTGCTTTTATGCTGGAGCATGCAGCCATCTGAGCACATCATTTATTTAGAAATATTTAGAAAGCTCAGACTGGGTGGCCACTTAAGCTCGATGCTTATTTCCTTCTGAAAAGCAAAGTGTGCTGCTCTTGTTCTGCGTATCAGGAACGGCTCCTCTCCCAAAGGCAGTGAGACGTGTCAGTGAGTCCTGTCCCCTTGCTGGGACATGGCAGGGCAGGACTCTGCACAGACACACCTTTCTAGCTCTTTGACCTGAATATACAGTTTCTTTGAATTAGTTTCTTCCTTGGCTCTCTGGCCATTCCTGTGCTACAACATTGTGCGTGATTAGTCCTATATAGTGTGTTAATGTAGCCATGTAGAAAATACAATGCTGTAGGGACATTCACATGCAGAGTATTCTTTGTTCTTCAGAGAAAGAGTTTTTATGTTGTGCAAATCATTCTGAGCAAGTCCTGTGATTATTTGAATCCTTTTATAGTCTGAAATTCAAAACTCATGAAATACCTACTAGAATTGTTAATGTGATACCGCACAAAAATATTTTCTATTATTTTAAATGGGAAGCATCAAAACTTATGTAAGGATTGTTCTTTTGTTGAACTAAAGTTTAACTTTGTAAAACTGAGAACAGTGTGATATATTTAAGATTGTAACTGCTGCCCTCAAAACTTCCAAAAGAAAATGGCCTATTTTCAAGTTTAGGTCCATGCAAAATGTGAATAAGATCTAATATTTATCCTGCTGAAATAAGTGAACTTTTTTCAATGTATTTTATGAAAGCATATTTGTTTTCTATTTTGTTCAGGTGATTATGAACTGGCATGAAAAATGGGATTGTATCTCTGTGCCCATCAATGGTAAATTATGCACAATTTTTTTATTGGATATGGGACTGTAAATACTAAAGATAATGGTGAATCCTATTGCTTACTTAGAAATGTTGCCTTTTTTCCTAAATACAAGCAATTAAAGTCTCTGTCTTCGCCAAGCAGCCTTGACTTCAAAGACAATGTAGGCACATTCCCTGTGTATATGTTTAACTGCTTGTTCTACTTATAAATTCTATTTAAGGACCCTCATGATATTTATAAAGAGGAAATTCTAGCAACTGGTAAATGCACCTTAACAGCCAATTAATGATTAACAGTGTATGGCCTTTACCTAACAACTTCCTGACCATAAAATTTCATTTACTCTCTGCAACATTACTGTATCTGTGCCTCACGAAAAGCGTTTCTTGTCTGAGGAGAGGAGGATGAACAGCAAAAGCATCTCCAGACTCTGAAGATGTTTCCCCTCTTGTAGTCTGGGATGCCTGGAAAAAAGTGGATGGGCTCTCAGGCACACCCTACTGTTATGAAAGAATAGCATTAAGCTTCATAGCTAATGGAAGTTGAGAACAAATTGCATGTAGTTTAAGTGGATGTATCAGAGAAAAAAAAGGGTGCTGCTAGCTGAATAATTAAGGGAAGGAAAGCAAAGCTACAGGGAAAGCAATTGTTTTGTATGGGAAAGAAAGCAGATAAGTTATCTCCTAAGGAACATTGAAAAGATTGTGGGGAAAGGACCAAGATAGGTGAGATTATAAATGTCCAGAAGAATAATATCGCCCCTGAGTCTGTGATTTTGGTTTCCAACAGAAGCAGAAAAATTCTTGTGTATCTGACAGCTTGTCTACTCTTCAGCTGCATTTGTTGATCTAAGGGAAGATATTCCCTTCCCTGCAGACTCTGGCTCGATCCTGTCCCAAGGCTGTGATGGCTACAAGAGCATTATCAGTAAGTTTAGACATATCCTTCTGCCCAGCGGGGAAGTTGGCAGGTTCTTCTTGTGCCTCTCCTAAGACACTGACCATGTGCCTCTCAAATTCATGCCCCATTAGCCCTAATCCTTCCTGTTTCCCCGCTGCAGCCTTGCAAATCCCAGGGGGGATGTGTGCCCCAGTGTGATGCTAAGGGGGGTGTGTTCCCCAGGACCGGGCACAGACTGACAGACCCACTGGCAGGCTCTCCTGCAGGCCTCTTTATTAACCATTAAAACAAACCATACCAAAAATCCCCAACACATTGACTTTGATGCACCTTTTCCTCCTAGGGAAGAGCTCAGACCCTTTTAGAAGTACTTTTTCATCTTATTCCATATTGCTTATAAAATTGAAAATGTATGTTTTTCAATCAGTCCTTCACAACATGCCATTAATTGTTTGAAGTTAAGTGGTAAATTTTCTTTTGTAGAGTGAAGAAGGCAAATGTCACTTCACCCCAGGATGCTTGTGCTAAGTGCAAGATGTAGTGCAGAAATGTGATCTGAGCTGCCAGGAGCTCAGTGAAGTGTTATATTTTCAAAAACTGTATCTTGCTGGTGCAGACATTATGTGAATATCATTGCATATGTGTGAGACTAGACAGATAAGAGATAAGGCTGTCCTAGCTATACCCATGTCTTAGCTTAAAAATAAAATTATTGTATTGATCTACTCTCACAGGAAAAATGTACATCGTTTTTGAAGTATTCCTTGTGAATGCACTATAAATCTCATTTTTCTGTTCTTTCTGTCTGCCCTTAGGCAGAGACAGAAATCAATGGTTTTCATCATTTCAACGTTGTATAATTTCATAATTCATGATGTATGATTTATTCAAACACACATAGAACTTTTGTTTATCAACTCGAATGCAAACAAAACTAATAACTTCTGTTGCTTTTATCTTAATTGTAAACCGGTTGAGCTAAACATAGGAAGTAATTTAAAAATACTGCAGGTGTTCTTAGTCTTTTGAATTCTCTGGTGGATATACCAAATTACAAAGTCACTGTCCTGGCCTGTGCAGGCCTGTCGTACCAGTCCCTCTTGACCAAGAATACAAATATGTACTGAGTCCACTAAAGAGTTTTGCCTGAAAGAAGGTAACACAAACTTGCCTGAGCAAACCCTTTTATTCCTCTGGTTCTAAATAGCCTCCTGTTTCAATACTGCTCACTGCTCTGCAGAGACTGCTACATGATTTATAACTAATATTTTTAATGTAATCTTACCTAATGGTTATTTCCATGTTCTGGGCTGTCTTCAGCTAGTATGTAATTAATTCTCACTGTGTAATTAATTCTCACTGCCTCTTGAGGAAGGGACAACTGAGGTAAAATTAGGGATAGCCCAAACAAGAAGGTGTCACCAAAAAATCTCTGGGTGTTGGTGTCACGTGCTGCATGTGGCATTAGATCAGCACAGAGGATAGGAAGGCTTTTCATTTTCAGTTCTTTGGGGGGTTGTTTTTCAGGACACAATTTCTGAGTGAATTCAGTACATTTTTGCATCTCAGAATACCTAAGGCACTTGAACCCTGAACATCTTAAAATTGGTCTTGCCATTGATCTTGTGACTGATGTGTTTATGTTTGGTGCCATGGAACAACCCCAGTGTGAGCAATAGGTGTGAGCTAACAGGTTTGGGGGGCTTGTTCTCACCTCTGAAATGCAGGAGATTCTACCATCTAGCAGAATATTTCAGAGTCATTTTGTCTGCTATTTAGCTGGAAATAGGAAAGGTCTCATCTCTCCACTTCATTTGTAAGTGGAGTAAAAGCACATTTGGATGTGCCTACTTTTCATTCTCCTAGGACCTCCTCATAGAATCTGTTTTGCTTTCAGCATCAGCAATATCTTGCTATGCATCATATGCACATGCTCCAAACTTCTGGGAATATAATAGATAAAGCAATTTTTACCCAATAATTACAATATCTATTACTGGTTTACTGTGTAAAGTTTACTTTAAACATCTGTCATAGACACTGGTAAGCAACTGTCTTCACGAATATTATCACAATTTAAATTTTTCTTTTATATATGGTATTTTGCTTTGTTAATTGCTGGTAGTTCTTTTCCAATTCTTATTTTGTTTGTATCTGAAGTCATTTTAGATAACTGCTCTCTATCTTAATTGAAAAGACTGAGATGGCTGTTTAGCACTGTCAAAGGTGAGGCAACCTACATTCCTCAAATGAGAAACAGGATTGACACTATTCCTTTACATGTAATATTACTAATGGGGAAAACAAAGTGCTTGCATTTTATTTGCCATGTTCTGCTATTGCTTCTCCTAGCACTGAATTCTGCTCCCAGGGGGATGGTTGTGGCACATGATTATGTGAGAGAAGAGGCTGCAGCAGCCTAAAGCTGTTGGAATTCTGGTGAATGGAAGGAGCTCAGGATGGCCCACGAGCAGTCAGCATTACTGCTCAGCTGCTGCTCATCCCTGGAATTGTGCAGTGACTTCTCTGTGGCCTGGCTGCTTAGGGAGGCCCATGGCATTCCAAAGGCATGGAGCCAGGCATCAAGGAGCTCCTTGGGAGCCTCCCTTCTCATGGGCTGCATCCTCAAATGCCAGGCACAGGGAAGGCAAGGACTGGGGAGGGGACTGGGAGAAACCAGAGTGCCTTTGTTTGCCAGCCTCTCTGCCCAGCTCAGTCCTGCTCAGCTCTGCCCATCACAATTTCCAATTCCATCACAGTTTGCACTTCCACTGTCGCAGCATCAGCTTTTGGAAATGTGACAGTGTTCCAGGTCATTGAATGAATCATAAAAAAAGAGATGCTGCCTTGTGTAATGCAGTTTTTGAATGGCAACAGCCTCCTCCAGGTTTAAAAATTTAACAAATCGCTTGGTAAAATTAAATCCATTTATGAGTGAAAATAACACTGTAATGCAAACATTGTACTAATTTTTTACTACAAATAGAGTAGAAATATTTCATTACTGTGGGTAGAGAAAATATAATATTTTCTCCACTTGTGTTCAAATGGAAACACAAAGAGAAGATAAAACCAGGAATGAACTCATGCTGCATTCTCCCTTTAATCAGCTTAAAATCAATTACATGATGTCTTTCAGTATTTAACAACCACTGCTGCTACTGAAATGAGTGAGAGTTGTGATTGTGTGCATGGTACCAAGGCTATGACAAGAACAATAGATGAAAGCTGGTTTTGTGACTTAACTGCAACACCCAAATTGTAATATCTGACTATTTAGGTGTAATAATAGCTTTAGTTTTAAAGACATGCCCTACTGGGGGTAAAATGTGTAGCCAGAGGAATCCCACTCAATACTTCACAGGTCTTTGTGTCTGAGCTTGGCTGCATGGCACAGCAGCAGTGCAACAGCAGATGCACCAATGGGTATCATCATGCTGCTTTTCTCAATTGCAACTTCTTTTTACCTCTCCTTTCATACTTGGTACAAAGATGGTCTGCAAGAATTCCTTCTATAACTCCCTAACTTCTGTAATATGATATTAAAGTCTAAATAGAAAATACTTATGTATGTACGCAGCTTGAAATCTGTGTCTTTGGTTGTTTTGGGGTTTTTTTCTCAATTTTCCATCTTTCTCACTATAAATATTAAATAATGAGTAATTCTGTAGTAATAGGTTTTACTTTATCTGTTCTTAGTTCCAGGATATAAGAAGTATCCTGAGTAAAGTAAATGTAAAGTAATGTAAAGTTCTGGAGCACACTGAAAGGAAGAGCTATAGGGTTTTTGTTTGACAATGCTGTGCCATAGTAGAATATCTGAAGACTATTTTTAATAGCACAGGCTAGAATTAATATTTCTTTCCAACCTATACCAAATATATTGCAGGTTATATATGCTGTGGGTTTCATGTGTCTGTGTTTATATAAATGTGCATGTATTGCACAGTTAACAGCACATTTAGAGAGATTTAGAAAGATGTTTGAAGGGAACAAGCTGTTTGAAGTCAGTGCAGGCAGCAGTAGGGAACAGGGCTCAGGTGAGGCTGAGCAGCTCTTTGCTGTTGGGAGGTGAGTGGCTCAGTCTCCCTGTTGTTGCAGCCCCAGGAAGGATTCTCCCCATGTTCCCATATTTCCAGGAATGCTGTGCCATGTCTTCCTTCACCTGGTGCATCTTTACCACATGCTCCAGCTTCTCCTAGGGCCCCTCACCACTGCTGTTTGTCATATTTTGTGGGAGCAGAGCTGCCAGTTCATAAGTACAGCCCTTACACTGTAAAGTCAGTCCAAGTCCTCATTGGATTAAGCAGAGGAAGAATCGTGGCCTTCAGAGGGTGGATTAATGCACAGAAACTGAAACCAGAGCTCTTGAATGACCATAAAATGTAAGCCTGGGCTTCACAAGATTTGGTTTCAGCACATGTATCCTCACATGTTGCCTTAGGCAATTTATTTCAGTGCTTGGCATCCTGTCTCTTACTTTTGTCAAATGGAAATAACACATCTTTTCATGTTTGCATCTCATCCTTTGCTTTGTTGTAATAGTCTTGGGGACTTTCTCATCCTGTGCTGAGGAATAATCCCTGCAGCATAATGTGATTGTCATCTTTGTGTTCAGACGGTGATAATTGTGGTACTTGGGTAATAATTTCTGTCTATGCAGTTTTGTTATTTGTGTATGGCTCCTGGAACCTGACCGTCCTTATAAAACATCATGAATTTTATAACAGGATTAGCTCTGTAAGGCAAATGTGTAATGGATTTTTGAAAATCTAAACTAATTAAATGTTGTGACTATACAAACGATAACATTAGCAACGGGGTTTTTTTGTCTATTTATTTTTTTTCCTTCTCTTGACTAGTTCAGTGGACATTTGTTCTTTAGTGCTGCTTTCTAAAGTTAAAACATAAAAGTTTTTAATGCTAAATTAAAACTGTTTAGTAGTAAGAATGCCCATTTACTTCCCCTTGGAAGATAGGGGATACATCCACTAGGATAGAACACTTCAATTATTTTGCTTGCCAGTGTTCTTGGGGGTGTACAGCAAATATTTAACTGTTTTGATCAAGTGTTGCATTTAGTGCATCATAATACAAGCTCTATTTTAAAAAAAATACTATAAACATTCTAAGTATAAGCATAAATTTAAAATAGTACATTATAAATATAACGCAGTAGATCTGTAAAAAGAAAAGTGAATTCACTGTAGTGTCTTTTTCACAGGTAGGCCATGACTCCCATTGGGAGACTCATTAGTCCGTGGCCAGTTTTGGATGCCCAGTACAAGCAGGGCTTTGATATAACTGAGTGAGCCCAGCTGAGGGTTATCAGTGCACTCAGGGATCTGAAAAATGCAATGCTTGAGGAGAGCCTTGGTCAGCTTTAAGAAAATAAGGGAGGACACGCTTCTGTTCTCAACTCCCCAACAGGACAGTCTAGAGAACACAGAGACAGGCTCTTCCCAGAAGTGCACAGTGGTGGGGAAAAAAGGCAATGGAGATGGGAAATTCTGTTTAGATTTAAAAAATATGTCAGTGTGAGGGGGACTAGGCACTGGAAGATGCTTTTCACAGAGGTGGGGGTGATGTTGAACTCTTGAGGGTTCAGTTGTCTGGATGCATCCCAGAGCAGCCTCATCCAAGTGGCCCTGCTTGGAACATGAGGTTGGGCTAAATGACTTCTGGAGGCCCTTCCAGATTCTGGGATGCATATATGAAGTTTGAGTTTGATGTAATAAACCAATAATTTTAGAAAACTTGACTGAAGCCAGTATAAAAGGAATAAACCCAATTGGGAAGGGGTGTGTTATGTGCATTGTTATAAGTAGATCATAGAATCAGAATTGTAAATCAAAGGAGTGTTTATCCATGGATACCAACATTTACTGAAAAGAGCAGCAGAAACATCTGGGATTCTCCCTGGGACTCCAAACATGTCTTGTCTTTCCCATCATGTGTAGAAAGAATGATGTATATCTGGGCACTTGAAACCTGTATTTAAGCATACAATTTGGGAAACCTTGGTCAGAGATTGCTGTTCATTTATTAAATGAGTTTCCTGGCACTCCCATCTTTCTTCTGTAAAAAGCTGTTTCCTGAATTTAAAATGCTGTCTTTGATAAAATGGGATGGTTTAGTTCTGTTGACTGAAAAATATCAGAGCTCCCTATACATTCTTCAGAATTTCACAGCCATTAATGTTCAAAATATTCTTTTATCAATCACCCATGTAATGGCATTAGTTATCTATATAGTGATAGATGGATGTGCAAGCCCATATTGTAAGTATTCTTGCAAAATTTCATTTTGAGAAAAGTATTTGTGGAATGCTCAACATAAGAATACCACTATTTAAAAAAAGATAAATGCACAAAAGCAGCAATCTTTGATATCAGTAAAACCGAATCCTAAATGTGCTTTGCAATAGCCCAATTTTAAATTTTTCAATATTTTTGCATTTCATTTCAAATATAAAATATATACTGGAAACTAAACAGATTTTATAGCCCAATTCCATTATTTAAATCACTCTGGGCTCTGATGCTGAAAGCTGCAATTCTGTCTGGAATCAAATTGTAAGGATGAGTTATAATTCCCTAATGGAAACACTGGCTAAACTCGGAGTATATAGATGCTAATGGTGCCATGTAATGCATTAGCAAACATGTTACTGATAAATAGGAGTGAAATATGATTGGGCAGTCTCAAGGATCATCTCAGGAAAGATCTCAATTATAAAGTGTTGCAGGAGGAGCTAATGAGGTTTTTCTCTCACAAAAGGCTCTGAGCCATGCGCGAGGGAAGAGGAAAAGGACTGCGAGCCTTTTGCTTTTGAAGAAACAGCCAAACAAGGTCTCTGCATCAAAGTTCAGAAATCCCTATGATGCCAATGGTTTAGGAGGAATCCTCAGCCTTTGAAATTGCCAGTGTTTTGTTGGCTGAAGGCAGCATTTATCTCACACCTCTGAATCTCAGCCAGGCAGCAAACTTCAGGGGGGCTTGCTGGTCCCCTGGCTGCTTCAGGTGGCATCCACAGAATGGCACTGTCATTCACAGGGACACATCCGTCCCCACCTCTGCTCTCCCTTCACCAGGGAAGATCAGACTCTCCTTCTGTGCACTCCCCAAAGGCAGAGAGATTCCCTACCTGTATTGTCTTGCAAGTAAAAATGTGAATAATCATAGTGGTTCTCTCTGAAAAAGGCAATTATAACAACAGCTCCCATGCTACCTACACGTACAAATGGCATAAGCATGGCTGCTGATGCACAATGAAACAAACAATGATGGAGCTGGAAAAAAATTCTTCCTCACATCACATGTCTCTTTGTAGGACACCCAACACTATGGACAAAGAACAGTGGCTTGCCATGAGTTATAGACTGTTTATGCTTAACTTTCCACTTAAAGTACAGATTTAATTTTTTTTAACATTATAGAATATGAGCACTATATGAGAAATAAAATATGAGAATATTTTATACTTACACAAGTGGCTTTTGGGAAATAATCTGCTTAGAAGTGAAATGTTATTACCATTAAAATTGCAACTTCATGTATCAGATTTTTAATTATTTCTGATTTAAACATTAAGTTTAGAATAAAAAACAATGGCCAGTATTTATTGCATATTAGAAAAAAATTGGTTTTGGAAAGAACTTTAAACTATGTTGGCTTTAAAAGGAAAAAAAGGAGTTTTAAACCAGGATATTTATATAAAGTCAGAGAAATAGCTGAGTGCTTTCTACACTTTACCACCTCAGCCAGGTTCAGAGCTGTATCCCACCTCAGGTGCTGCCTGTGGATGGGCTGGATTCCATGTGGCTGTGCAGGCAGCCTCAGAGTAGCCAGCTGTGGGGAATTCTCCCAAGTGCAAAGTTGTTTTGTAGTCCCAGTGTGCTCTGGTACTGGTAAAAGCTGTTAGAAACAAAATTAAACCATTTCACTATGGTGCTACATGATTAGTATGGCTGATTAGTATTTGAGAGAGAATTCTTTCATTTCAGATTGATACCTGTGTCCTGAGAAATCAGTGCTCTCCTATTTTCTGGTCAGTGTCAGTCTCTTGGTTTTACAAACCCAGCATTTTCCCTAGTCCTTTCCACATTCCTTAACCTTTTTTTAAGGCTTGTAGTCAAGGGAGAGTTTTGCAAGAGAGTAAATGTTCCTGTTGAGAGCAGATTCCTTTTGAAATCACAAATTTGCAGCAAAACTGATCCAGAAGTGACTTGGTGAAGTTAATGCCAGGCATATTCAGTGTTCTTGTTACAATTATGTATATGGTATGTTCACAACTGACTTTTAGGGGGAGGTTTTTGTGTCTTCCTGTGTACAAACCAGTTTCATCTCCAGCAAAAGAATTTCAATATGGCTTGAAGATAAAACACTGAGCCTGAAAATCCTCTTGTAGGTACTTTCTTGTGCTAGGTCCAGTGATGAATCCTTCAAAGAGTTCCTGTGAGCATCCAGATTTCCATTGTTCTTCCAGCATGGAGGTAGAGAATTAATATGAACAAGAGAGAGAATTTAGTTTTTAAAATTTAGTTTTTTCTCCTGAATCTTTGTATGGAAGAGCATTGTATAAATCCTGCCGTGGAAATCTAATAGTTGGCTTCCTTCAAGCAAATACTTAATTAATACACACCAATGTTAGGTATAAATAGTGCTAAATATCCTCATGGAGCATTGATCTGCATGTTGCTAATCCCCACATGCCAGTGGCTTTACTTCCCTCTGCTTGGGATGAACACTATTAAAATAAATCAACATAATTTGTGGCTTCATTTTCTTTTATATAAAAGTAATCTGCTCTTTTTCGAAGTTCAGGTGTGATGTTTCTACCATTGAGCCTGTTTCAATCTTCTTTAAAATGTGATATACTGGAATGGAGAGGGAAAATGGGGAGGGATATTTGGGATATGCTGTCCCCAGAACCCAGTTGGATAAAAAGACTGGAAGACTGTCATTGCAGGCTGGGGAATTGCAGATTCCCAATCTCCAAAGCCACTCTTGATCTTGCTGCAGCCTGCAGTTCAGCTCAGTATTTCCCTGCTTACTTTATCCTTACTCTTTTTTCTGCACTTTGTCATTTCCAGCAACAGGAATGAAAATCTGTAGTAATATCGAAGTCATGTTAAGTAACAGTAGGAGTTCTAGTTTTGACTTTCCTGAGCGCTGCTTAGTTGAGAAGAAGAAAAAAGATAAATCTTATTCCTCAGATGCTAAAGCTATCCAAAATAGGAAAAAAAAATAAATCAGGGACTGGCAAAAAGGACCTATACCTATTTAGCTGCATCAGTTCTGATGACCAGATATGAGAAGAACATCAAAGACAAAGAAATTTAGGTTATGCGAGCAAATTATAAATTTGAGGATTTTTTTTGTATTGGCCTTGGTAAGGCTTTAAAAGGTAGTTCTGGATTCACCAGGGAGCTCACTGATCAAGAAAGGCATGTTGAGAAGATTGCTAGTTTTCCAGATGAAATGTTAGTAAGAGTCTGAACAGCAGAGCTTGTGTGTGGTAGCAGGTAAGAGGCAGCTGTGATGGTAACGAGGGCTGACAGCAGAAGGATCAATCTGGGATGTTCCAGAAGATAAAGAGCAAAGATGAGAAAGAGGAGAATCAATGTGAGGCACAGGAAGGCAGCAAAATCTGAGCCCTTTCTCACGCCTGCTTCAGCAGCATGAGAACAGGAGCAGGAGGAGAACTGGATCTCGGGCTGTGATGGTGCCATGACGGCAATAAGTGAAAGGACAACTTGTCAGAGGTGATAGGACAAACTCAATCATTTTGCAGAGGGAGGGAGGGCTGGGAAAGATGGTTGTGAAAAGTGTCTGACAGGCTGAAAAGAGAAAGCTGGTGCAGCTGAATTGAAATAGGTGATGAGCAAAAGGAAATAACAGAAGAGTGAAAGAGATTTGGAGCAAAAGAGTAATGGTAGCCTGAATGGATGGAAATTTTGGAAGACATTTTTAAAGAGATGTAAAAGTGAGGTCAGAATACCTGACCTGCCAGGGTCACTGTAGAAAATGAAGGCTCTTAGTAAGACTGGAAGTGCAGAGTTCTGCAATGGGTGAGAGGAGCCAGAAGCCATCAAGTGGTATGGAAGAATGGAGGGGAACCAAGAGGAAAGGCTAGGGACTGAGGGGACCTAAAGCTGGACTGCAAGCTGGACCCAAAGGTCCTGCAGAGGCAGGAGGCAGAGAGCTGGGAGCACTGAGGGGAAAGGCAGCTGTGGCTTTGCAGGTTGTCTGCTTGGACCAGACAGTGACTGCAACTTGAATAAGGCTCTAGAGATCTGTTTTCAAAAAAAAAAAAATTCCCTAGAGTGTATTTATAGCCCAGAAATAGAGTACAATTGGTGTTAATTAGACCTGCTGAAGACACTAGTCTTCCTCTGAGCTGTTATGTGTTTTCAATTTCCATAAAGTTTCTCTCTCCCCTCTGATACAGGTTTTGCATTGTATTCCTGACTCCTGGCACGCAATCATTATCCCAGATAGACAGAAATTAGTTTTAAAATGTGAGTTGCTCTATGCATATAATATCTTCAGCTAATAAACGCTGTCTTAAATTTCTTCCATTTTATTTCTTTCTTCAGTTCATTTTAAGTGTCACTTCTTCAATATATCTTGACATTTAATATGAAGCATTTCATCTACTAGAAATACATCTGAGTTTTCAGCTCAAGAGTCCAATTAAGAAAATGCTCCCATGTGCATGCATTTTCCTTTATTGAACTTCAAGTTCCCTGCAATGTCAGGTACTGTGCAAGTTTAAAATCAAGGCTTCTGCAAAAAAGGTTTTCTAATCTAAAATATCACCTTGCCTCCTCACTGTGCTTCCCCACCTTCAAAAAATGAGATGCAACAAGCTGTCTGTTAGTTACTATATTGTTCAACTTTTGCTTAGGACCTTTTTTTTGCTGTTGTTTGCATATGCATCACAAATGATTGTGTGTTGATAAAAGTGTTGACATCCTTCTGCTTTAATATTTAAGAACTTAAATAGGGTAATGGCAATTAAAAATTTAATACTGCTTAATGTATTTGTAAAAAAATCTCCTTTGTTGTTTGTTATTTTACTGTTTGAAGTTGATACTCGTGTAAACGACAGGTGCTGAGCAGTAATGAACGAAGATTTTCCTCTTTCTGCTCAGGATGCTGTAATACAAATTAAGCAAGAAAAGACTCATGTGCAAATACACTGTTGGTTTCTCTGAAGCTTTTCAGGCCATTTCTCAGGAGCTGATGAGTCTCATTTGTAGAGTTGTGTTTTCAAGTTGTTTTATGGAGCATTGCACTATCTGGAATATTGTGCTTTAAACTGAAAAGTGTGTGTGTGACTTTTTATGGATGGATGAATGCAAAACGTTTTCAGCAGAGGAATCTGTTTCCAGAGGCATAAGCCTGCAGCCTCGTTGACAAGCCTTTGATCCTGTGACCAGTGTGAGCAGGAGACAGTTTATGGAAGGATGGCTTTGCACTTAGGAAGGGACAAAAATCAAAAGATGGTGATTAGTTTATATGCAGTACAACATTTTTATGAAGCTTTGGTTTTGAAAATCATTCTTCAAAGTTTAGTTTTCTTCTCCACTGGGTCACATATTTTCTGCAGAAACCCACATCTCCAACAATCCACAAGTAGAAAAACTGCATCCATGGTACATAAAGTCTGGTATTAGAAGTCTTCATCCTGAGGTAGTTTAAGGATCTTAATACCAGGATTTAGGATGTAGCAGTTAGAAGAGGGCATGAACAGAAGACCAGAGAGAGGCCAGCTCTGAAGCCCCTCTTTAGAAATAAAGACTGTATTTATTGTAAACGTTTCAGCTATATTTAGTTGGATTCAGAAGTTCAGCTTTAAATCCATATTGACTGCTGTTCATAAAGGTGTTTCAAGCCCACAGCTGATCATGTAGTAGGGCCAGGGAAAACAGAGCTGTAGTCTGGCTCTTCTTTTCCCTGAAGGACTGCAGCTTACTGATGTGTGTGGATTGTCAGGAGGGGTCACCCTCTGAGGCTTTAGGACGTTGCTGTGGCACTGGGCTTTGCTTTGCTTAGTCCTGTGGTGCCAGGCTGGAGCTCTCTTACAGACAATGATATTTATAGTAAATGACGTGACTGTGAGCAGCTCCCATTTGGTCAGGGACAGCCTTTTCCTCACTCACAGCTCCAGCCTCACCAGAAATTTATTGCAGTCAACTTTTGTGGGCACTGCAGTCATCTTTAACCAATTATAATTTTCCTCACATATTTAACTGCATTTTGCCCATGTAATTTCTTAAATAATTTTTCACCCATTTTATTCAAGGCTGAAAGTTAAATATCATATACTAAATGGCTATAAAATAAAACCATTGAACTTATGTGGAAGGTTTAAAATTACTTTATTGAACTTCTGCTAGTCCCTGTCTATTTAGTTATACGTTGATGTGGAATTCACCATACTCACCTATTTATATCTTTCACTATAGACTTACTGATTTATACTCAGAAACTAGAGTATTCAGTATGATATAAATCTGTGATAATACAGTAAAAAAAAGAAATAATCAAAACCAATTTATATCCAGTAAAACTTTCTAATGCATTCAGAGCACAGCTTGGTGACCAGCCATTTAGATCTGTAGGTGTTCTTTCTATTAATTAAAATTATAATCCTTCCTAACACTGCATCATTCAGGTGAGGTATATAAATTGGAGAGAGTTTAAATCAAGCCTAGATTTCCAAAGAGAGGCCATGGTGATTTTATAATATCTTGGGCATTCTGAAGCCTTTCTAGTGGTTGCCAGCTGCTCAGGGCTTTCAGCAATTTGGCTTAAGGCAGACAACTTCATGGCACCAAAAGTTCAGAGCATGTTTAAACAGTCTGAAACGGCAGTGATGGAGATAACAGAACAGTGTGGGGACCACTTCAGCTATTCAAATCCAGACAGGAGTGAGTGCCAAATGAATCGCAATGGAATTTGATTTTACTTATCACTCTGTGAGTGATAATGGAGCTGAATAACAAGCAGATTTGTTCCGTGGGCCAGCTCCATTGAGTGTAGCTGTGCTGGTGATGTTTCCACGTGCAGCAGCCCCTCTGTTGCCAGCCTGGAATTGCAAGGACACTCTTTGAAGTTGCTCTACAGTTCTCTGCCATCGGGTCCGTGCTTTCCTCCCTGCTGCGCTGCTTCATGGGAAGCTTCTGCTGGGGAATGGTGTTAGCAGTTGTTCCAGACAGAGTGATTAATCTGTCTTGCAGGATCCCTGCTCGTAGCACTCTCCCTGGTTTATTTTGCAGTAGGGGAAATGTCTGATCTGACACGTTGTCTGCTTCATGTGTCTGTGCTCAGTTGTTCCCCACCAGTTCTTGCCTGCATTTGATGTTCTGTGAAGGTCTTGGGAAGCTCAGGGGCTCTGCTCTCTCAAGCAAGCTGGAGCATTTCCATCCATGCTCAGTATCTTGAATTCTCATTAGAGTGGGAGAACACTTAGTTTCTGATTATCTGTTTGCTTACAAGTTGGCTGCTCAGGCTGCAGACAGAGATGTCTTTTACTGCCATTTGTATAGAGCTGTGAGAACAGTGTGTTTGCAGGGAGGGGAAGAAGTGAAATAAGTGTAAGTGAAGTCTATTGTACATTTGGGAGCCTTAGCTGATGCCTGGGAAAACAAAAAGGAAGCATGTGAACTTGTCTTCCTGAGACCAAGCCATCTCTCCTCCCTGGAAAGGAATCAGAGAGAGGTGGGATTTCTCAGGAAGGCAGCTGGGTGAGGGCTTAGGGCAAGCAGACAAAGCTTCATTTTTTTTTCCAGTGAGCCTGCAGAGATCACAGTCTTTAAAAACACTGTGGATAAGACTGCAGAGATGTTGTGTTTGACTCAGTTTCAGCACATAGCAGCAAGGAAAAAAAACCTCAGACATTTTTATCCTCGAATTCCACTCAGCTATTTATTTGACAATTTGTAGTTGTACCAAACTAGTCTTCTTAAATGGAAGTTGGAAGTATCACAGAATCATGGGTAATGTATACCCTGAACCTAGTGGTGCTAAGTAAGAAGCAAGTCAAGGAGAATTTTTAACCTCGGTGCCACAATGTTTGTGTTGGTACCAACAAGGTGTTGCCAGGTTTGTGCACTGTCAAACATCCTGATGTATTGATTACACATTAAAAAATAGGGGAGCACTGAGACAAGATTTCTGATGTTTCCCCTAGCATGCAACACAAGATGGCTGACAGTAATTAGCCATTGTTAATGTACAATGTAACTCCTTAAATATCTAAAAGGGGAAAGAAAAGAATACCCCCAAAACCAGATGAAAAAGATCTACAAGAAAAAATGCACACACAATCCTAACTTGACAACAATTGAGGGGTTGATAGTGTCTTGATTCTCATCCCTGCAGCTGTTTCATTCTCTTCAGCAATACACTGAGTAGTGGGTATCAATTGACAAAATAAATGATGCTGACTTGTGATTAAATTGAATCATATTTGCATTTGAAAGACACCAAAATCTTGTGGAAAATCTTGTGGATGAAGGACTCAAGATCTTAACAGGCTTGAAATTAAAATAGAAGAAAGTAGATTTGTAAGTGCTGGAATTTGACACTATAAAAAGCCATCAATAAACTCCCATTGTATGTAAGAAGAGAGATAGAAATACTTAATTGTACTGCATAAATTACTTTTCCTTTGAGTTTCTTAGTGCATACCCTTTTCATTCTTTTTAATTGACTTTCAGTGAATTATCCAAAGTAAAGAATTGTTCTCAATTTCTTGAGAATTCTGCTGTTGGTTTCTGTGGCTGAGGACTCTAGCGCATGATTTATGATTCCAGCTTTAAAATAATCAGAGAAAACTCACTGTTTTCATTTTTGTCTCTTTAAAATTTTGTATTGGTTTTAATAGTTCAAATCCATCTCTAAGCCAGTAGAAATTGTTTCTAAAGCAAACTTGTTTGCCTCGAAGCTTCTCTCAGTTCTTTTCACTTTCATTCAAACAATTTATTTACCTTGACCTAATGTACCTGTCATTTCTGCAAGATTCTGCTCTTGATGCTTCAAAGAATGGACTCTGTAGTAAATCTGTAAGAAAATAATTGAGTTTGGAGTTTCATTTTTTGCTAAATGCATAAAGTTGAAATATATTTCTGCCTAGGCATTGCCTTTTCACTAGCATAATGTGATGCAGTGATTTCTCTCTGACTGATGCATACTGGCCTGTGCATAAATTTAATTCATATTGTGATGGTAGCCTGAAAGCTGAGCTTTCTGTATTCATAAATATATTGTATTAAAAAGAAGAGGCCAAATTATGTCCTCATTCACATTTAGAATATCTGTGAGATTTTAGATGACTTGGAGTATGTAACTTGTGAAAGAACTGGTGCTTAATGGAAGACAAAATATAAATTAAAAATTGCTTTTCGGTTCTTAATGACACTACCAGACATGGAGGAAATTGTGTCACAAAAAATGCCTCTGGTAGAGCCACCTGGTGACACCATTAATGTTCAAGTTCAAGATCCCCCCTCCCAAGGAAGATGAAAAAAAAAAGTAAAAGCCCTGCCATGATCAGGTTGGTGTGCAAGACTGACCTGTCCTGCAAAGCTTTCCCCAGTAAGTGGAGCAGAAGAATGACCCTGCAGAGTGCTCAGGGCTGCAGACAGGCAGCCAAAGCTCAGAGTAAGGCAGAGATTGGATTGTCCCTCTTGGAAGGATTTCCCAGTTGTGTATCGGGCTGTAAGAGCAACTGCATTCAACAGCCATAAGGGATAAGAGACTGATAACAAAATGGTGAAAGGAATTGCAAAAGTGTGCAGATACTTAACACCACTGTCATTATGTATGGAAATTATTCTGAGCAGTGACTTAAGAGCTATTTTCCACCCATAAGCTCCAATATCAAAGTGTTTACAATATAAAACATCTTACATGACAAATATAGGTAAATAACCACTTTGCTATTGCCTGCAATATTTGAAAACCCTAATATACTGAAATCAAAATAGGCTGTTGTTTGCATGTAAACAGTCTAATTAATCCATATTTCTCATGTAGAGCACTGTATAGGATTTTCTTTTCAGACAAAAATTTTCAAGCACTGGATGCACATCTTTATGTTATTTTGTATTTATTTTATTTTTCTCTATGTTGTGTGGTTTGAAATCCACATGGTTCTTGCAGGGCTTTTTTGTTTTCTTTGCAAAGTGTGTAACTAAGAGACAAATATGGGTGTCCCTGTGGTTAAGGAAAATGGGCTGTTTTTGCTAAGTGCAGGTCTGCTGTAGGAAATAACTAGAAGGAAGGTGTGTGTCCTCAGCGTTATCCTCTTTTCTATTGCTGTTGTGAAGTCACATCAAAGAGTGACCTTTATACTTTTATCTGATGTGCATTTGGGAAAAAGCCGTGTCTCATGCTGCTGTAAAGTAGGGATCCTGAGAGATGCACAAAGGGAAATGCTGGAGTTTGCTCTCGAGCCCCATCCATGCCCCACTGCTTCCCAGTGGATGTCATTGCCAGCCAAACACCGAGTGCCACGAAGCCACCGGCGCTGGGGCTCAGCTTTTGATGCTCTGCTCTCTGTCAGTGTGCTCAGTCACCTGCCAGGCTGGATCAAATGCCTCTCAGAGCCCAGCAGGAACTTTCACCGCCCCAAAAATAGGAGTGAAAGTGATGTTGGTGAGAATCCCGCCGTGGAAAATGACACTAATGAACAGCAAGCCCAAGCGTGTTTCAGAGCTGTGCCCACACGTGGCTGTTCCCACCCCTCTGCTGTTTGCCAGGAGAATTCAGTCTGGGTCAAGGAGATTTGCTAAAAAACCCACTTCTGTTCAGGGCTGTGCTGCAGCATTCTGAGTCATGGCAAGGCAGCGGGCTCTGTGCTGTCTGACGTTGCTCATGATAGGTGTTGCAGGGCCTACACACATTTTATCTCATCTCCAGGATGTAAAGACACACAGACCTTTTATTGGCCATCTGGCAGGGAGAATAATTTCCTTCCTTCATGTCTGCATAAATGGTGGTTTATTTTAGTTCTGTCTCTGAAGTTATGAGCATGGTAATGCCTTTCCTTTTTTTTTTTTTTTTTGTCCAATTCTGAATGAAAGTCCATCTTCTAGTCTTCAGAAGGTGTTTTATTTTAAAATTTTAGCTTAAATTCTGCCATTCCTTCCTTTGAAGTCTTTATGCTCTTGGGTAGCTCAGACCTTTCTTGTTTAGCCTTTTTCCATCTGGTAGATTTTTATAATTCACTGAAGATTTTTATAGCTGTTTGATGAATTTAGTGCATTCTCGAACTTATGTGGCAGAACACATTCCTCAGAATGTACCTTTTGAAGTGTTCCATATGATCCAGTTTAGCATCTCTGTCTTCCTTTACTTACATCTTTTCCTTTAAGCTAGCCATGGATTTTATTAGCCACACACATTTATAAAGGTCTTTTCTCCAGCACTGTGTTCTTTCTCCTCTCTGTGAAAGTTCTGAGATGGGCTAAAATAAGAGTTCCTTGTTGAATTAACGTTTCACATGTAGTTTGGCCAAAAGTATTGTCATGTCAGTTAAAACCTCATGCAGGAAATGTCTTTTTAGAGTGAAACATGATCAAAAGGCCATGCTGCAGGCAAGGAGCTGTTCCTGTAGTTCCTACCCTGGACTTATTTGTAGATTTAGAAGATGAAAATTGAAGCTATCTAACTAAGCAGCAGGCAGTTTCTTTTCTGTTTGGGTATGGGCTTGCTGAACAATGAGAACCACCTCTGAAACACACAGTAATGGCAGTTTCCCTCCATCCTTGAAGCAATAAAGCTTCTAATAAAGTGAAACAAGCATCCACGGATGGTAATTTTTTTCTTCCCATTAAACTATTTAGGACCTTGTATTAATAACTTTCCATTTCTCATGCTATTTCATGCACTGACACCCAGGTGCACTCTATTTCCTTCCCTGAAAGCTATCTCAAAGGTGTAGTCATAGCTGTCATTTCAGATATAAATTTTCTCTGTAGAGAGACACAGAACTTTTCTGCCTGGCTTCAAAATTTCCCAGCAGGGAGAGGCTTTCTTGTAGCAGCCATGAGCTGTTATTCAACAGCAAGGGGATTTCTGAGTGTGGCACCCTGCTGAATAAAGGTGTTTCTGTGCTCAGCACACTTGTCATCAATCATTTTCACAATCTACAGATTACTTTTTTTTATACCTTGCTTCTTCCTTGCTACTTGAGCAAAGCAGTCTTTAGCAGAAAGAAAATGACTGGATCCTGCTCTTTGTGCCTTGCCAGAAACTTTTACTATACTGAGACTAACAAGAATAAAACCACACTGAAAGTTACAAAATCTACCCACAGAATGCCCAGCAATTCCTGAGGATATAGATGAGCCACACCTGAGTATATAAATTACTTTATTCTTTTATCCTAGCTCTTTTTCAAAAGTAATTTGACAGCTAAATCCACTGATTAAGGTAGGATAATTATTAATGTTATGAACTATATCATAGAGTTTGAAATAAAATGAAAAGCATTGTTCAGGCACAGCAGTCTAGAGAAAATGAACTATATGCAGCTCTCTGTATGGGCAGAATATAGATACAAAAATGTTGATTCTAAAGCCCACTGAAGGGATGATTGGAGTGACCCTGAAGTTTGAGACTCAATGTCACCTGCTTCTCTATGTTGGTGATAGATTCAGCTTCTGCACACCTTTAACTGTAAATTTTTGGGTTTTTTTTAAAATATACTACATAACTCATTCCACCCAAATTTACTAGACTTTTTTTTTCCACTGAGTACCAGAACATATTTGGCTCTGTTTTCAGGAGTCTTTCATTTAAATCTTAACAGTTATATTTATTTCCTCCAGGCCTTCAATGGCATATCAGAGGATGACATTCTGCCCTGTATGCAGCTGGTCGTTTCAAAGAAAGTTTTGTTGTTTCTAATGCTCAAAATATCTAAAATTCATTTAACTTTTTATTGACCTGTGGTGTTATATCAGATATAGATCCTTACCTTGCTGCTTTCAACTAAGGAAAACAACCCTGCTCGCCTTTCATTATATTATTCTTGCTTGAATGCCCAGTCTGTTTTCAGATAAACCACCCTATTGGAGTATTTTTTACTTTTGTGATTTGCTTTTATATCAGCCTTAAGAAAACTGGAGATATTTTCAGTATAAAAGAAGCTCTTCCTTCAGTGTCTTTCCTTGGATGTGAGACTCCCTTGCTATGCTGTAAAGCAAGAAGGTAGAGCCCTGTCAGTCTCCAGCCAAACCAGACACAGGAATGACTCCCAGATGATCAGGCAGTTGTCCCACACACTGCAGGCTTTGCTCTTCATTTAGCAATTAAACAAATTGTTCACATTATCTGTTGTAACTTGAGAAGCATATCAAATCAATATGTTCTCTTCTGTTAAATACATGTTCACTGAAAACAGCCCAGTTTAATACAACACATTCCTACTACTTAGAGCTTGTATTTTTAGAGTATTATTGAATGGATTAATTGCAGCTAATTACTTAAACATGCTGTTGAACTGTTATAAAGTCTGTTTATTCCTGCACCTATCAACAGAAGCAGTGAGTAACTTCAATTTACTAGCTAAGAGTTGTACAGGAAATATTAATTTAAAGTTATTTGGTTTTTCCTCTTAATATGAAAGCAGGAAGCAATGTTAAATATGAACAGGTGGTATTTTCTTGTAAACACGTAGAAATAATTTCTCATCTGTTTCATAAATAATTTTCCTGCACAGAGACAAGAAGTGAACATTTCAGGGCTTGACCATAGTGTGGCTGTGGCAGCCTACAACTTACAGCAACAGCAGGGTTTCTATATGACATCTCTTTTAAGCATATCTATGTCTAATATCTGTGCTTCTATATGATAAACATTCCTCAAAATGGAAGTAACTGAGAATTTAATTTGTGAATTTATACGCCTAATTAAAACCACAAATCCCAGAAGAGTATGTACTTGCTCTAGTCTCTCACTTTCCCTTGTAAATGAGTTGTAAGGGGTTTCTTTTTATTACTACCATATCAAAAACATCATTCAAAAAAATGGAAAAGCCTAGCAACCCAAATTCAGGTTAAGAATTTCATAATGCTAGAAGTAGGTTTGTTGACCCAGAAAAAGATTTTTTGGTTTGCTACAATTAATTTTGTCCCAAGAATTAGAAGTTAGAGTCAAAGATTTTTCTTTCTGGAAAGTAGAAATGTGAATATATATTTTTTGTGTGTGCATTTTCATTTTCATAATTTGCATGTTTTTAAGCCTGTAATGGAACCAGCTACCTTAGTGTCCACAATGTTAATATATGTAAGTCAGTGGTGCACTTCCTCCTACTTTACAACAGGAGCTTTTTTACTTTCATGCCAATACCAGGAGCTCTGTGCAGTCACTTGGTTATCCTCAAAAATCTGGTATAACTGCATTCTTGCTATTCGAAAGGACAAAGTTCTTGGATATTCCTTCCTTCCTTCATAAAAAAATCTGCCCATTCTGTAAGCAGTGACCATCTGAGATAACTCATATGGGGAGTTGGCAGGAACTGTGAAGTACACCCTCTGTTTCTGTGGCTTGGCTTCTGCAGATTTAAGTCCTTTAAAAGTGTTATAAATCACCAAAAATCTTTTCTTATGGTTTGCTTTGGAGACAGAACTTAAAGTAATTGCAATACTTAATGCTGCTGCTAACTGTTCTGCCCATCAGATCGACTAAACTTTAGAAACCTTGAAGTAATAGATTAATTTAATACACATTATTTCTTTTTAAGATGAGAGAAAAAAAAATGGAAGCACAACAAGTACCTGATCTCTGTCAACTTTATCTGTTTGAAATTATTTACATATAAAGAGAATTTCCTTGATTGCCTTTTTGTGAAGAAGCATTATGTGGCTCAGTTGGGTGAAATCTAATGACAAAGTAGTCCTGCTTAGAGGAGTTCTTGTGTTATGACAGCTGGGAAAAAAGACAAAACCAACCACTGATGAAGAAAATGAATTTATTGATTACTCAGTAGGGCAACAGGGAGAATATGTATAAAAATTAGATGACAGCAAGCAGTACAGGCTGTTAAACCAGACATGTTTTTATATCACTCATTCAAAGGCCTAGAGAGATGCACTCAATGTTTATTCTCCTGATTTTATTTCTATGTGGAAGCATTCTCCAAATCAATTAGTGATGGGGTATTTCCATGTTTTCATGCCTTCTTATAAACTGCCAGTAGTATCTTAATTATAAACAACTTGGTTTTAATACTCAGTAAAAAGAGACACAATGTATGCATGACTCATTGGAAAGAGGGACAGAGGCAAGATTACTACACTGCACCCCTCTGTGCTCTGCTTTATAAGCCCATAAAATGAAATAGGTTCTTCCTGTTCAAGAAGATCTTGGAAGTCTAATGCAAATAGCAATAAGATTGTCTTCCCTTTGGACATATTGTGTATGTGTTGTTTTTTTGGGTTGGGTGTTTTTTTTGTTTGTTTTTTGTTTGTTTGGTTTTTTTGTTTTGGTTTTTTTTTTTTTTTCCCAGTGAGAAGGGCCAGCTATCCTGAAGTCAGTAACTCCTTTGGAAATAGGTTGATAAATAATTTATTTGGAACAATTTCTCTGTATTGCCTTGATATTTCCTTGTATTATGAAAAATTGTGGCTTTGGAAGACAATTTGAAAGCATTTGGCTGTAAAGTCCAGCTACCTGCCATTTGAAGGGCTGGGATGTAGAATCTGAGTATTCTGGTATAATCTGAATATTCTTGTTTTGACTCCAGGAAAGATATATGTGTTTGACTATTCATAGAGGATGTGGACAAACTGACTTTTTTTGTGCCAGAGGACCAAAATTTTTCCTTGTTTCTACCAGATGTTACTTCTGTTCCTGTTGCCTTGATAAGCTGCAAGAAAAATAATTTTTAAAGAACTGGTGCTTAAAGGGTATTAAGTATTTTAATAACCTGAGGAGCTAGTTTGAGTCTACTAGTGCAAAGTTGCATAGCTTGTCCCATAGACCTCAACATACTTCAAAGGCAACAAAAACATTAATTGATGCAATAAATGAATCTGCTACTAGAGGCATGGAGAGCACAGCATGTTGCTGTTAAGGATATTCATTCTGTTGTTCTATCTTTGGCAATTATTTTAAGAACAGACAGTTTCATTAGTACTAGATTTAATACACTTGGACTCCAAGAGATAAAATATGTTACTGGAATTCTCATTCCCAATGCTGGCCTCCATGGATCATTTGTCCTTTTGTGTCTTTGAAGTAGTATGTTAATTATGGTAGCAAAAGAATATAGAGGCTTAAAATTGACTAACTCAGAGATGTAGCATTCAGAAGTTCTATCTTCTCTGTAAGAACTTATTTTTGAATAAAATTCATCATAGTGGGTGTTACAAGATGCCTTCAAATCTCTTATTTGAGAGATGATAATTGCTTGTGGCACAGGTAAAAAAAAATGAAAAAGAAATCCTCTTCCAGAGATAAATTGGTAGTGCTGGAAACAGATAAGAGAAGAAGAGGGAAATGAAAAGCACAGTTATTGAATGAGTAGCTAAGCTTAAAAAAAAAAAACAAAAAACAAACTAAAAGAAGCTCTGCATATCTAAAGCCTGAGAATATTTATGAAAGCAAAATTCTGCCCTAGGCCAGTGGCCAAGCATGGTGCAGAAGCAGACAGACTAGAGAGGTGGTGGTTCCAAATGGTTTCTTCAGGAAGAGGAGAAAAGTGATATCCCTAATCACTCTGCGTACTCAAAATGAGATTTGGTTTATGGAGCAAATGGAAGCTGTGTCTGTAAAATACAAAAAGGAGAAAGTATGAGGAATCTGGACTAGAAACAATTATCCCAGTGGGACAAAGATAAGTGTGTGCATAGTCATAAGATGTCACTTCCATAGAGAACTCTCATCTGTTACCTCTGTGTAGAATAAGCATCCATGTAGACAGCTGATAAGATTTATTTCACTTTCCATTTCAACAAATAGGGGAGAAAGTTACATTTTCTTTCTGTCTGAAGTATTGCATTAGGTTCTTAACATTTGTTTTCTTTGTTGATTTTGATGCATGCTTCAAACTGCAAGAGGCTGCAGATGCTTCTGTTGGATCTCAAACTTATCAAAACCATCAGTCAGAGGAGCTGTTTCTCAGGAGAGTTAGTTAAACAGGCCTCTGTCATCTTACTGCTAAGACCACACAGTAGGGTATAAAGAGTTTTCCTTGTGAGCTTCTCATTTCATTTCCCTTTCATTGAGAATTAAGTGGCATCCTCTGCTTGCAGCTTGGAGGAGGCTGGAAAAGGCTGTTTAACACTGGGTATTAAAGGAGTACCTTCAAGTTATAAAAGTGCTTTGTCCCAAAGAAAATATGCATAATTATTTTTGTAATTCAGGTGATTAGCTTTAAGTACTGGTACTTATCAGTGCTCATTTTTATTAAACAATTGAGTTACATATGCAAACTTGTCATATTGTTAATTCAGTATTGGTTTTGCACTTCCTGTAGATTAATCTTTTCTGTAGTAATACAGCGTACCCTTTGGGGATCTTCTGCTCATCTCCTATCATTAAAATTAAAACAACAAACTTCTTTTCAGAAGCCAGTACCTTTTGGCAGTGTGGTAAAGAAGAGGTTAAGAATTTTTTTTAGGTTGGCTGAGATACTGTGATTGACAGGTGAGGTGAGTTTCCTAAAGGGACACATTAATCCACCTGAAAGAGGCTGCTTGGCTGAAACTGCAGTCTGGAATTAAAAACTCCAAAACAAAACACGCTTTTCCTCTCAACTGTAATGAACCCTGAGCTCATGCAATGTCCCAGGGGTGTGATTATCTCAGAAAAACTGTTTCCCCAGTTATGTCTTGTTGCATAAATAATCATCTCTTTGATGCAAAGGATAACTTTGGGAATGACGTAAGTTAAATATGTTCTCCAGCAGTCTGACTTGGAAGGGAATAAACAATTTTTTGATATTCAGAGTTCTTAAACCACTTCCTCTGGTTTCTAGGAAGCTTTAAGTATTCCATACAAAAATAATCTAAATTTCATTAATAAGAAATCAGGTCCCTTTCATAGTTTTATTGTTTCTTATGCCTTTTTTCCCTAAATCCATGCAGTCAAAACACTAATTATTACTACCAACATATATCTCCAAAGCTTTACTTCAGTTATCATTTTACAGGAAGAAAGTATTGTCCTGAATGTGTTAGAGCCAAGCGTGTCAAAAACATCAGTTCTATCAGTGTAGTGCAGAAATAAGGTAAGTTCCTTGGGTAGAATCACCTCAGTATAGAGAGAGGATATAGAAGGATGTAGCCTTTAAATACTCTGTACTTTGTAATTTTATAAATTAATATTAATCCCGAAATCAATTACAGCAATGTTTAAGCTCATAATGAATTATGTCCTGGCTATTGAATATCTCATCACCTCTCTGACTCCCTTAGCTGCAATCCTTGTTTACAGTTTCAAGTGTGTGTGTTCTGGGTTTCCAGGGCAGTTTGAATCCCAAATGAAAAGTTGCAACAAGCATCACTGCATCTCATTGTCTCTGAGGTTTTGGTTCTGGCATGAATTCAAAAGGGGAAGGCACCGTGGGCTGCCTTCCCAACTGTACTTACATCAGGAGAAATTTCACAGGAGCTGTGCCCTGTGGTCTTCAGGCCAATTCTGTCCCATCACACACAGTGTCCAACATGAATTATGCTAAGAGAAGCCAGCCCTTGCTATTTCTCACTTGCTGTATTCTCTAAGTGCCCTTTCTTCTTAGATAACTGAGATATTTCTTCTTCCCCATAACTGAGCTATTCTGTCTGTAATTTAGTAGTCAAATCAAAGCTGGTGCATCCCAGTAATACAAATAGCACTTAAAGAGACTTTGAAATAAGCTATTCACAGAAATGTAAATCAGCAGCTTAGTCTTAGGAAAATAAGGCATTTTGGGGAGAAAACTAAAAGGCTTCAAGATAAATGGTTGACAGTGACAGCTTTCTCTGTATTTTATCCAGTGAAAGTCTAGTGAACAATGTACTGATGTGAGGAGAGTTATAATATGGCATAAATTTAATTTTAATATTTATCCTTGTGATATTACTGAGAGCCATTTACATTTGTGATGCTGCAGCATTCATAGTTTTGCAGCTCACAGAAAACACTACTAGTAGTGTAATGTTAGTGATTATTCCACTGTTGGACTTGATCATCTTAAAGGTCTATCCCAACCAAAATTGTTCTATGACTATTTGTTTTTCCAGTGATAGCATACATAAGGTATTTGCAGTATCCCTGTTGGTTTAAAAATAATATTCAAATGTGATGAGAATGGGAGACAAAATGTTTTTTGGAAAGAAAATTGTGGCCTAATTTGAATTGAAAAACTCAAATAAAAATGAAATCTTACAATGTTGTGTATACAAACCTGTTCTAACCAGCAGATGATAAGGGTCAGACTGACCCTTCTCAAGGCTGAAAATTAAAGGGAGGATTAGAAACAAACCAAAGGATCAGGAGGTCTCTAAATATATGAAGTAAGTCAACAGGAGGCTAGAAAATTGTGCAGGCTGAATAATGATGACAGGCATGCTGAGATTTTGCAGAACATGGGAAGTTCATGCTTAAGGAAGAGCTGAGTGGTTGTGGTAGGACAGCTGGAGTTCCAGCATTCCCAGGGACAGTGGAAGGAGTTTGGTGGTGCTTTGGAGAAGTCCAGTTCAACAGCAATGACCAAGAAACATTGGAAGGAGTCTTGGAAAACTCTGCCTAGCTGAGAGGTGGGAGGAGCGTAGAGTAGGGATGCTGAGCCTTTGTAGAAAGCCAAGAAAGTGTTCAGCAGTGGTGGGGGAGGCAGATGGGGAGGCTGGAAGAGCAGATGGTGGCGGTGAGAGAGAGCAGAGTGAGTTCCAAGTCTGAAACTGCAGCCTCACACAACACGTTATCGGATGTTCTGGCTTCTTCCTCTTTTTTCTTCAAGCTCAATAAATGAAAAATTTGACTCCTCCACTCCCCCACGGAGGAAAGCATCCCCTACACTGTAAGGATGCAGTGTGCAAAGTGCTGGGGCTGTGTTCAGCTGGTTGGAATCACGTGTGGCCTTCCCACACACTGCTTGGGAGTGAGCTGGGAGAGAGAGCTCCAACCGTGAGAGCTGTGCTCAGGTGTACGAAACAGAAATGACATTGCCAGTGCTGTCTCCAAAATGTCCAAAAAAAGTGACCAAATCCAGGCCTGGAAGTCTAAAGGGGGAAGGAAGATGACAAGGCCTTTCTATATATGTCTATCTATTTTCAGTCCCAGTGGTTTTTATACATTGCAAAAGTATTTTTCATTCAGCTTTAGAAATCAGCAGTGGTATTTCAAAGAGACATTGAAAGGTCTTAGAGCAGTAATGTTCTTTACCCTAATTTCCTCCTTGTCATGACTCAAAGTAAATGTGATGTGTTTTGGGAGAAACACTTGATATCCAGCTTAGACCATACCAACAGCCCACTGTGTGTGTAAGGTGTTCTCTTCTCCTTATGAGATTCCAGCAAAACTCATAGTTTCTGCTGCTTTTCCCATATTCCACAATGCCCTGAGTCCCATAGGCCTCAGTGGCTAAAAAATACATGCATAATTCCTTCCTGCTTTTGGAATAATTCACAAGTGTGTTTAAAGAATCATCAATAACACTGGTAAATAGCAATAGGCTTATAACATTTATTGGAGGAATTGCCTTTTGCAGCACAAATTCACTAAAAATTCTAGCATCAGTTTCTACCTTCTAGCACAAATATATTCTGAGTATAAAAATTTCTGATAGATCCATCTTTGAACCTTTGAGAAATAGAATTTAACTACTCAGTCTTCTTTTACCAATATCACAACATTTACCAAAGGGTGTAGGACATTCATTAGAGAACATGAAAGATACTGTCATGTGTATGAAGTCATTTTTATCTTTGTCCAATAAAAATATACATGTTTCTAAGCAAGCTGAATTTGTAAAAATGAGGCAGTATCTATTGTGTTCTTCATAAATATGTTGCAATCAAGCACAGTCTGCTTTTGGAGAAAACATCTCTTCCTCCCAAATGAGTAATTTGATTTCAAACTATCTGTCTTTAAATATTTTCTTCATGGATCACATGCAAAGGAATAGCAGAAGAGGAGTCCCTGTTTTGGCAAATACAACAGCTCTGCATTTCAGGGAGCTGTTCTGCACGTGTACATCTTTATGCAGCCTTTTGCATACAGTTGTTTTCATGGTGCCTCCTTAGAATTCTCTGTTCCTGCAATCTGTGTCTGCCTCCACAGCCTGTACAGACCTTGTTTATTGCGAGTAGCTGCTCCTGGTGTTCACAAGGATGGTGTTTTCCTGGTGCCAGAGGCAGAGCTGCTATTTCAGGTGTGTGCAGCCTAATCTGTAAAACAATGCAGTTGCTAAAATTAAAACCTTTGACGTGGAAGGCACTGGGGTTTGAAGTGAAAGGGTTTGGAAAAGGGAGTAAAATCAACAACAAGTGAGGAAAGTTATTCTGACAGCAAGACATTTCATATGTCAGCAAACCAGAAGGAGAGGAAGGTGTAGCTGTGAGAAGCCAAGGGACCAGCAGGGTACCACATTTGGTGTGTGAGATGACAGGGTTTAGCACTAGGGGTGGTGAGGAAAACGGTTGGACTTGGAGATACTGAACAGGAAGAATTGTCTGAATTTGTTAACAGCTTGTATGTTATGACAGAAATAAACTGTTGTAATTTTTTTTTTCCTTACTATTGGAGTGGGCACATGTACATTTCATATGGTGTTTGCTGTCAACTTCATCTTCTCAGCTAGCACCTTAGGATGTAAGCAATGATTTCTTCCCCATTTCAAATCCTCATAGCTTAAATATCCTGCTTTTATTCTTGCCTTATAGAGAAGGGTGAAAGAAAGCAAGCTAAACTCAGTTCTTTGTTTCAAATTCTTCATGTGAGTATGTGGAAAGCTATAGAAAGTGGGAGGCAATGGAAGGTAATCATTTATGGGAAAGAAATGAGACAGTGTGAGCACACCTAGGTGTCTTTCTGGTGAGCAGGCAACCTGACAAACAGATGCATCACACAAACTATACAAACATTACAAAGGCAGCTCTTTCTACTTATAAATGAGTCTGTGGCCTGGGGGCTTTTGTTTGGTTATTTTGTTTTGTTGGTTTTGTGTGTGTGTTTGTTTCTGTCCTTTTAGGAAGAATAAACAAAATTTTAGATTTTTATATTAATTTATTCCACTTAATTTGATTTGCCTCTTAGAAATCTATTTGACTGAATTGTTTAGCAGACTGGTTCAGAAATAACTAACTCTTTCAAAAAAGGTGTTTATCTCATCCTTATGAGATATAATTACTCAAATGTATGACAGGGGTTTCTATCAGAAGGTGCCTAACAAAAAGCATTTTCCAAAAATGTCAGGGAAGGATTGTGAGTGCCAATTTCATTTCTTGAAAAGCTAAAGGGGTTGTTATTCTCTTGTTTAGAGAAACCTGCAACAACTCTCCTTTTTATGTAAGAAAAATGATAAGGTAATTTGTAAATGGGCATTAATATAAGCAGGCTGTAAGGTAATTGCCAAATATTACCACGTGCCTCTTCTGCACATTTGAAGATGTGGTTCCTACAGATGCCTTTAGTAATTTCTTACCTTAACTCTGGTTCTTACCTGTTTGGCACTGTTTTTAGAAGTATGGCTATTAGAATGTAAACCATTCTAGCAATTTGATTTATTGTAGCAGTGCCAATAGCAGAGAAATAATATCTCCTTATATCTAGCTAATCACTTGACTGCTGTTGGGCGCTGCTCTCCTTGTGAGGCTGTTGTAGATGGAAATTGGCACGAACACTCCAGCAGTTCTTTGGCAAGTCCTCATTGGTGCTGAACTGTGGTAGTGAGGAATTAGGATAAATTGACATACTTGAAGAATAATTAGCTGCTCTAGCTGAAGCAGTGGCATTAAAAAAAAAAGTTAAACCAGTTCCATCTCTGTTGTTACAGGCTGTCGTATTAATCCATAACGTTTTTCAACATATGCCACTTGAGTTTGACCTTGCATAAATATTAGAGCAATTAAAATTTTACACACACACAAAAATATTGAATCTGCATTTATACTAAGTACATTTAATAGAGGAGAAAATTAGGTTTCATTTGATGTCTGATAGTGAAATATTTATCAGAGCATACAACAGTCTTTAAAGATAGACAAAAAAGGGGAGGAAACGACAGAAAACCTAATTTTCCATCTAACATAAGTGCAATATACTCAAAGATTTTAAGATTTTATTTTCTTTCCTTATGATTAAGATGATTTGTGTATAGTTTGCAATTATTTTTCAGAGAAGGAAATTTTAAGGTTAAGGTAAGAGCTGTTCATGTGTAAGAACAGTGTGTGGATAACCCGGTTTCATTACTGAAGGAAATAGTCACTCTGAAGTGATATGAACTTCTACAATCCCTGTCCTCTCAGCACCAGGGTCAAATGATACTTAGCACAGCCTATAGTGACAAAATGAGGAAAAAAAAATTCTGCTTTCCAGCTTTGTTTAGCTCAAAGATTAGGAATGTTCCCTGCTGCTTGGAAATTTGGGTTTCACTGTGCCCCTAAGGACTCTGAGAACAGGCTCTTCTCAAAATTCACTCTTTCCATTACCTGGTTGATGTCTGGCACAGCAAGGCACAGTGTCACAACGGTGGCATATGCTAGAAAATATCTACAATGTACTGTAGAAAGGCATTTTTTGCTTGCTCATTTGGTTTCTCTTTTATCAGCATATGCCATTTAGAAAAATCAAGGGCTGAGAAATTCAGGGTCCCTACTTGGACAAGTTTAATTCACTGTTTTGAAGAACTGTAATCTGGTAGAAGCCTGATGGAGGCTTTCTGGTGTTTATTTTAAATCAGTAAGCTGACTTCCAGCTTTTTAAGGAATGAGAATTAGTAAAAGAACTGAAGAAGTAGGATTTGGGCAGAAGGTTGTGTCTTGGGAGACCTTGTACATGTCACTTGGGAGAAGGCACTGAATTGCAGCTCTGAAAACTTTCATTCAGCCATTGCCTGACAGGGAAGCATCAGGGCTTTTATAGGTAGTGGATATTGATAGAGCTTCTCAGATTTAGGAATTTAATATATTTTGTACTGTATATATCTGCTTGAGCCTAGATGTTCCCCTGCCTGAATACCTTGGCAAACAGTCTGTATAAACCTGCCAGGTCCTGAGAGGTTTGAGCTGATGATTTTCAAAGCCACAGTAGAATGGCCTCACAGTTTGAGCCCTGTGTTGTACAGCTGGGACAAAGCTGGAAGCACAGATCTACAGCTCCTGCCTTCACTTTTCACATGAAACACTCACAGAATGGCACTGAATAAAAAACCAAGATCCTCCCAGACATGAGACTAAACCTTGAATTACAGATTTGTATTTGCTCTTGTGCCCTCTTTCAGTGGTCAAAATGTTTTCTCAACAATGAAGTCCCTTCACTGGGGTGATGGAAATCAGTCCCCTCATTTTCCCAGCTGCAGGCTGTGATCTCTGTGTTCAGTTAGTTGCTTGTGCAGAAAACCTGTACTTGCAGAGGAGGGGAGGGTTTGGCTCCCAGACATCGTTTTCTGAGGGGAGCATAATCAATCATCTCCTCCTCAAAAACAGGAGTGGAGCAGCAGCTGTGAGTAACCACTTCCTCCAGGTGTTTGTAGGTTTTAGTTTCTCCCAAGAAAGTCCATCAGACTCCCAGGAGCAGCCATGGCATGAGCCACTGTCTGGCCAAAGAAAGTGCTGGGTTTCAATTTGTCTCTCCACAGGGAGCTCCCTGCCAGCAGTGCTGATCTGAAATGCCAGCAGTCCCATATTCTGGCATGCCCGAGTGTCCCAGGATGCTCTTTGTGGTCATGGCTTGACCAGAACTGGGATGACACAGATGGGCCACAAAGGAAATTACTCAGTTGTTGAGCAGTGCAGCTTCCTCACTGCTTCCATCCATCATTTCCCCCATCTGCAGTATGGCATTTTCTGTCTTGTCATGATGTTTATCTAGACTGTGAGTTTTTCAGGATCAGGGCTTTATTATGTATATATACAGCTTCTATAGAGAGCCTCTGGGTGTTTCTGTATTATGTACAAAAATAAATACAAGAGAGCAAAAAACTTAGTCTTCCCAGACTTGTGAATATTTGTAAACTATGAAACAGCAAAGTTACCATAGAGTTATTAATTTATTATGTATTCAAAAGGTCAAAAGTGATCTGTAGCCTTGTGCTTTTCCATATTAAGTACGTTACACAACAAATATTGTGCAAAATAGGGATGTTTTGCTAATTTCCTTATAAGGCAGTTCTGCAGGCAACAAAGTACCTTCCAGTTTGAAGTTTCCAGTTTGAGAGGTCTCTTTATGATCCTTGATTTTGTGGTAATAAAACCCGAGAGCTGTTTTCCATCCTTTCATTTACACGTTTTTATCATGCACAGCATGACTCTTATAAACTGGACCATAGCCACAGTTAGAACTCCTGTGGGGAGGATAAGTGCCCATTTTCCTAATGATAATAATGTCTTTTCTGGCTTCCAGAAAATTCATCTCCCAGCAACTGCACCATTTCCTATTAGCTGGGTAACAGCTTATGGTTTTTTAGCTGATTTCGTAAGGTTTCTGGAAAAATGGGAAGACCCAAACTAATTCAGTAGTGCTCAAATGCTTATGTTCTCTATGGCTTCTTAGCTGTATCTTCCACATAAATATGTCCATGAAGTAATGAGCAAATTATGAAGTGTCAGTATTTGATTTCTTTCAGCACTGAACAGGGTTTGAGATATGGCTGGGAAGTGTGAGTAGTTTGGAAATAGTATGAAGACATGTAACATCTGCTGACTGAATGGAGCAGAACACAGCTCTGAAGTGTCAGGGATGGGAGCATATCTGCCTCTGAGCTCTGGAATGCACCCAGAGACAGGTCTAAAAGAACTACACTCTTTTCCTGGAGGCTATAACATCTCCTGGTTGAAGAGGCTTCTAAATATTCCGAAAGTCATGTAAAGAGAGTAGCTTGTTAAAAGGCAGAATAAGATCAGTCGTAGCCCAGGAAGAGCCAGGAGGCTGTGATAGAAGACATTGTACAGAACTAATACAAGGGGGTTTCTGAGTTACTGGGGTGCCATGATGTGTGTAATTGCAATCTGACTTTCAATCTGATGCTTCAAACAAGAAAAAAAAAATAAAAAAGTGATTTAATGTTTTGTGGAGGTCACAGTAATCCAAATGTTATCTCTGAAAGAGCACAGACTCAGATATTGGATAACATAAGATGTCCTAATGCATGCCAGTATGCAGACACTGAAAACTGCTCAATAAATACTGAGCAAACTACAAGCAAATACCTTTGATTCCAGACTGTGGCTTGCCAGCTGCTCTTGTTTTGTATGTAAGGTGAAATATACAGAACTTGCTTTAGCCATAGCTATTGCATTTTCCTCTTTCCTTAAGGTGCTCTTACATCTGCTTTTACTCTTTTAAATCTTCTGGCATGCAGAGGGTGGCGACTGAGCCAAACTGTGTGTCTGGTCTGGTCTGGTCTTTGCATCAGAGTCCACACTCCATGTTATGGCTGGATTCTACCAAATGCAACCCAGAAGTGTTGTATTATGCAGTCGAGGTTACATCTCCCTTGTAACATTAGAGCAATAGTCAGCCCAAATATCACCATTAAAAAAAAAAATTCTATTTAAGTTATACCACTTCAACATAATAATAAACATATGGATGAAAATGTGATGGAAGTATGACATACCCTTAACTGAGTACTTTTGATAGAAATATATTTTTACCATTTCTACCAGAAACAAGAAATATGGGTGATTACTTTGTCATATGAAATTTAATTTCTGAAGTAAGTTGATAAATTAGTTTAAGATACACTAGTAATTGTTGATTCTTTCACATACTCTATTTTCCCAGGGCCACAAACTCCCTTCATTGCAATGTGCTTTCATTGCAAATTCAGCAACTCCTACTCAAATTTTTTGTTTTGTTTTTATTTAAACAGAGCATGTTGGCCGTTTTAATTATTTTTTAGTGCTCTTCAATATGTAGCTGATCTGAGTATGCTCAGGTGATCAGATGAAAAGTATTCTTTTGTTTCTTTGTATCTATGCAGAATAGAATGACTGAAATCTGGCTTAACTGGCCTTTTTGCTATGTTTATGAAACAAACGTATACATTCCCAAATATTCTACTGTGGGTGCAATCCCTTATTTAAAAGCCAGTAAGAAAAGCTGCTGAAGAAGGCAGTCTAAAGCCATGGGAATACCTCGAGTATTTCCATCTCTGTTGGTTCAGCTGTCATTTGAGAGGAGTGCATGTGGACTTGAGAGGGAAGGAGAACAGTCCTGATGCCTCCTGTGTGGACTGCCATGAAAATGAAAGTTCAGCCCCACTTTGTACCCAGCCAGTTTCATCTTTTCCATGCTAAGGGCTGAGCGTGGCGTGCTTTCCAAAGCCTGCTGTACAGATCAGAGCCAGCAGACACCAGGCTGGGCTCTGTTTTTGTCGTTCCCAAGTAGTTTTAGCTATGCTTGTTAAAATTCCCGGTGTCCCTTGGATGTGTGGTATGGAGTCACAAGGTGTTAGTGGAGAGAGCTCCACAAAAGGCTTCTAACAATGGGTACCACGAGGAGCATGGATGTGCTGCCACTTTCTGTGCTCTGAGAGGTGGATGCCCTGTTTCTTGATCATATTGTCTGCTATTCCCATGGTTTATTTCTAATGGAAGCTACTTATCCTTTCCTAATCAGCCAGGGATCAAACCTTGCTCTCCTCATAAATTTACATGGATATAGACTTGCAATACAGAAAGGTAGCATTTAATGCCAGACACTAAAGCCAAACACTGGAGCTTTATCTATATATTTATATAGATATAATACTGAAGCTTTATGTATATATTTGTGTGTGTGTATATATATAACACTGAGACTTTATATATATATATAATATCAACAATTCTTTTTTAATTTCTGTATTAAGTAAAAAATGGGATTTCATTTTTTCACTTATAAATTCATAGGGTTATAAACCAATTAAGCTTTCCTAATATTCTTATTAGATGTGTGTGCCTCAATCTCCTTTAATTTTTAAGTGATGTTGACCCTAGCAAGTGTAAAAATGATGCCTATAAATACTATGAAACTGTTAAAATTCATCACTACTTCAGTTTTCAGGAAGAACTGCACACACTTCTGTCTGCATTTGCACATTGACTGTTCAAAGAGCCAATTCAAAATTTTATCCTGATAAATATTTTCCAGGGACAGAAACACATTGGGAAAATAACAAACATATGTTAGCACTTATAATAACCAGTTCAGCAATGTTTTCTTGTGTGTGTTTTGGGGCTTATGTAGGCTATTGCAATGTTAATTTTAGAAACTCTAGCCCAGCAACAGACACTTAGGAACAGAATGATGTACTGCAAGCAGCAAGGATTTTAACTGCAGACTCTAGCTTTATTTTCTTATTTATAGCTCCCTTCACTTTGTTATGTTTTGTGAAACATGTGTCTCTGAGAGTTGCCGGCTCTGTGTTTTCTTAACCAATGGACTCATCTTCAGACTGCATCCAGCTAGTTATCTTCTTAGTTTATAAAAAGAAAAATCATAAACTATTGACTTGAAAATTTTAATTCCATGCAAATATTATTAGAAACAGTTATAATTTTATTTAACTTCTAGCTATGTTGGCTTTGGCTTTACTTCTTAATAAAATGTAAAGTTGTTTTAGGAGTAAGCTCAATTCAACACAAAAATACAAACATTTATGTTATCTTCCAGACACATGACAAAACTAAAATTTTGATAGCACTACAGATTTTAATAGGCAAAATCTGATAGCATTAATTGTTTGCTGAGTTTGGATATTAGGTGGACAGATTCACAATAGGCATTGATGCTACAGGTCTACTGGTTTGCCAAAATGGGAGCCAAAGCTCTATTTTTCATAGTATTTGACTAAATAACAGCATTGTTGTACGGACAAACTCAGCTCCTGATACAGGTTTTTCTCTACTCTGTTGCTTCACAAACTAAACTATTCTTCATTAAAAAATAAATATTTTGTATTAAGAAAAGAAAACAAAAAACCTCTTCACAACCAATACATTTTTGTAGGAAATTAATATTGTTATTAAAACAAATAAAAATGTTCCATTTTGGGAGGTTATTAAACTCAACACTTAATTTTCCAACATCTGAAAGAAACAAAAAAAAAATCAACCTTTGATATTTTAAAAAGAAAAGCTTGATTTTAGAGATGTGATATTCTTATGTTCAAAATAATGTTTTGCCTAATGGTTATCTGTAGCAAAAAAATATCAACAACATAATGACTGGAATAAATAGCTGTTTTGATTGAACTTATAATTTTTATTTAAATACAGTTCATTAAATTCTTCCAAGATTTTTGTTTTTCCCCCACTTCGTTTGGAGTCAGATGTGCCCTAATAAGACAAAAGCATTTACAGAAGATGAAAATAATTTCTTATACACCCCTATTTTCTCTATTAACTTCAAGATCAAAGTCTTATCAGAAAGCCAAACCCACAGGAGAAATTATGGGAGATGTGGAATTTAAACTGCAATGTATGTCTACCCCAGGATGCACTGTGTTTAGTGCAAAATGAGGTTAGGGGATTGGAAGCTATTTCTAGGTGGCTTTTTTATTTCTGTATTGATTCTTTAGGCAGAAACTCTTTCCATTTGCATTCTTTTTTATTTAGACTAATAATAAAAAGGCAAGAGTAAGGAGATATGTCTTTCCTTTCTACTCTGCTTTATATAAAACTTCTTTTACCTTCCTGCTTAATTTCCTTCCCAGTGTCCTTAACTCTTTATTACTTTTAATGCCATTATTATGAATCACTCTTTTCATGTTCAGTGTGCTCAGTCATTTTAATACAGATATAATTGTATGGTGCAAAATGTAAATCCCCATAATATGCCAGAAGACAAATGTGTCAAAGTCCCTTTGTCATACTGACAGGTTATAAAACCAGACTAGCTCATTTTAATCATGTTTAAATTTTAATGACATAAGCAAAACTCAGACTAAAATAGCTATCTCTTTGTTATTATTTCAGATCACTGCCACAAACGAGAAACGTTTTATCACTTATTCATTGATTGTATCATTCAGAGCTATCTCGATCCTAACATCTGTTCTGGAGAACGTGTTCTAAATCATTAAAGATTTTTTCAGAGGTGATATCCCTTTTTAGTGGCTGATTGCCATCCTTCCTTATGGGACCTTTGCCTTTTCATACTCATGTTTCCTCAAGTGAATTCCTGTCCCTAGATGTGCCCATTATTTCCAGGTCTAGGGAAACGCTTAATTTTTTGATTGGTCTTTCCTACCTGTCTGTCTTGGCAGTCGAGTCTTGCCTTTCAGGATTTGCAGCCTCTGGATAAAAAGGTTATGAGCTAATAAGGCTGCTCAGGGCATCTGTACTGGGGCAGGGTGTGCGTGTCAGGGAAAGAAATACAATAAAGAAAACAAACAGAACAACAACAAAAAGTTAAAATGCTGAACCTACCGACCATTAAGCTGAAAGACAAGGGTTCCACTGGGGGAGCCTTCCAGTGTTTGGGGCATGTGGAGTATTTTGCACATTTGTCTGATCCTTGCAAGCAGCTCTGTCCAGCATGACCCCCATTTTCAGACACTGTTTTATCTGTGTACTCTGTTCAGTAGGAAAACATTTTATGCAGCTGCTGCTTCTCCTTCCTTTGAGTTTTTCTTGTAGCTAGGCTAAGCAGTTCAACCAGTTCACACCTCCAAACCCCAGTAATCCTAAAGCTATCCCAATAAGTGGACCATGTTCTGTAATTGTAAATTCATGTAAGCCCTTTCCACATCCTGCATTTGGGACTTGCCAACAGTACAGTTAATTAACTCAAAGTCTCCTGGAGATGTTATTACACTTGGTGCTGTCTGCCTCGAGGAGCAGAGACATTCTCTGTCAACCTCTCAAGCACTGTGTAGCCAGTGCAGTATTTCTGCCTGCAGAAAACTCTACACTACAAATCTGACAACAGGGGATAAAATTATGGGTTTATCTTTGAGCCCAGGTAAGAAGATTGAGATCTCTGGCTTAATTAAATAAGAAAGGGATAGTAAATTTTCATGGCCGTCATTATCTTTTGACCTCATGGCAGGACCCTAGAGGCCAGGTTTTCACCCTAACCTTTGTCATGTTCTCATTGTTCTGAGTCACCACTGCATTAATATCACCAGCCAGTCAAATAATCAGGGTAGTTCAAATGGAAAAGGAAAATAACTCTCCAAAGTTGTGTGCAGACTTTACTCTTAAACAGCTTCAGTATTTTCATTAAAGGTTTTTTCCTTTATTAAGGAGTGCTTTGTAATCAAAATGTCCTTCCTGAAATCAGAGGTTGCTTTCCAGAACAAGAAGTAATGGTCTCAGATAAAATAAGGACTTAAGAAATATATGTCAAAATGTCAGTTGTATCAGAGAAAGTGACTGTCATCACTTACTTGAAAGGTGTGGTTGACATACTTTTGCCTATCTTTAGGAAATCGTTTGTTTTGACAGATATATGCACCTGACTTCTTGCTAAT
This sequence comes from Toxostoma redivivum, assembly GCA_013397375.1. NCBI lineage: Eukaryota > Metazoa > Chordata > Aves > Passeriformes > Mimidae > Toxostoma > Toxostoma redivivum. Next base: position 157,166 of record VXBI01011375.1, read on the forward strand.
CATTGGGATATGCAGTAGAATTCATGTCTTGCTCATTTTTTCTTCAGAGGTGAGATTCTACTCTCACATAGATCTTTATAAATCACAAATCACTAATTGAAAGCATCAAAGACAAGTTGGGATAAAATTGCCAAGAGACAAAACAGATTTAACATATTAATGGAAGGATAAATCTGCTAAACAATATGAAGGTATGTAATATTTTTGGAATATTTATGCTTGCTTTGGAAAGTAAGCAGCAAAAAAGACAACTTTATGCTCTGCTTATAAGCATCACTGGTCTAGTGACCAAAAATAGGTCACTATTTTACTTTGGTTTTGAATTAATTATAAACATAAATATAAGATTGTGAGTGTCTTCTGCAACAGTAAACTGTTCGTGAAGGAGAATGTCACCCCTTATAGTTTTTTATTTCTAAATTGGAACTCAATTCTAACATTGAATGGCAGCTTGGTCTTTGTCCCAAATTGGAAGTTTATAAATTTTCTTTTGCTTTGTGAGGGAACTGCAATTTAATGTGGAGGGGAGGTGGGGAAAAGAGTGGATGAGCTGTCGTTTTCAGCATATTTAAAGGGGGCTGAAATCTCTGTGAGACGTGTTTATGTAGCATATGCCTATCACATATACTCACAGTGATGCTTACTTATCAAGACAGTGAGTCAGATTTACCACCAGGAAAACATCTTTGCACATCTTTGCATGAAGTGACAGCACATTTGACACATTAAAAAGGTATTCTTAAAACATAGATGGTTTTAATTAGCTTCTAAGATGTGTTGTTAATGTGTGAGATTCACAATCTACTTGCATTTGCAAGATTTGAATCTGCAAAATGGAAGGAAACTACAAGAGAAAAAATAGCTGTATTAAGATTCCATGCTGCTGCAGTTAAGCAGTTTTTCAGAAAATTAGGGTTTAAGCACAGGGTTCAAGAGAGAACCATATCTCTGGGAGAGTGTAGCACTCAAGAGCCTTTGAGAAGAGGGCATGAGTAAAGTCACAGTTGTCATGGGAGTTACCTCTTGCTGCAGCTAAAAAGGTGAAGAAGCTTTGCCTTCCTGCTCATCCTGCATGTCCGGATCAGACTTGTGCTGTCCCCCTTTGAGAAGAGACATCACAGATCTCCTACCCTGTAGGTGGAGCCAAGTAAATAGAAGGGAACAAGAAATGTTCAGCAGTGGGTGCAGTAAAATACATCCTGGTGTCCTGATATTGAGTCACCTTCTGTCATTTATGCAAATTAAATTCATCCTGACCAAAGATGTAAGTCTGGTTGCAGATCATTTGTATAAAATTTGCAAGTGTTTGAACCTTTGTTTTATTAGAATTGGAAGTTGTCTTTGCTGCTGCATGGTGCACAGTATTTTCTGCAAGGTTAGCAAGGCTGTGAGAACAAGTACTCAACCCTGCTACGGGAGGACTTCCCCAGATGATTGTTGGGAAGACTGTGAGGTTAAGGGCACACACATGAAAAATATTGTTTTGTAGGAAAGTCAATCAATCTGTTTGAGCCTTTAAAAATTAGTAATTCTGGTTTGATTAGGATTTTAGATAAGGGGAATGTGGATCTCCTTATTTGAGGGAACTACTTTATAAATATCTGTGAGTTATAGTACACATTTCCCTCTGCTTGTTATGGAGAAGTGTATGAATATCCAAGGCCCAGAACTGCAATATTAAATGCAGTAGGTAACATTATTCTCTCTTTGGGTTGTAAACTGGAATCAACTTCACTGCAGCACATAGTTTAAAAATGTGGATCGATGCTCTGTTTTCAATCAGACATGTTTTTGAAAATGTATTTGATCTTGACAAATGTAGGCAGTGTGAATCACTCTTATGTGTGTAAATGTATTCGTGTGTGTATATTTTTACCATTTGTCCCTTTCTCTTTTTCTTCACAAGGCATATTCTCTGCCAATTTTAAGAGCTCCAAAAACATAGCTTGACATAGAATTGCTTGCGGCACACAACAAAGACAAACTGTATTGATCCAGTAAAATCCAAGATCGATGATGTAAATTTTTGACTGGCGCTTGTCAGCAACACATCCCTTTACATGTTTGACAACAAACACATATTCAGAGGTACTCTGGGAAAATACAGTAATGAATTATGATAGCCAACCACTCACTTCCATGCAGAGCTTGTAATTTTATTGCACATTGCATTGTAATCCCAGCAATTTTTAAAGTAACATGTTTCTCAAAATTAGCAAGTTGAGATGCTGGTGCCAGAGACTATGTTGACATGCTGAAGAAGAGTGTCAGTCAGTGAACATTAGGCTGGAGAGAGTGCCAAGCAAAAAAAAACCCCTCCAAACCACCAAGACCCAAGCTACCATTTTTGCCTTCAGATGGCTTCAAAACAGGTTTGAAGAGCATTCTTTGTATCCACCAAGCCTAAGGCTATCTTTTCCAGCTTATAGAGGGTGAAAAATGTCTATAAAATAGAACTTTTATATGTTTTGAGTGGTCTATGTATCTGAAAGAACAAGGATTAGTTTCACTTAGCTATTTGCTGGCTGGAAATGCCATAACAGCCTCTCTGGGAAGTGTTTCTAGACAAGTACTCGTGTTTCAGTGTGCAATGATCTGTTTAGTTGGTCCTGCAATGCAGTGTAGGTGAATCACTCTTTCTGATTTCCCCAAGTGTCTGTCCATTTCCTTTGAGGGAAGCAGGGTTTGAAAGTCTTTTTATCAAGCTGTTATTTTCATAATAAAGCACAAGAAGTCTTTTGGAGGGGAGGCAATTATATAAACTTAATATGAGCTGCATGTCCCTGCTCACGGGAGTTTTGGGGTTGTTTTGATTAGAGAGCCTAATCCTAGCAATCTAAGTTTTGCATATGTTACAAATACTTGGAAATTATTTTTGTAATTTTTTTTATGAGAGGAAAGGGTACATAAGTATCATGTTGTGCTGTTCTAGGGTAATTTTTAATGTAATTAATTAATGGTGAAACATCTGCTGTAAATATTTGAATACTGTCTCTCTTGCTATAATACTGCCTTTAAGTTCTGAATCTTTGGAGAGGTTCCACTTTTAATTTTTTTTTTTAAAGAAGCAGATATGTTCTTTCTTTGAATTGGCATCTGAAGGAATAAGTAACTTTGTGCTATGAACATATAGAGTTTTTATTTTGTGAGCATAGAATATTAGATGCCATTTGGACACTTGCTTGGACTCTCTGGGAGAAAAGTATCTATACCTAGACATTATTTACGATGACTGGCCAAATAGAAATTGCAGCTTGAGGCTGTCCTGGCATGCCAGGTGTTTGCGTGGTATTAGGAAGTAAAATCTTTCTATACAGCATTTCTTCCACTGGCTGCGTGTCTCCAGGTCCTATTAAAGTGGTGCCTTTGTGAATGACTGTCCAGTTTGGACATGTAATTTCCAGAGTTTCCAAGGGACTGGATAGCCTCCAAATGTTCAGCTCTTCCAGTAGGTGCCAAACCAATTGAATTTTTGTGGTTTCCAGCAAGAGCAATGCTGTTTAAAAAAATATGAAGCCACTCAACTTGCATTTCTTTTTATGTCCTGTACAAAGAAACTAGTTTTCTGCAAGTGCTTAAAACCAATAATTTCTGTTCTGAGGGGAAGGTTGTGTGTCAAGGCTACATGAGAAATATATCAAGGAGAATTTTCTTTACAGGTTTTCAAAGGTGAGAGTTTGATTTACCCTGGTAGCTCAATGCTCAAAAGCTAAAGCTCGATTCCCAGCCAATGGTTTCATCAGAAGGCCCCAAATGTTTTCTCACATTCCCTCTCTGACATGCTGAAACCATTGTTATCTCATTCACTTTGCCTATAGCCCAAACCATCCGGCCTTTCTCAGCCAAGGGCAGCCCTTGTAGATCCATCAATGGAAAAAGCCACATGAAAAAGGACAAAGGAGAGAGAGATACACTTGGAAATGTAGTTTCTGACTCCATTAGGTTTATTGAGTGATGGGAGGGGGGAAGAAGTATCATGCTGTCTTTGTCTAGATCTCTGTGTGCTTTGTTCATTTATGAAGATGTCCTGTGTGAAGGAAAAATCTTCCTTGAGGACTCTCAGAACAGAGATACTAATCTTCTTTTCTCATTATTCTTGTAAGAGATAATAATTTTATTCCTCCCTCAGGGTGGAGCTGGGAAAAATCAGAGCTTCCATGTTTTGACAGTGTTGTATCAAGCAGTCTTTTTTTGATAAGAATTCAGTAAAAATCCTTTTGTCTTTTTAGCAGCAACATCTTAGGTACATGTAATCCCAACATCTACTCTCTCTGCCTATAGTCTAATAAATATCTTCAGGTGTACTGGAGCTCTTACTGGGACTGTTAGCAAATGGGAAAAGTTTTGTTTGACTCAAAATTTCACACAGACTTTGAAAATGTTTCAGTTGTTCATTATTCCAAACAACAAACTTTTTTCCAAGTAGCTCACTTGTGCTTCTACAAGTATGTGTGATGGTTGCAACAAAGCAAGATGAAGTATTCATTATAACTTTATCTACTTATGGAGATTTAAATAAAAAATGGTATTTCCTGTACTTGCATTCCATCAGGAAGCAATTAAAAAAAAATTGGTGAGATTGAGTGGAAAACCAATAGAGATGTAAGTGTTTATGTGCAGATGATGCAAGTAAGCAGACATTCAAGTGTAGGAGCAAATTTTTATGAAGGATTAAGGACATTGAAGATGACTATTAACGGGGCATTAATTAGAATTTAATCTCAGTTCTACAAAGCCAACAAAAGACTCTTGTTTACCTGTGACAGAATAGCACACCCTCCAATACCTACCTATAGCCCCATAACTAATTCAAACAAGTCTTGTAAGTTTTGATTGACAGCACAACCTTGAAATAAGCCTGTGACAGACAACTTGAAAAACAACAGCTTGCAAATCATCCTCTGAAATGTTCACTTTTTTTGTACCTGCTGATGTCTTTGCTATTCAAAACCTGTAAAAGTTATGGATGCTTTAATGTTATTTAAACACACTAGTTTTAATCTGCTGTCATTGCACAAAAAAAAAAAATAAAAAAAGAATGAACTCATTAGCAAGAGATAAAACCTTTTTACAACTCTACTATTTAATTTTATCCTTAACAGTACCTTTCCAATATGTGTCATGTGCTGATACAAGCAAGAGGTGTGGGGACATTTCTCTTGGGACTAAAGCGCTTTAGACAGAATATTGGTCGTCTTTGAGAGTAATAAAGACAAAGGAAGACAATATCTAATCAAGGATTGACTTGGAAATTGTAATAGATTTCTAACTTAATTAAAAACCTTTTAATGAGCTCTTTGTTTTTGATGAGTGCTAAATATAGATATCCAAGGTAGTATGGCCTTAAAGCACTGCAGACCAACTTTCCTATCCCTCTAGTGCATTGGAAAGGGTTAAAAATGTTGCAGCACCAGAGAGGTTGATTCAGAGAGAAACTGAAGTGTTTTTATGTGGAAATCACACAATTACCCACTGAAACACAGTGAAACTGGTTTCTCTTATTTGCCTTAATTTTACAGTACAGAGATTGAAGGTAGGACAGTTTCCTGCAATGTAGCAGGTGAGGGTTTGCCTGCCCAGCCCAATCCAAGGATCAGGGGATGCCAGTTTAGGAAACCAAGACTTCAGAGCAATACAGAGACATTTGCAGAACTGCATTGATCCAGGTTTTAATGGAATTGCAGCCATCATCAGCAGGGTAGGAGATGGAAAGCATCTCCTTGCAGACCTCAAGTATCCTGCAGGTACTCCAGGTCCAATAAAAATCCTTGTGGACTCAGCGGGAATCTGAGGTGCAGAATGATTGTAAGCAAAAGTCTGCAAGAGGAAAAAAGAAGAAAATTTAGAATTATGAAAATTCCAAATATGATGTACGACACTATAATTAATTGCTGACTTTCACTATTGCATTTAGTAAAGCCATCCTAAAATCAATTAAGAATTGTTATATAGCTGTCACAATTTATTTGTATTTATTTAATTGAAGAGTACTGCATGAGGCTATTAGATTTCTGAGTTTTTATTTCCCCCCCCCAATTTTACTTAGAAGTTTGTTCAATTGGAGCATAACTGTTTTGATTCCAATTGGGAAAAATATGCTTAGAAATAAATATAAAAACGAAGTATAATTATAGGAAATTTATGCATTTATTTTTTTTGCATTACTTAAAATTATGTTGCACATTCATATTTTTTATTACATTTTCAATGTTTAGCATTTAGCAAGTATGTATAGTCATGTAAAATACAAATCTCTATGTACAGAGAGATCTGGTTACCAGTAAATTGTCAGACATTCAAAGGGAATGCTCAGGTCTAATGGACGCAGCTACATTTTCCCAAAATACTAGCTCTGTTTCTTAAAATCATAACAAGAAAGAAATATAACTTTTTTTGACACACAAGCAAATGCAATCTTAAAATAAAAATTGTAACTTTAGCGTAAAGCACCAAAGTTGGCAGTGAAAGCAAACACTCTCTCATAACTGCCTGGCTAACTCATTTTGTTCTTATAGAGATTTTCTTCTCATTGTTGGAATAACAGGAATCTGAATAAAGGATCTAAGTAAGGTTAGCTCATCTGGATTGGAGCAGATTGTTTAGGTTTTAGACATATTTTTTTAATTGGAATAGATTGCATTGAAGATTATTGGATTGGTAGATAAATGGAATTTATCATTCTTCAACCTCTTGAACCTGTAGATGGAAAAGTAATTCATAAAAGGGAAAATAAGAAAATAAGGAAAAGGAAACAATTTACCTCATAATATACCTAATAAAGCCAATTTTATGCCAAGTGTGATTGTCCAGAACAGGTAATAGATGAATGTTTTTATTACTTTTATGGCAATAATGCAATAAAACCCATACTTCTCTAAGAAATACCTTAACATAATTGAAATAATAAGAAAGAAATTTAAAGGAGTTTAATGTTGGAGGATGGAGTTAAAAAAACCAGCCTTTGGTAAATACAGGAAATCGTAAGTAATATATGATTTTCCATTTGAAGGATCTTATTGTCTGTTCTGTCTCTTCTTAAACAGCAAGAAGGAATAAGGAAATAATTAATTTCCCTATTTATTTGCAGCAAATAGGAGGCTGGTATGGGAGTGCCAGGGGATGGGTGAGAAGCCATGGGTAGCGGTCAGATCGGGACTGATCACAGGACAGCAGTCGCTGCTCCCTATCATTTTTATTTTATTTTTTTTCTTTAGCTAGAGTTCGGATTAAATGCACGAGAGATGGAATTTTGTGTTCAGACTTAGATGTTTATTAATTCTTATCAATGTTACAGTGAATGCTACACCACTTTAAGCTTACAAGCCAAAAATGAAGAAATGGCGATGTATCTCTCTCATTACAAGGTCTTATAAGGCTAAACAGTTCAATGAATACATAACATTTAATTTTTTTTTACTTTTGACCCAATGGCCAAACACTTGTGACCCACAGTGTGGCATTTTCTATCTAATTTAAAAAGTACTAACTAGACCTAAGAAGAAGGTGAAGAAAGAAAGAAACCTCTTCCCTAAAACCTCCATCTTGCCTTCCATATATTTCTATATTTTAAAATCTTAAATTCTAAATTTTTCACCATGTGATACCACACTTACTACACACCAGTGATTCTAGTCCTATCATTTAATTTTGGAACCTTTTCCAAGGCCTCAAGTCAAAAGCAGTGTTCTTTTGGGGGTCAGTGCCTGACAGCACAGAAAGTTCAAAACTCCCAGTTTCCAGGGTTCCAACAGCTCCCATCTTCAGGAACAGCTGGGAAGACAACCTAGGAAATTAGAGGGTGGTTCTGTCTCTGTGCTCCTGGGGAAACACTGGAACCAGCACATCTGTGGGTACGAGGAGGTGGAAAATCAGGGAGCAGGCACCTGAGGAGAGCCTGAGGGCATTGCGGCCTGTGCGCCATGGCGGGCCTGAGGGCATTGCGGCCCGTGCGCCATGGCGGGCCTGAGGGCATTGCGGCCCGTGTGCCATGGTGGGCCTGAGGGCATTGCGGCCCGTGCGCCATGGCGGGCCTGAGGGCATTGCGGCCTGTGCGCCATGGCGGGCCTGAGGGCATTGTGGCCCATGTGCCATGGTGCACCTGAGGGCGGTGCAGCCTGTGCACCATGGTGGGCCTGAGGCACCGTTTGGGTGGGTAAAGCAGGAAGGTGCAAAAACACAGGTGTTTTTCCAGCCTGATCCACCCTGTCAGAAGAAGAAATAGTTTGTGAAGTACAGCCCATGAAGTGTTTCTCATGTAATTTCTGAGATGTTTTTTTTTTTAATTGCTTCTCAACTGGGTGTGCTTAATTCAGCTGCAATTTTTGCGCTAAGACTTTCTCTGTGGGTAGAGAAGCCTATATTAGTCACCTTGAAAGGTTTTAAACAAAGCCTTCAAACTTTTGTAGCATGGGGATTTTGCTTCTGCTCTAATAGCACACATGAACGCCATGGGAGTAATTTTTGAAAAGGCTGTGGCGCTCTAGGGGTTGAGGGATGTCTATGCAAATGTGCTCCAAGGGGAAGGGGAGATAGTCCATGGGGGAGACATCCAGCCATGATCAATGGGACTGAATTTTGGATGGGAACAGGGAAGTGTTGTGCAGAAGCAATTCTGTGAGGCTTTTCCAAAAGTGCTATTGTAAGAGGTAGCTTAGGAGACGAACATAAACCATTGCCTTCAGGGTTGCCAACAAATACCATACATTAAACATCTTCAACTGTATTTTTTCCCATCTTTTTTTTCTTTAACACAGTGTTTAGAGAAAAGCAAAGGCAATAGGGTTTTGAGTATCTCTGGCCTTTGATGAGCAGGATCCATGGAGGCTGCAGATAGCAACAAACCGAGCTTGTAATGTCTGTCAAGAGAGAATATATATTGCAAGGGCAGACAAGTGCATAGCTCCTAAGTACTCTCACTTCATCTCCTGGCACATTTCTCGGGGTAAAGAGCAGTACATGGACACTTATATTTAACTGGATTTATAACATTGCAGGAGGTATACGACTTTTCTGTGTATGTTCAAACTCGTCTGCTGTGTCGTGCAAGGTTTCTTTTCTTGTTTGCTGACCTTGATTTGCCAGCTTGCCTTAAGTGAGGGGCTGAGCAAGATTTCCTCCAGGAGCTTCTCCCCACGTAAGTTATTCTGTGGTCACTCAGGTTTCAAAACCTGCAGAAGGAAACCTCCTTTATTGAATTTCTAGCTGCGTTGGGAGAGGCTGGTACAACAGGGAACAACTTTCACTGGAATGAGGAAGGTGTGAACAAGTTAGAAAAGTATGCTGTGTGCTTGTCAAGATTAGAAGATAAGGTTGCTGTGGGCAGTGCCTGTCCCTCTGAAGAGACAGAGCTAGCTATGAAAATGCTGGGAAAAATGTCTAAATCAGAATGGCTGACTCATAGGCAATGTAGAAACACATCAGATTTAAAGTATAGCTCATTATTTAAATAAAATTATCTACAGTACAACTGACGCAGCAAAGATAAATACATTTGAGTTTATGAAGTACTAAGGTCTCACATCTGTCAAAGAACAAGAAAAATGACCAGAGTAAAAAAACGACGGTAATTATATAATCACGGTGAAAGAATATCTTTACTCATGTTTTATCTACAAGAACAATATTGCTTTTAAAAGCCCCAACTGCATGGTCCTAACCAGCTCTGAGTTTTTTTGCTGTGCTAATCTGGTATGCTTTTAGATTATTTGAATATTTCATTTGTGTTTCATGAAACTCTCTCTGCTCTGGAGCGTCTGTTTCAAAATAGTGAATCCCAAATTCTCATTCCTCTATTTTTGGCCTGAGAGAAAAATCTCCTCAGGAAATGTATAATCTATCCTTTACTTAGTGCAAGGATGGAAAAGTTATTTACTAGATTGACACTGATTTTTTACTGACTGTCAGTAAAATTTACTTTTGCAAGCTATTTTAACTGTTATTGCATGTTTTATAAAGCTATATTTTTATCATGATTATTATTGATTTGATTTTACAAGAGGCATTTATATCCATGAGCACTGCTTTGGTGTCCACATAATTTTTAAAAATGTTCTTAAAATTTGTCTGCTTTAATGTTAATAGCAATTCTATTAAATCAGTCCCCTGAGAAAGCATTGATGATGATTGTTTGCCCTTACAAACTGTTAATAGGTTCCACTTAGAATATGCACAGCCTATGGTAAATGTGCTCTTGCAAGGTAACACTCATCTCTGATTTTTTTACCTGAAATTTGGAGATACAGTTAACAAGGACAAAAAATTTATCTAATCAGTGAAAGACTCAAAGGACGGGATTTAGAAGTCTCTCTGTAAACCTCATGGAGTTATACATATAAATTTATCCTTTGTGTTCCTGAGTGGTAAATTGTAGATGCCAGTGTAAAGAATATTAAAAAATGTGGTTCAAAATAGCAGCGAATCTACTGTTGTTTTATCCTGATGCATGACAAGACCTGATTCCCATGACGTTAACTTAGAGTATCTACAATTTTAAAGGAAATGAAAATTCATTTAAAATTTTAAATAAGAAGAAACGCAATTTCCAATATTTCCAGTCTTTTGTGTCTGCTGTGATTTGTGGTAAAAGACTCTGTAGAGTCCTGAGCTACCTTGTAACATGCTAAATTTGTTGACATATTTGCTACACATTCCCAGGTTAGTGACAGCTAAATTTTTATAAGCCAGCACAGAAAAAACAGGATAATGGGTTCCAAACCTAACAGCTTTAAGAAACACCCTGTGTTCCCTATTAGTAAAAATATGTGCTGTGGTTCATTGCGGTAGGAAGAAAACTGAGAATGCCTAGAAAATGAATCATTTCCTTTCGTTGCCTTCATGTGTCACAAAGAACAGATATACTATTTATGTAAGGCTAACAGGTACTACAGTCTTCTTTATGATATTTTTAAACTAATTTAAGCAGCAGTCATTTTTAGTTTATAGAACAATACACGTCAAATAAGATTTTATAATATACTTCCTGAAAACCAGTGAGGATTTTTATTCTTTTTGATAAGGAAATGGTGCATTTCAAGAGAAACATTGTGTTGTGACACATAAAATATCTGAAGATTATTTCAACACCATTTCCTGATGCAGACCTGGCATCTGACTGAAAAGAGAAAGAAGGAAGGCTGTTAAATGCAGGCTGTTGAATGCAGGGTGCACAAAGCTGGGTCCACACCCTGCTATTATTTCTGTGCTTTTGCAAGTAATTTTGTTAGTGCAGTAGTCTAACTTGTCGTAGTTTTTTCTTTTTCCTTTCAACTATGTGGTGGCCCTTAGTTATCCTCAAATGTCACTAGGCTCACAAACATCCATAAAAAGTTGGAGGAGGCTATAGTTCACAAGTTGAGGTCTGTGATGGTTGTTGTTGTTGATGAGAATGTCACAAAAACAAAGTGGCAGAAAAACGGGAATCCAAGCAGTCTGGGGAGATTATAGGACAGGCACATTGTGGGGTTTTCTCCCTCAAATGGTAAGTAATGAATGTACTGAAGAAAAAAGTGCATTTTAGCTGTGGTATCATTACAGTTTGCAGCCCAGCCACAGAGAAAAGCAATCTTTTCCCTGAGGAATTTCGATGCTGTTTTTTAGTTTAAATGAAATACTCATGATCGTGTGGCTGATTGAAGGTTGATCGCCCCAAGCAATAATTTATTTATTAGAGGTCCAGCCAATCCTAATTTGTATATCTTCATGTCTGATAAAGGCAAGTCTTAAACCGCTCTGTCATTATTGCTCTTCCTCTGTTATAGAAGATAATTTTGACAATAACCATCTTGTGCTCAAGGGCATTATGAAATTTATTCCCTTAAGACATATTTTGGAATTCACGTCTGTGAAATTAGATTAGATATACATCTCTCTGTGGCATCTGGGCTAGTTATTCCTTCCCAAAATCATCTTCATGAATTAGGAATTGATTCCATAAGGTATGCACAAAGAAAAAATGCTAATTATTACCCTATTAATATACATACAGATATAATTTTCTGTTTATTTTTCCTAATTGAAAAAAAATCTCTAGTGAAATTTTAATGTCTAAGTGAGGTGGTAACACACCTGACTTTTAGTAGTAGCTGGCTAATGAAATCCTCTACCAAGTAAGAGAGTAAGCAACCTAATATTTTATATGTAAACATATCCCACCAACTTTGAACCCACATTAAGTCAAAACATTTCAGGTTACATATCCAAAATTCATGGATAAGTAATATGCAGCCTAGAATATTGAATGAAAATGCAAAACCCCAAATATATTTGTCCCTATTAAAGACTAGTCTTCCTTCTTCCTTGATTTTCATGCAGTTGTTTTTTCCTTGGTAAATTACAGTAATTCTACTTACAACATTTGTGAAAAAGTTAAATAAATAATCAAGCCTGTGGGTGAAATCATAAGAAGAGCAAGCAGTTATTGCACTGGTGGTAGTAGAATAGTTCAGCTAGGAGCAGAAGTTATTTTCAATTTGAGGAATGAATCTAACAGTAAACCTGATTTCAGGTTTAGAGAGCTTCAGTAGTCAGAAAAAGCATCCAGATACTCTTCAGGTTCACCATGTTGCTATTTTGCCAAAAATGTAGAAATCTTTGTTTATCATGCTATTATTAACCGAAGTTTAAGGACTAGAAAGGCCCAGTGGAAAAAAAAAAGGTGTATAATTATCTTGCTGGAAGGCTGCTTTAATTAAATTCTCCCAACTGAGACCTGGCCCCATTTTTTAAGTGAAGCATGGACTATAATCAGTCACATTAACATTCAATTTACTTCCCTGCAGATGACCATGAAAGCGAGTACATCTCAGTGAAGTTGTGCTTCAGGTAGGACAGTTCTTTCTGAAACCAGTGGAGCCATCAGTTCTTTTTCCATGTGAGACCTGTTTAGATGTCAGCTGACACAGCAAAGAGAAGGAAAGAATATTTTGCATTTTTTATGTTTTTCAATGTCCACTGTGGTGCATATACATAATGACACTTGCGGGCTCTTTAAATAGCTTACCTGAAATGCCACTGTACCCAAATACCAGAGTCCACATATAAAGAACAGTGAATCTTGCTTAATGGCACTTACATTTTTCAGTCATATTTTTACACATTTAATGAAACCCTATGGAGAAAGAGAGGACTTGAGTCACACTGAAACTTCAGCAACTCAAGATTTGTGTGAGCAACAAAGCATTTGCTCTGAGGAATCAAAAACTGACCATCATCCTTTATACCGCAAGGCCTGACAATTCTACCAGGGCTTCCAGTTTTATTCTTATCTGTTTTCACATATACCTAAAATTTTTAAGGTATTCCTTTAAAGATCAAGACAAGTGAAGACTAAAACACATGCACCTCTGCAAGCTTGCCCTTCTGCATCGATTTATTTTCTGTGTTTCTTTCTTTTTTTTTTTTTTTTTTTTTTTTTTTTTTTTTTTTTTTTTTTTTTTTTTTTTTTTTTTTTTTTTTTTTTTAATTTACAGGGCACCAACAAAGGAAGAGCAAAAATAATCTTGCACATTTTTGGTGATTTTACAGCTTCTGGGCTCTCAGATGAATGTTTCAGGGTAGCTCCAAAAGGAGTGTTTTTCAGTACTTGGTCTGAAGATATTCTAAACATTGTGAATAACATTCTGAGAGAAAAGTTGCTAATCCTTAGGCACCTGTGATTTGGAAAAATGCATTCTTCCCAACATTGTTGTGAGAGATGGAATATAAAAAAAATTATCAAAATTTGTTCCATAAGAAATTACTCTCAAGAATAAGAAACAGTCTCCTCTCATGATCAAGTTTTATAGGCTACAGCCTAGATCAACAAGAAATGAAAGTTAAATTCCTAGTACTTCAGGTGATGGGTCAGAAATGAGCCCAAGCAAATTGCTTCATCTTTGTGGTTCATTGTCCCATTGGTAAATTGAAAATAATTACAATTATTCTCAATCCTTAACTTTAGAAAGGGTGTAAAATGAGACAGACAACTCCATAGTTGTCCTGTTGTTCCTAATGGAATGATGTTTTAACAAACAATTCACTCTGAATCACTCTCTATACTGAATTTGCATACTAAATTAATGATCATCTTAGTATTTGAGTGATTCAGGCCCTGTGAAATAATGTATTGGGGGACATGTCATCTTGTAAGTGTAGCAAAGAATTGCTGGGAACCCAAGAAAGAAATGGAAAATTGTGCTAACGTTTACATTTTTGTTAACTACCAGGACATGGCCTTATTTTCCAAATCAATGATGAAAAATAAGCTCCTCCAAAACAGTCAGCTCTGAACAACCATTGGTACAGTAAGAGCATTCTTGCCCTAAATGGTGCTTATCTGGGAAAAATTAATAGATTTTACCAAAATTTTTACCAATAGATTCACCAAAATTAAGTTGGTAGGTTTAAAAATCTCCTGTGGAAGTCAGAACTTCAGAGAAACAAGGAATCACTCCATGTAACAGCCTGTGCAGTTTGGTTATCCCCAAGGATATGCAGTGCATTAACTGCTCTCAGGCTCCACTGTGAGTGTAACCCAGCCTGGCCATGGCAGTCATGATTCAATGTCCCAGCTCCTGCATCTGTGCAGTGCTTGTGCTGAGGGGAATTTAGATCCCCTTTGCCTAATTGAGATCAGAGCCTGGATTTGCCTAAAGAGAGAACCTTTAATACAATGCCTGTTAAAGCATGGTTCTTGTTCAACCATCAATCTTTGTCCATATTGAAGGACACCTTATGGATATAAATTATGAGGTCTGTCAAGGGAAGGTTCATAGATAAATGGGTTCAGTCACTGGATTATTACTTCCTACAGAACTGGCTGCTGAGTAACAGTAAATTGTAGGAACTAAGGAAGTTTATAAAAGCCAGATCAGCTCAGCTGCTTCACTCCTGAACCGATGGCAGCATATGCAAAACCCAAGGTTATTGTGTCACATGGCAGGTTCAACAATGTCATTTTGACAATTATAATATACTTGCAGAATGACAATGTGACAAAATACAGCACTAGTATAAAACTGACAGGCTTTGGAACTTCAGATTTTTTCAGGTGTAATGTAGTTACATGAAAATGGATTAAGTAAACCTAAACTAACACCTCTAAATTAAATAAATAACTCTTTCACCTTGATATCATCCAATGTCTGTGAAGTGAGAGACCCCAGCTTTGACACAGCCATCATTTGTGTAATCTCTTACCTTAAATACCCAGGAGTGTACAAGACCAATTCTGTATTTTTATTGTCTGAAATGCTTGATAAATCAGCTTTGAGACGTATAACCAGAGAAATAAGCTAGATCTCAGTAATTTTTACATAGTTGTGACCTCTGCTCGTGGCTGTTATGTTTGATTCTCAGCCCCATTCCAAACACAGCTGTATTGTCTCCTAATTGTGAGCCAGGTGCTTGTGTGTGGATCTGCTGTTAGATGGGTAATAGTGGAGAATGATGAAAGAAACAAGATCCTTAATGCATGACTTTTTCCTTACTCACACAAAGAGCTTGATATAGTTTCCTTGGATACTATCCAGCATGTAGCTGACAGCATTTTTATTTTCAGACTTTCTTTCTTTCTTTCTTTCTTTCTTTCTTTCTTTCTTTCTTTCTTTCTTTCTTTCTTTCTTTCTTTCTTTCTTTCTTTCTTTCTCTCTTTCTCTCTTTCTCTCTTTCTCTCTTTCTCTTTATTTCTTTCTTTCTTTCTCTTTCTTTCTTTCTTTCTTTCTTTCTTTCTTTCTTTCTTTCTTTCTTACTTTCTTTCTTTCTTTCTTTCTTTCTTTCTTTCTTTCTTTCTTTCTTTCTTTCTTTCTTTCTTTCTTTCTTTCTTTCCTTTTCCACAGAAGAAAGTGATATATCCCATTATTTGTTGAGAAAAATCTTGTGCGTGTTTCCTGAATTCGTAGTATCTGCTATCGAGAAAAACTGACGTGCAAATTAAGTCTCAAAAGGATGAAATACCATCATCTCAGTAATTATTGCAGCATCTCACAAAAGGATCATAGATTTGCTTTGCCCTGAAAATGGCTGGACTGAGGTAACCTGGATCATAATGTCAAAGACAAAAGTGAATTCTTTAGAGAATCAGATCCATCATTATATGTTTATCTAAGAATTTTGAAACTTTTTTTATTTTATTCTTCAGAAGCTTGGACGAAGTGTCACCTACCAGATATATAGTTAACAAATATAGGCTGCATGAAGGCAACATGCTGATCAAAGATATCAGATACTTGGAAAGGAAATCAGAAAAAATATTTTACATTACCATTGCTTATGTATTTGTATGGTTGATCTTTGATCTACTGTAGTGGTTTGGAACCAAATCCTGTTGGTGGAAAACTGCAGAATTTCTGAAAAAAAAATAAGAAAATGCATTTCTGTATTCAATTAAATCAGAAATCCAGCCATTTTTTCCCTTTCCTGCAGATATTTTCAATCAGATTTATTCTTTTTCTTTAAAATTGGAAATGTACTGAATATCTCTGTAAAAAGTGCGTGAGCACTTGCATAGGAGCACTCAGATAAAAGATGGAGATGTTTCTTCTTTCCACTTCAAATTCCTTTTAAAAATTGCACCAGAGTTAAGTAAATAAGCAGGTACTATTTTCCCTATACTTTCCACAATCACTTTTTGTTGTTTCTTCTTATTCAGTTGTTTCAGGAAATATTCCTTCATCTGTAATGGCTTACCATAAACATTATTATTATGTTATTATCTAAAGGGATACTTTCTTTTTCAGATTCCAATTGTTTGTTGTCACAAATCTTTCTTACAAGATTTGTGGACTTCTCTCACTTTCTCTTCTCTCTCCTAGACCTGATGAGACATTTTGTCCCTGAAATGTGTCCTAATTCCATAAAAGCAGGAAAATAAATGTTCATGGTGAGCCCATAACATAATCCATGTTTTCAAAATTACATTAAGTCGCCCACCTCAGTGACTCAGCCAGTGGGTAGCAGCAGAGTCATTTTGAGTGGCTGTTTTCCAGATCAGCAATTGCTTACCACGTTTCACTGTGGGCTGACTTTCTTTGTGTAAAAAGGTATATTTTAGTTTCCAGAGGAAAAAAAGAACATTAGTCTTAGTCCTGAAGAATCACAAGTGCTGTTGCATTCATACTGTTAAGCCCTGAATGGTGGCACAGATGTAACAAACTTTGCTTGTTCCCTGCAAAATCCACCTGTCAAACAGGTGGAAGACCTGGAAATGAAAACATGCATTTTGTGCTTGTATATGTATACTTTGAAAATCAGCCTAAAGAAATGTGAAAATGGTAGAAAAAGTCAGAAACTCATTGAGTCTTATTCAGTTGTATATTTTGGGTAATAATATTCATATGTCCAAATGCATGTTGTATTTTTTATTATTTATTTTGGCTGGCAGAAATTGTCCGTTAAAGACAATGGGAAACCTGGTAGAAGAGTTTGCAGAGGACTTGTATTAGCACATGGAAGACTTATGTAAGTTTTTCCTGCCCTCTAAAAGTATAAAAGCCCAAAAAAGTTCTTTCTCATGCACCTGTCTTTACAGGAAGTGGTCTATTTTAAGGTGTATCAATATAGCATGGAATAATCTCCTTGGAGCTGTAGAAGATGCTCTACTTTGAAGTCATTAACCAATATCCAGGAAGCAAGAACACCTCTGGTGTGACTAATGACAGGTTTCTAATTGTTTATAATCAATGATGTATTTATGTAGGAATTACTTTAAATGCACCACTGGGTCCTGTGGCCTCCCCAGGATGCTGCTCGAAGACTTTAGTAATTCTTACATAACAATAATTTCTTTTTGACAAAATCTTTTTGGTGAGGAATATTTTCACAGCAGGGAAGGCAGCTGCCTTCTGCATTTTCACCAGGGCTGAATTTTAGGCAGGCCATAATTTGACTGTGAAATTGCAGCTGCATATACCTATGGATGCAGTTATTGTCTCTAGGATGATGAGATCTCTCATATGTGGATACAGTGATGTAGCTACATAATAAAGTAGTCTTAATTACAGCTGTTCACATGTACAGAAGGAAAAGTGTTTACTCCAGACTGATTTTTTAATAAAAAGACCTTCCACTTTCATTCCAATATTGAATTCACCTCTACCAGAGCTAAATTCCACAGAAAATTACCTGTGATGAACTTTGACTTAGGGGCATTGTTTCTTTTGTGGGGTTGAAGGATTTTACATTAAGCATTTCAGTCTGTGATTCTCAGGTCCCTAAATTTCCTGAAAAAACTGGAGTCCTGGGGTACCTTCCACAGTGGTAACAGGAATGTTGTTTTCTTGAAGTTGCAAGGAACTGAGAGACTTATTTGGCCTTGATAATGAGGAGAAATGGAGAGGAACCTTAAAATGTTCAGTTCCAGGGTATACCTATCATATCTGGGTATGATGCTGAAAGCATGGAGAGCAATTTCAAGATCTCTTAAAGTGTACTTTAACTAGCATAAATGTGCTGTTACTTGTGTGTGTGATTAAAATATTTGTCCTTTTGTGAACAACATATGCCACAGGGAATGACCCTTTCCACATGTAGTCTTCTTTTAACTGAATATTGAAATCTTGGAGTTGTGAGCACCTGCTCCTAGGATGACTATAATGACTTTGTAATGTATCCCTCTCTGAACAACTTAAATATGATCTCATTTTTCACTTATTTTCTACTGCTGTTTTGACAGGTTACTATTAAGTCTGCCTGACACACCTGATGATAAGATGATGATTCACCTGCTAATTATTTTGCGAAATATTAATCATTAGTACTGAAATTTTATATTCCCGATTTCTATTTGAGGACATTTCTTCTGTATTTGTTTTCCCCTCCAGCTGAAATGATCTATCAATTTCTGACAATGACATAGGAAAGGCCTTCACTTCTGATGTGATGAAAATATGTGGTTGTTTGCTTGGGAAGGACACACAGTCTGTGCTGTGAGCTGGACTTTTGCCTTGTTTAGTTAGCATCAGTGTCTCCTCTCTGGAACATAATAGTTGTGCTAATTTTTGCTTAATGTACGTTTACAGAATGGCCACAGATTTACCTAGTGCCCATAGATGTCAGTGGAAATGTTCACATCAAGCAGGGCATACACAGAGGTCATGTATCACTCTTACTTTTAGAAGACATTAATAATATCTTTGATGAAGCAATATGTGCATTTGCAAATATTTTAGCTAACTTTTTTCAAACAAAAAAAACTCCCACAATATTAGAGAAGCTTTGGATTTATTTTAGTTTGAAAGCAATGCATGAATTCAGTAATGTTAATTAAAGAATAAGTATCAGCAGATTTTAGCATTCCTAACATGCTTTGAGGATTGATTAATAAAGGTAATACTTAGATGGCACAATAGAATCATTTTCAACATCATTACCTTGTCCCTTGAAGAAGTCAAGCTTGAACCCTTGGGATTTGGCATCACTTTGTAAAATAACATTACCAAACCCATCTGACTTTCTGAAGGACAAAACTTTTATAATAATCAAGGCATTGGAATGTATTAAATTGGGAAGCAATGCAAAGTAGGAGGAGTGACTTGAGGAGATCAGGTTTGGAAGAACAGGTTAAAGGAGTAAACAAAATGTTCTTCAGCCTAGGAAAAATATATAAAAGCTGAAGTTGCACCTAGATAAATGATGGGAAAATTTATATGGCAGCACTGGAGTACCCAGTAAATCAGATAATAGGTGTAGTCACTGTAGCTGTTGATGAAGTTACTTGTCTGATCTTTACATGGACTAGGGAATAATAAAATAGGACTATCACATGTACGCTATAACTAATAACAAATGTAAAATATACAAGATAACATAAAAATAGACATTCAGAGGGAGTTGCAAGGCAACTAAGAGACAGTCTATCTGGTTTGATGCCATAAAATCATTACATGTACATCCCACAGGCACCCTATTAGATGCAATGCAAGAACAAAATGAGAGCAGCAATTTCCAGATGTCTCCTCATGACACAAAACCAAACAAGCTTATATTTTCTGTAAAATAAGCTTGGCAGAATTTCATATGAACTTTATATGGGAATATTCCCTGAGATCTGACCCCTGGGAGGGTTTAGTCCTACAGAAAAGCATCTTCAAATTAGAAGGGGTGAAACCCAAGAGGGATCTGAGCTCCTCTATGACCTTTCAGGACTGAGGAGCTTCTGCTCAGAACTCAGGAGCAGGATGATGTGCATGTAGTTACTGTTAATACTGAACACTGAGGGTGAGGTGTGGCTCCCTCCACAGCCATCCCTGCATGGTTTACAGCTTTGGACTTGACTCCTAAGTGTTGTGTTTGATTTTGGGTAGGTTTTTAATATGTTTTAGTCTCAACGTGAAACAATTGGACCATTTAGATGTCTAACTCAGTTTCAGCCATGTGTGTTTGCTTGTTCCTGAAGACATTATCTGTAAAACTCAGTCCTGTGTCATGACTTCATTTGACAGATGTTCTTACAATCATAGTACCCCCAAAGCAGTGAAATAACTTCAAGAGAAGCACATGGCTGCTTCGGCTCAGGCAGATCAAAAGCATATGGACTCTCTGTGGGAAGGACATAACACTTTATCATCAACAGGTTTTTGGCAGCCCTGCTGATATCACCCTTTTCCTGGTTGCAGAAGAGGAGAACAAGGACTGACCAGGCCACTGCTGAAGCAAGGGTTGTTGTTTTCCAAGTGCAACCACAAGGTGGTTGGTGTTGATAGATGAGATTATGAGCCCCAGCAGAAAATGGATCAAGGAACTGCTTGGTATGTACCTAATTGCTATAAAGATGGAAAGAGCCTTGCCCAAGAAAGCAAATTGCAGAAATTTAGGTGCTCTTGTAATTTAGGTGCTCAGGAAGAACAGAGCTGAGTAGAAAAGAAACCTTTGACTTAGGAAGGGTAACTTTTGTCAGATTGGAAAATATATAAATTTGGTGTCTTAGACCTAAGGTGGGAAATGAGGTCTTGAAAAGTTCTGGTATTTTCTTTTTCTCTTGTTTTTTCTCTTTTCCTTTTTTAATGTTTCCTAAGCTAAGATCAGCTTTCTAAGGTCAGGCTTCACTAGCTTATGGGGGAGATTTCATTTTTTTAAGGCTTTGAAGTGAATCCTTTCATCCTGGATAGACTCGTCTCACATCTGCTGAATATGCCTCATTCTTCTACTTTATTCTTATGTATGTGGCTTTTCTCAAGAGAGTAATTCAATAGATGCAATAGAAACCAAAAAGATAGTGTTTTACCACCGGTAGGAAGCAGGAGTTTGTAAAATAAGTTGTCTGTTGTGTAGAGAAGACCAGAAAATAGGATTCCCAAGCTGGCATAATAAATAAACTTTTATATAAATATTACATAAATGAGGAAAATAGAGTTATTATAACAGGATTCTAGTTTCAATTTCTAATGAAAGTTGTGTTAAAAAAACAGCTTGAATTCTTTCTTACCCAAACTCTGTCCTTGACATTTAAATGGTTGGTAAAATGACTGCAAGCCTATGCTGACACTTTAGCTGTATTAAAGCTGAGCTGCCTGTATGTCATAGACTTCTCTTGGTTTAGATAATCACAGCAGGTCTATTACATCTCCTGTTGTAGAAACTGCATTTGGGACTTGGCCAGGTAATCCTAAAAATCACCCATCCACAACAATTAAAAAAGGTGGCACAGCAAAGACAAAAGGGAATAAAATAAATAGCCCTTGAGGCGTCACCCTGCAGTCTGTAACTGGGCAGTCTGGAAAGCAGGAAGGCTGAAAAACAGCCTGGCGTCTTTCTGGAGCTATTTTAATGTCTCTGATTTATAGATCTGTTATTTTGTTTAGAGGATAGGAAAGAATAGCAGAGTAAACATGATGGAGAGGGCATCCACTTAAGGCTAAGGTCAATTACTCAAGGGAATAAATGTGCATAATTGCACACCTGATAACTAACAGCATAAATAGACTGCTGATTTATATCATGAGTCTTTAACTGCAACCCTTTTATATAAACAATTATAATAATAGGAGGTTGATTATTTGCATTTGTTCCAACTACTTGTGATGATCATCTTCACAGAGATACAGGAGAAAAATAGACTACTGTTCTCTTTGGCAGATATCCTTTCTCATTAGATGGTAACTGGCATTGTGGATAAACCTTTTATAGGTTAGGGCAGACAAACACTTTAATTATGCTCGGTAAGGTTTTAATTCCCAGATGCCTAGATGAGAAAATCTTCTGGCATCTCAAGTCGTTGAATTAAAAGCATCTATCTGTCTTGCTAGTTCAATGACTTTTCATTAGCAATGATGTTTTGCTGCTCTTCTCTATTCTTAGCATAACTACAGTAATTAAGAGGCAATTTTAAAAATTCTGTGTTGGAACTCGCCTTGATACGGAGTTTGCTGAGCTGGGAAAACTGATGTTTGTCAGGAAAACTGGAGGCCCAGGACCCACGTTCCAGGCCAAAATCATCACTACTACATGGCACTGACAGCCCCAGGCAGCACGAGTCCAACTCTGGAGATAAAGCTTAGACAGAGTGTTTTATTTGCTGTGTGGATTTTGGGGGCATGAGGACGTGGCAAGAGGGTGTTGGCAGGGAACAGAGACTGCATGAAACTAAAGCACGATTCAAAACTCAGCATTCTCTGTCTTCCAGAGAAATATACATTTTTACTTCCTCTACATAGACTTTTCTATGTCTCTGGGCTGCCTAAGTCTAAATCTATATGCAAATCTGAAAACTCCCATACATTTGAATAATCTTACAGATAATCTCCACAAAAAATATTAAAAGGCAACTTAACACTTTATTTAAAATTAAACTTAGTTTAAATTAATTTTCTATTTCTTTATTATTCTTTGCAAATAAATACATGCATGCATTTCCTTGCTCTCTAATTTTCCTGTTATGCCATTGATTAGTCTGCCTGAATTTTTTGTATTGTTTCCCACTCCTCTTTTCTGATTTTGGTTGATGTGAGCTGTAATTATGAGTGTGTGCATAGAAGTCTCATCCTGGAATTTCTTCATCTTCTTCCAGTCTGGAGAACTTTAGTAATTTTTAGCTAAGCCCTTAATATAATAGCAAAACCTAGAAAAGCTTCATGATATGGTTCAACTTTATAAAATAATTTCTGTGACCTCAATAAACTCACAGTGTCCATACTCTTCAATGAACTATAAAGGAAATAAGTTCTGTATTCAGTATTTACTTCAGCAATTGTATTCCTCTGAATTCTGCAAAAATACCTAGAAAGTCTGAATTTGAGGGTACTGTTCCAAATGTAAAAAAAGTAGTTAATGGATATGGAAGTATTTTCAGAGTTCAGTCCAGAAATATCTTTTTAATTAGCAAACCTTGCCTAATGTCGTTACCCTCAGCAATCCCAGGGATGGTGTTCCCACAAAGGCAAGTGATTAATGCCATGGAAAGGGACAGCAAAGAATTGCCAAGTTCATCCTTCTCCATTAAGTAGCTGCCACACTTTCAGCTCTCTTCTTTTTAGCCAGTGTCCTCTCTTTATGGAGCTGATGACCAGCAGAGCACAGGGACGTAATTTTTCCTTTGGGTTCCTCTTTATTCCTATCTTCCTGAAACACTGTAAATTACCATGAAACTACTTCTTGGTCATTGGAGAGGGGAAATAACCTGCCTTTCCAAGCAGGATCAGTGTTGTTAAGAGAGTTATTTTTTGACCTTTTAAAGTGTGTCACCAGTCTGATATTTAAATGCCTGCTTGAGGAACCTTATTTATGCTTGATCTATAAAACAAATTAGTGGTTTGAAAGTGTATAGCTTTGTGAATTAATAAATTACTATCAGTAGAACATGGGTTTGGACCAGAATTTTTCCAAGGGTTCCAATTTAATCTTAACCATTGTATATTTATAAAATTTCACCATGCATTTTTCTGTATGAGCAAATTAGAAAAATAGGTGGTTAACTAATGCCATTTTAACCTGCTATTAAGTCCAGTACAAAATTATGGCCATTAAAGTGTAAATGATCTGACTCCTGTTTATACAGTTTCAAAATCAAGAGGTTTTTATACCCCATCACTAAACATATGTTTTATATTGTCAGCAGATATGTATTCTAATACAAGTAAGAGGTCATAATTTCTGAAGAGACTGTGGATGCAATTTCAACAGCAGATTAGCACATTAATTACATGTGCAACCTGTTAAAAGGCTATCCCTTGCTTCAGCAGATTGTGCTCTGTTGTAAAGATAAAATATGTTTTCACAGGTCTCTTTTAACTCAATTTGGTATGAACTGTGTCAACCTGTGCCTTGTCCATGATACCTTACCTTCCTAGGTGTGAGAGCATCATTCATTAAAGCATTGGATAATGTCTAATGATGAGGGATTGAGGGCAGCTCCAGAACAGGGCTAGCCAGAGGGTGAACATAAACAGCTTTATTACAGGCTTGGAAATAGCTGTTAATGACCTCCCACCCCCTAAGGAAAGGGAATTATTTGCATACTTTGTACGTTTTTTCCATGCAATCTCTTAATACAAGATTAAAAGATCTTGCTGTTTCTCAGTTTCGGCAGCCCTAATAAATGAAACTTTGCATCCATTCTTGACTCACAGCCACAGATAATGTGTGGCTTTGGCAAAGCCAGACATATTTCTCACTCACGCAGCTCTTCCTTCATGAAGAATCCATCATGTGCCAGGAGCACAGCTCAGAGCTAGGGACTGCAGCGTGGAGAAAAGGTCAGAGAGTTGAAGTACAGAAATGCAAACTAACAGGCTGCTACATCTGCCTGCTAAAATTCCTACCCAGAGCACAGGGGGGTAAGGAAGGGCTTGCAGCCTGTGAATGGGAAAGTGTTAAGCTAAGCCTCACTGAAGATGGAAAACACCTGTCTCTTTCCTTCCTTCTGAGGAGGTCTCCTGGGACATGTGAGTCAGCCTCGCTCCGTCGAGTGATTCCTCAGACCATGCTCACCCTGCTGAAGAAGTATTTTCAAAAAAATGTAAGGAACATGTTGGTCTGTCTCCAGAGAGCAAAATCAAGGGAAGGATCTCTTCTATGTAGTTCACTGACACACTAGATTTGGTTTCAGAGAGTCTAAACAATGACAGAGAAGAATGAGAGAGAGAACTGGGGCTGTTTTCCCTGTATTTTATATCCAAGCACCATAATTTAATGTTAAAATAATTGTGGATGAATAGGATGTGGACCAGAAAGTGTTGCTTGTTATTCTTGTATATCACCTCAGAGTAAGCAGTTGCGTTCTGCAATCAAAAGACTGATTGTAATCAGAGCCAGTATCAAATTGAAGAATCTCATCAGATTTCTAGTTGTGTCTTTTTTTTTTCCCCCTCTCATCTTTATCTTTTTTTTGGCTCGTCTTTTGAACAAGACTTTGAGGGGAAGTCAGTAGAGTCAATTTATTTCAGCTTAGTCAGAATCATACCATTTATCTCAGGGATTCTGATTTTAGGAGCATTTCTTTTTTCCCTCCATCATCTCCATAGTGTTTTATACTGTGAATTATTTGGATAGAAATTCTCAGGCTGACTATGCACACAATATTTGAGGTAATATTATCAATTATTATTTCTTTCTTGAAACCACTAGGCAATGAATAAAGAAGATGTGCCACGTTCCACTTTGAAATCAGAAGGTTTCTCAGTACAGAAAAAAATGGCTTGAAAGAGTTGTGCTTAAAGGCCTTTCATGGGCCTTAAAAGGGCCTTATTTCTAAATCAGCATTCTTGGTGGGATGAATAAAAATAGTTGGACATTTGTCTTAGAACAGTTATAATTCAGTTATAGCTTCACAGCTGTTATTTCATGTCGTTCTAGACTGCCTGGAGTATCTCACTCAGAATTAATAATGCATACAATATTATCAGCACAGAAGAATGGATTTAGAACAAAAACATGAATTGAAATCCAGTTTTTCTCAAAAAGAAAAGATGTTTTCTCTGGGAAGGAAAAAATTAATCAGATCTATTTTCAAGGTGGATTTGTTCATTACTTGTCACATATCAGCACAGCACTTCTGTTTTTCTCTTAGTACATTAGGAAGCTGGATTACAGAAATGTAGATGTACTATGAAGGTCTGAGAAAAATTTTGCCCTTAGCTTAACACAGCTGACCCCTTCTTCAAATGGAGCCCACTGTTAAAATCTCTTATTTATGCAGTTAATACAGTTCAGCATTATTATGTGATGCTGTTGACCTGAGTGCAGCCAGCGGCTGTAACCAGGCTTAGAGAACTTGTATAAATATGCAGTGAGTAATGGCAAGTGTGCCTTAAGCCTATGCCTTCACAAATTCTATGAATTTTCAATGTGCTAAGTGTAGTACAATTTATTTGTTCACAGAGCAGGGCGAAGCTTTGGAATCTAAAGCTGTTGATATCCTTTGTTTGAAATAAGAAAACGCAGTCAAAACAAACAACTGGCGCTTTAACAGGGGTGCACAGAGGAGCAGTCACATCCACTCAGAGTCACCAGGGCTTTTCCTCCTCACACTCTATTAGCTCACCCTCGCCTCAGAGAGGGGTTTGCTACTCCCAGCATGGAAATGCAGTCGTGGCTCCAGCAGCACACGCTGCCTTTCCACACTCCAGAGCTCTTTTGCAGTGCTGGGTTGTGTGAAGAGAGGTGCTCACTTCTCTGCCTCATTTTTTCATGAGTGACAATACTTTCCTTCTCTGTAGAATAATATTAATTTCTTGAACGAAATACTTTTAGGAGTACTCTTCCTATCTTTTCATCACTATATTTTTTCCCCATTATTTCCACAATGTGGAGTATAACTTGAAAACTCAGCATAATTTTAGGGTATTGGCTCTCATGAGGGGATCTTTTCTTAGGTATCTTCTCATCTTTAAAAAGGCTTTCAGGAAGAATCAACTGAACTCAGACTAGATGGAGCCAGGATTCCAGAGCAAGAACTAATAATCCAGAATTTATCATTAAACTCTGCTTTTGCTTGACAAAGTTATGACCTTTGTTTCCCAAAGAAAGCAGTTTGACTTGGTATTGGTAGCAGCTGAAAACTGTACAAAGTCAGTGTTTTCAGTCTGAAATCTCTGTGTAATTATATCAGCATTTTCTGAAAATATAATCTTGCCCATCTATGCTGTTTGTTCATTTTTCTCTAGTCATTATTGATGGAAGCAAGAGAAAAGATTAAATAGATGACTTTTTAGTAAGGCCAGGACCATGCGGACTATGGCAAAATCTTTCTTCTGCAGGGACCAAAACTGGTGTACATCTAGCAGAAAAGCAGACAAGTGGAGACACATTTTGAGGAACACCAAAAAGTGAAGGAAGAGAGGAGCAGCAAGTCTCTGAGAATTGCAGAAATCACTACTGACAAGAGATAAAAATATTTTAGAGAGAAATCTGACTATGATGCACAGAAGGTAGGGAAGAGGTGAAACAAGGAAAACCAGAGATCAGGGAGAAGCCTTTGCTAAAGCTCACCGAAGTTCTGCCTGTGTCTGCATATTTGTTTGTGCTCATCTACCTTTTACTTCCCATCACTTACAATCGACCAGGTGATGTTCTGGAGATAAAAGGCAAAACTGCTTTACATCTGCTGGGGATATGTCTTTTAAGCAGTGAAGTGATGCAGTAATGTTTAAAAAAAGGGAAGATAATGAGTAACTTTTATGGCTGTACCTTTTTAGTTTATTTCTAAAATCCCTCACCTTTACACTTCTTTCCTTTTCTTTGTTCTTCGTTCTCATTTGAGTGCCCCATCAAGGAATAGAGAGTAACTTGTGACTGTCTCTTTGTGTTGATGATTTCACTTCAACTCAGGCAATAAATAGGGTACAACAGACTGTAAATCACATGTAAAAATCTCTTGATGAGTGCTGTGACCAGCAAGGGTGTGCTTGCAGTTCTCATTTAAATCTATAATCTGAGAGATGTCTGGAACTACTGCTGCTAAAAAGTAACACCTCCAGGAACAAAAGGAAATGAGTAGGTAGGCACATGCCCAGCTAACTTCTACATCATAAAAGAATAATTATAAATCGTTATTCACTCAATAGCAGCAAAGTTAAGCTTGCTATAATACCTTTCATCTATCTGAATGTGTAGTTTATAATGGATTCTGTGCTGAACGGAGCCTGAGAGATACCCCAGGAAGCAGAGCAATAGCTTACAAAACAACCATGAAATCAATCTGTAACCTGGGGGGAGTTGAGGTCTTTTTTAACCAATATAATTGCACATTACAATAATACACACTATTTTAGAACAAGGCATAATTTCAATTCATCTAATTTTAAATACTGTTTTTACAATACTCTTATGCTATTTCCTAATTATTTCAGGTGAGACTAATAAAATAAAAAAAAAAAGAGGAACTCCTGGAAAAAGGTAAATAATTCA
This sequence comes from Toxostoma redivivum, assembly GCA_013397375.1. Classification (NCBI taxonomy): domain Eukaryota; kingdom Metazoa; phylum Chordata; class Aves; order Passeriformes; family Mimidae; genus Toxostoma; species Toxostoma redivivum. The sequence continues at coordinate 185,480 of VXBI01011375.1, forward strand.
GTCTAGCCTAGCATGAATAACTAAGCTGCAAATGGCTGTAAACTGAGAATAAAAAAGATCTGGGAAAAATGTTGGTGGTTTTTTTTGTTTGTTTGTTTTTTGGTTTTTTTGTACTTGAAGTCAGGAATAGAAACCATAGTGGATAATTCTGTGCTATTATTATGCAGGCTCTACCTACATCAGGAATAGGATTTACTGTTTGTGTTTGAATAGAGGAGAAATCCTGATGTATTGTCTTCTGAATCGGATCTGGTCACGCTTGATCACAAAAGACAAAGTGGGATAGTGCAACTAGATCACAATTGCCTCCAAGATTTCCTAGTCTGGAGCCCCTAGGCAGCAGGCTAGAATTGGGAATTTAATGCTGTGAAAAGTCAAAAGGATGAGAATTGCTTACAGGACTCGCCATTTACATGTTGTCTGCTAAGGGAACTCACACCAGGGAACTCTTCCTAGTCTCTCCGTTGGTAAAAATCCATTTTAAAATGCTTCAGTCAGGAGTGAAGACCCTCCTCTTGCCAGTGCCAAGGAAAGCAGCAAAATTGCTCTGAAGAATTATGTGACTCTTGTGTTTCTCATCATCTTTCAAGCTATCTGCAGTATCTTTTTCAGGCTTTTTCTCAATCTGAAAAAAAAGAATTCCCTTGTGTAAATTTGGAGCCTTGCAGGTTGCTGGGCTTTTCTTAAGTTTTAAATAACTTCTATCTCCAAGTTTATTATTAATAGTATACTGGGAAGTCAACACAAAACAAGCAATTGATTGGAAAAATAGAAAGTTCTGTTTTCATCCATTTCTGAGCAACGCTGAGTGCCTCTTTTCCCCTGTTTAAATTTCTGTCAGGAAGGAGCAGACAGGAAAGCAGGTCATGGTCGATGATCGTAGCTACATTTTCTCTAATCATTTGTCCCAAGGATGACTCTGCACCTGTTTCACAGGTATTTCTCCACACCCTTGCCAGCTGATGGCCTCAGTCTGTGATCAGGCCCAGAGCCAGATCTGTCTTTTCCATTTTCCCCCATCATAGGTCTAAAACACACTTTTTATCCCCTCTTGTTTGTACTCCAGGTTTTTCTCTTTCTTTTTCCTAAGCCATCTCCCTCTGCTGCAGACCTCCCTTCAGGCAGTGCCAGTGCCATTCGGATGCCTTTGTTTCATGCTCCTGTGCTCATCCTCATTAGTTCCATGTAGCTCATCACCTTTGGACTGCTCCACTTTCTTCTGTGGTGTGGATATCTCCTCTTCCTCTTACATTTGTTTCCCTGCAGCCACTCCATCATCTGTGTTTTTCTGGCCTGGGGCTCAGGAAATTATATCTTCATATCCTTTCTGGTCCAGACAGGCTTATCACTTTTCAGCGAAAGCATTTTCTAGAGTAGCACAAAATTCATAGTAAATAAATAAGGATAATGAACAAGGGATAAATCCCATGTCATTAAACAATTATATGATCCACTAAAGCAATAAGAAATATCATCACTATTAAGGAATTACTGTGATAAGACAACTGAGTAAGTATTTATTTAATATTTGCTGTTTGTTGATGATTGGTTATCAGGGCTTATGAGGTTTTCTGTCTTGGGTAGGGTCAAACAGAAACAAATAGTTTTCATACTGATGGAATTAAGAAAAATAGAGATTTATCTAAGAAACATTCAATTATTCTAGACAGTAGTTAGTAAGGGATTAACTTTTGAAAATTGTAATCAAAATAAAAATAAAGAAACTAAAACAACCAATTTTATCACAAATTACCAAAAAAAGTATCTCACACAGAATCGTGAGAATCACTGAGTTTTTTATCCAAGAGATAAACCTCTAGGCAAAGATAGGGCACTTACTAGAACAATTTAGTCTTCATTAGCCTAAATCTGCCTGACCTGTTCATCTGTTTGTGTCCTAGAAAATATCCTGTTAGTATGCACAGATGCAGTATTAGCAGAGGAAATTATATTGCCTCTTTGAACTTCAGAATTCTTGGTACAGGTCAATGCAAATTATCAAATTCTCCAGAATCCTATCTGGCAAGTCTGTCAGCTGTCTGGAACGTGCTCTCAGGAAATATACTGCATAAAGCACCAAAGAATAGGGTTAAAATCATAAGGAATTTACTCCAAGGTAGCCAGGAAAGCAAGAAATTATTTGATTTGATAAGGTGTGACTGCTGAAACAGCTTAGAGAGATTATAAAAGAACCAAAGAAGTCTCAAAGCAACAGCAGTACCTTTGACTGCCTTACAAAATCTTGGAGTAGAGTTGGTCTGTCTGAATCTTCAGACTCAGTTGCTGTAAACATCTGTTCCAGTAGGTGACACTGATCTGTCCTAATTTGCCTTGTCTAGGGCAGATTGAGGTGGTGACTTTGAGTATTACTAACCCGTCTGTACAGGTTTGGGTAATGAAGAAGGTGAAATTACTTTTCCTTCAAAATTAAACCAGTATTTGTCAGGGGAAGTGTTTGCAGAGATACTTCAGCTATCCAAAAGTAAATTCACTTCCCTTTCAAGCTCTATATAAATAGCCAGGCAAATAACAGCCAGTTTCTCAATCGCAGATCTCAAATAAAATTGTTCTAAAGTGTTCATCCCATTCCAAAGCTTCTTGTATATTCTGAGACTGCTACATATAAATGACATTCAAAATTTATTGTAAAACTACTTCTATTATCTGCACCTAAAATTCAGGCATATATCCAAAATTCATTGTCTCATCTTAAACTGTTGTAAATTATCATTATTCCATTTTTGTGGATGGGAATAGTCAGTCCTTATGGCTAGGCTAAGAATTTGTCCATAATACATTACATTTTGGATAGTACACAGGTAAGAAGTAGGTGGTTTTTTGTTTAGAATGCATTGGAAATATTCTGAAAATACATAGCTGCAGGAAGTGTTGAAAGGGTGCTCCAAGGATGATGGAAATTTCTAGCATGTTACAGATCTATTTATAACTTACATTTATAGAGTGTCACTAAGAACTGCTAAACAGAAGACAAATACTAAACCGGAAGTGTTTTCATGGAAATTCCTAGTAATTCAAATGAAGGGAAACACACACATCTTTATCCTGTTTGTTTAATAAATATGTGTCTTGTAATAAACCCCAGACCATTTAGACTGTTTGTGAGACCAAGCAGCTAAGGGCATTACAACAAAGTCAGCACTCCACTAACATTTGCCAGGAGATTTTATAAATACTATTGCAAACAACCTAAGCTCCATGCCAGTATCATCTTCTTCCCAGGCTACAGGAGCAGCTCCCCAGGGCCATTTGCCCTCTAGCAGTGGTTACTTACTTCCCTTCTGCCAAACTTAAAGATAAAAAGATATTTCTTCTCTCTCCTTAAGAGCACGAACGATTTTGTCAAGAGCCATTTCTTACTGCAGGTGTTCGGTTTTTGGGGGAAATGTTATCTCAGGAAAAAAATGTAGATCTTGGTAAAATTTGATCATAGAAATATAGAATCGTTTTGGTTGGAAAAGATCCTTAAGGTCATTGAGTCCGACTGTTCACCCAGCACTGCCAAGTCCACCACTGGACCTGTCCCTAAGTGCCACATCCACATCTTTCAAATACCTCCAGGCACAGTGGCTCCACCACTTCCCTGGGAAACCTGCTTCAGTGACAGCCCCTTCAGCAAAGCAATTTTTCCTAATACCCAATGTAAACCTCCCCTGGCACAGCTTGAGGCCTTTTCCTCTCATCCCTTCACTTGTTACTTGATGTTGGTTATTTTTCTTGTTAAAATTACAATAAATGGGGAGGTGGGAAAATTTTCCATTAGTACTTTTTTCATAAGACTGAAATGCTGCAGCATGCATGGCTATGAGTATGAAGGATGGGATCCTAAAGGACTAAGGGCAGGAAGATTTGTATTATCTTCAAAACAGGCAATATAAATCCAGAACTGAAAGTTAAAAGTTTAAAATTCATCCATCAACACTATAAGGTCCATTTTTTTTAGATGAAACTCCACCACTAGCATTCCTCCCACCCATAATTCTGTGACAACATTGGAACTGAAAAGTCCCAGGTGGTAAATATAATCCTGCATACTTGAAACTGAGAAAGAGCTTTTCTCCCAAGCTTGAAGTGGCAGGTTAAAGAATTTCCTTTTCCAAATGCAAATATGAAATTCCAGAGGGACACTATGGACAGTTTCATTACCCATCTGCTTTACAATAATGTACCCACTGACAACCTGATTACTCTACACAAAAACAAGATAAATGATAATACTATATGGGTTCAGAAAGTGGGACAGACTTTGATTTTACCTCTGCACTCCAACATAACTCCATTGATACTCTGAGCTTATTTGTTATTGTACTGGTGTGAAATCCAATTCTTAATCTTGAATTTGAAAGAATAATTATATTCCACTGTAACGGGAAAGTGGGGTGGGTCATAGTGGGGTTGAAGAGGAAAGAACACTCAGTGAATGCAGTTCACAAAATAATCCCCCATGTGCTTCACACATTAAAGATGGACTTGCTGGGTCACAGAGGAGCAAATCCACTTCTGAGGGTAAAGTAAACATTTGTCTCCTCATTAACAGTTTCTGCTACTAAGCATTTCACATATTTGGAAAGCAGAAATGCTTTAGGAGGAATTTGCACAGGCACTGGTGCAGCACACCCTGCAGCCCATGGCACAGGCCACGGTGGTGCAGCTGTGCCCCTGCAGCCCTTGGAGGGCTGAGTGGAACAGAGATCCATCCACCCACAGCCCATGTAGGACCTCACACTGGAGCAGGTGCATGCCCATATTTTAGATCTTTATTTATTCAACTTTACTTAGTTATAAGAAATCCCAACTAAATCTCTGTGCAGGTATCTGTTGAACAACCCACCATACTAATTTGTGATACAACAGTAAATAATAATGAACTTAAGAGTACTTAAGTTGCCAAAAAATGTTCCTGGAAATATAACTCCATGAGATAAAACTGCAAGCATTTTATTTTCTCCAAATTTCCAGTCTATTAACCTGTGATACAAGTTTGGCTTCCTTCTGTTTTACCATTTTGGGAATGAGGTAGGATGGTCTGCATTTATTATAGGCAACTTTATATCACATTAATATGCTTTGGGGCTATATGAGGATCTCAAAAAGATATCCCAAAGAATACAGGAGAGTAATGAGGATGAAAGACCAAACCATGACAGTGCAGTACAGAGGAGTGAGAGATGATTTTCAAAAGCAGTGCCAGTTCATATAGAGACAATACAAGTATAGAACTATTGAGGTTTCTATTTTGCATTACTTAAGCATGTATTCCAATATTTTGAAATGTGACTTTCTCTTATCCAAAAAACAAATAAATATAAACTCACACATAGACATACTCTCAGGTCTTTCATCAGATTGAGGTCCCACTTCACCATTTGAGCTGTACTCTAAGGACTAAAAAATTTCCTTTGACCATTCCTGGCGTGCTTACCACACCATTTCTGAACATTTGCCGACTTGTGTGCCCTTATGTTGTGCAGCATAGTTTAAGAAGGAATATAAGGGCAGCAGATATGATATAAACTAGGTCTGGAGGACTGATCCAGATTTGATTGATGCCTTATATTTTAAAGCCTTATAATCTGCTGGGCCAATTTTTGTAGGTCCTCATCTGCCTTCAGAGTTAGATTTTGTAGGCTACCATTTTATAAGTATAGCCAAGTGATTTACTCGTGGGAGGAAACTATCAGATATTAACCATTTCAAAGAGACAAAAAACCCGCTTTGTGTAAGTAAGGCAAGCATTTGGAACAGCAGGCCTGATGAGTGAACACTTAACTACATGCTCCTTAATCTCGGTTAAGTAGCACACCATATTTGTGTCATGGAAAAAAATTTGGCGTACTTCAGCACACCACCAGTGATTTTTGTGCTTTATGAACTGTACCACAGGTAATATGTACAATCTGAAATGTTTGTGAAGCCTTAAGATTTAGGCTACCCAGGTCTAGTGGTACTAAAAGTGAAATGTGGTCAGGGTGGGACTATTCCTTTTGCCTTCAGACAGTAAGAATTCAGTCAGATACAGTCTGCTTGAAATAAAAGAAAAACTACTGGGGCATAATAAGCAGACTCACATTTTTTTTTCACTTTTTATTCATTCTTCCAATATTCCATACATATTTTAAGGTGCTTGTCACTTCCAACATCACAGAAAGTTATTATGCAGGCACTTGATCTGCCCCCAAAAGGAATTCAGCATTTCAAGAAAGCCATTAAATTATGCACCATGTTAGGCTGTGACCATCTATTCTTATCTCTACTACACTTGCTGTCTATCTTTCTGCTCCCATTTCACTGCTTTCTTCTCCCCACTGCCTAGTTTTGTCCTAGTTGAAATTTAATAGCAAGACCTTTGGGAGAAGGATCAGGGCCTGCATTGATACAGTTCTGTGATCTGTGAGAAAGACAGGGAAAATAAGTTTGAATAAGAATGGTATTACTGATAATTTTGTACATCTGTATCCTATTCTTGTTTAATGCTTAATTATTGGAAGTGTAAAAATTATTTTCTTTGTAAAACTATTTGGGACATGAAGAAGAAAAACATGTTTGATCTTAAGATTTCTAAGTTCGTCCAACAGGTTTTCAAATGGAAGACACTTGTATCCTGAAAGACACAATAGATTAAAAAAAGACTGCTTATTTTACTTCTATAAATTATTTGTGCTCATCCCAATTTTATTGTGAGACGTATATATGGACTTGGTAGGTCTCTTTCTAAAAATACTCAAAAACTCAAAAACTCCGCTTTGTGCCTGGAATGTATTTAGTTAAATATTTTGTTGATCCTGTCATTTCACTAGTTGTCAATCAGCTATTTCTCCCTCACCCCAAGAAAAAGAAAAAATTCCTGAAAGCCTTTCACACAGCTGGAGTGGTGAGGGTATTAATCTGTTCCAGAAATATGGTGGTGTTCACAAAGGTGTATCTTACCGTGTATTTAAACCAGTTCCTCTTCAGTCTGCAGACTATAGAAAGGGAGATATGGAATGGGAACTTTTCAAGTGGTTTAAATATTTTAAAGTGGAAGGTAATGTACTTGTGTGATTCCTAGGAACTCCAGGTTTTTGATTAGCCAAATATATCAGGAATGGGTTACCTGAACTTGGATGCTTCTGTTCTCCATGTTCACTTAGGAAATGTGGAGACTGCAGGGGCTTTTTCACTTTGGTGAGGATGTGTGGGAGATGTATGCAGGCATCTTTGTAATTTCTTTGACAAGGATAGGTCCAAGTTACATTAGGGAAGCATTTTGAATCTTATTTAGGGTCTTTGAAAATTAAGAGACTTATTATTTTCAAATTAAAAGACTTATTTTCAAATCCCACCCGGCCATAATCCAGAATTTGTCTCTTAGATGGCGTTTATTCAACTTTTGTCTCCTTTCCAAGAAAAATTAAGCTCCTGTGCATTTCAACCTGTGAACTCCACCATAACGTGTAAGAGTGTGTCCTTTGTCGTGCAGGAGCTCTTTATCCATTGTTTCATCTGGTAATCTGTCTTCAGGGGCACTTCGGGGCTGAGCCTGGTCTGTGACCTGAGCCACAATGAGGTGTTTGTTTATCGGTGCCTAACAGTCTCCTTTGGAGCTAACCTGAAGAATCAAGGATTAAAATGGCAAGCCTGGCCACAGAGCCTTTGTGAAATGATGGAAAAGCCTGAAAGGTCATAGGAGTAATCAAGTGGTCTGGGAAGCCCCGTGGTCAGGCAGGCTTTGTGGTCAACAGCTTCTCTCCATGGACATCGTGTGGGTGCTGCCTGCAGAGCTCTCTGCTTGAGCAGAGATAATAACCTGATACTGGGAGGGACTGAGAGCCCTCCGGTGATACATGAGTGGGTGTGGTGCCTCTCACAGGATCAGACCCAAGAGCAGGAAATTATCTTTGGAGCGCTTTCATTTTAAAATAGAGCTGTATTTATTTAATGTTTTAAGATTCTGCCAGGAATTTTACTATATATTCATGGTCTTTAGATTAAAAAATGTGTTTTCTATTAGTGAGTTTATGAACTTCAACTTCATTGAACAGAATATATTGGTAAGAAGGGGAATGCAGATTATACAGTAAATATATGCTTGTGGGACTGTGAAGAGAGAATTGTTAAAAGGCTCCAACATGTAGTGGATGCATAAATATCTTACAAAAGCCTGAGATGCAAAGTTAATGCTGACAGTGTATAGTGCAGGAAGGTAATGTCTACCTTTATTGTAGACATCTGCAGCTGAAGGATGCTCTTGGGATCACCATTTGCTTGCCCAGGGAATTTGTTGACATGTTGGATGTCAGCATCTCCAAGTTTTATGGGCTGGAACAGAAGGGTGTTTCCTGATCTAAGTTTTATAGGCAAAGTCTTTGGTTAGTGATGAAGAGTTTTCTGGTGCAGAATACTCCTGACGTTGCATAAAGTGTTAAATGTTAGCTTGAAATCATCTGTGCTACTCTCAGATTTCAGGAAATATTCTTAAGCAGTTGTTAAATTGTAGAGAAATTCCAATAGTGTTGCATTCTATATCAAATATCAATGAAAGCAGCATCATTAATGACACACTAATGAATACCATATGAATTAATAACAATCGGCTACTTTTTGAAGTCTCCCTGGCTTCCAGCTGTCTCTTAAATCACTTCAAATAATTAATTGCTTAATGCTTTTCACCTTTGACAGACAGAAATAAATTGCAGATTAAAAATACCTGTGTTGGCAGTGGGCAGAGCAAAGTGGAATGGCTGCTGCTAATCGAGAGGGATGGTACATTTTGCCCTGCTGAGCCTGCCTTGCCCAGGTGGTGAATTAAAGGAGGCTGATATTGCTCATTTCAGTCAAAAATTAATCCAGAGCCACAGAGGCTTTGTAGCTGTTTCTCCTTCACAGAGCTGAATCAGTACCTCTGAAGTGTCCAGTCCTCTCTTTGTAGCACTGCTGCAGGACAATCAGTGGCCATGACTTTCCCCTTTAGCCAGTGTCAGTATGTGGCAGGGGTATCAGGAATCTTTATAAGGGTTATTTCTCTGTTGAGAACTGTTCTGACATCACCTCAGTCAATAAGTGACCAAGCAATTGCAAGAAATTCCAGTCCCATTGACCTGGACAAATATGAATGACGGCCTCATGCAAATTCAGACACCTGAATATAATATTGGTTTTTTTTTTTCTGGAAGCTGTCTGGTCCTGAGGATTTTAATATTTTTATTCTTTTTACTTATAGATACTAAGGAACTCAGTTGCTTGGAGACCTGTGTCTTTCTACCTGTGCTCAAAGCAGGTAAGGTCAATTATTCAAATAAAGTTGTAGCTACCACAGAATGCATGGGAAGCACCTTAATTTTTTATCAGTTGAAAATGGGGAAATCAGTCACAATTCTTTCTTCTCAAATTAGTTAAGACTGCAAAATATACAGACTTGCTTTTTCAAAAATTATGGGAAAATGCCTGAGATATATTGTGGCAGGAATTCCTTCCAGTTGTGTATTCTGCTTTATTCCACAAGTGACAAGCACATTACAGAGCTGGATGAAAGGCTATTGCATTAGTAAAGGTTTGAGCTGATAATATTAGTAGTATATGCTGTACTGCCTGGGCAATGTATAAGCTTAATTTATTATTTTTTAGTAATTAAAAAAAAAAACCCTGTATTTTGTGGTTTTATGATAGAGAATGCTAGAGAGAGAAGCCATGGGTGCTCTGTGATTCAATGGAAAGGAAAGCCCAAATGCCTATTTTTTCAAGCTCTGATAAGTGCAGCTCACAGCATTCAACTGCTAATGCAGAATTTAATCCTAGTTCTGCATTTTCCCTTTCTCAACCTGTTGAATGTGATAGAGAATGGCAATTCCTACTTTATTCCAAATGCATTTTAAATGCACATTTTTCAAGTGCTAAAGTTACTGGAGGAGTTCTTCCCATAAAATGACATTACCCTATGTACATGAAAAAAATGGAGGGCAACAGGAATTTGTTGTGATAGAGATTGTAAGCTGGTAGACTTTCAGACATTTAAAACGCTGGGAAAGATACTACAGTTAAAAAAAAAAAAAGTTTTCTTTTGCATACTTTTGTGCCAGTAATCACCACAAATTCCTTGCAGAAAATTCCTCAGGCAAAATTGTTCCTCCCAGGTATAATTATGCCAGACAGAAGGAGCTGCAGGGGCCAGTTCCCAGCCTGGAGGGCCTGTGGTCTCCTGAGGTCAGGCCAGTGGCAGGAGCATCTCCAGCTCAGCTCTGCCAGGCTGCCCTTGACTGAGGGATTCTGGAGAGTGTGTGAGCCCAGAATTTTGGGGGGAGACAAACAAGCTCAGGAGTTAATGGCAAAGAAAGCACAGGTAGTAAAAGGCAGTGGTGGAGGAGCAAAGGGGCTGTGGCACAGGTGACAGTGCCTGGGGACCATCCCTGCCTGGCTCCTCAGCCCCATCCCAGCACCACGGTACCAAGTGAGGTGCTGGCACAGGGACCCCTGTAGGAAGAGCCCCCACAAAATCCTGCAGAGAGGGATGGTGAGGAAAGATTTGAAAAAGTTACAGAAAAGGGACTTGTGGTCTAGTAAAAGCTTATGAAAGAGACTAAACGGGGGGAAAAGGGAGGGCAAGCAAATTAAAAGCAAAACATTAACAGCATAAGGCATCAACTCAAAATTTTTTTGTACTGGTATTACAAAATAAAAAATCCACTGGGAAAGAAAGGCAAGCTCTGTGTTGAAACAAGAGGCAAGATTTCTCTATGCCTGAAAGCATATTGTTGAGATGAATTTTCTTTATGCATCCATACCCTTTACCTAAGTGCAGTAAGAATAGTTTGAGGCTTGTTGGCTATGAAATGTATTTATGATTTTCTGCTGCAAATAAATGTTCAATTTCGTTCAAAAATTGTTTTCTTTATTTACCCTGGGCAGGTACTTATAGTGCTAAAGCTAAATGCCACTCTGATCTGCTAGAAGTATTTTCTTCTGTGTAATAGCCCAATGACTTTAAAATTCAGTGTGTTATGCTTTATTTAAAATTAACAGGCAATATAGCTGTATTTCACGGTGAATAAGTGTATTAATTATGAGACAAATCACACTAGATACTGTTTGCTGCTCAATTTCCTTTGAAATTCAATGAATAATAATTTTCTTTAAAACGGGACATTTTTAATGCATCCAACAATGATGAAGTAGACTAATTACAGGTAATATATTTTTATTGAAATCTGAATGACTGTGCTTGTCACTGGGTCTCAGAAGCATGCTATACTCATTTGGATTATATAACATAATATATATCAACTAATTATAGATTTGCTCCATTCCACTAAAGAAAATCAAGTTTAGTCAGAATTTCATCTGACCCAATTTTCCTGAAGTGTCAGAGGTAAAGCATCTCTTGACTTAAATGTGACCTGTATTCATTCTTCATTTTATGGCAGGAGCAGTTTTTTCACCGTAAAACTTCTGCAAAGCAGAATATACAGGGCTAGAAACTCCACAGTACTGTAAAATGCAGCTGCCTGCTCTGACCCTGGTGTGAGATCTCACTTATTAATAACTTGGGTGTCACTTGTAGACACAAAGGCTCTACCATGATGTTCCACCCACATCACCAGGAAAAAAAAAATCAGAGGCTGTCATTATCAGTTTCAAATTTTCTTTGTGTAAACCTCAGTGTTCATTTAAACTCAGCTGTTTAAGCACTTATACCTGCCACAAAATTCCTTTGCTGGAATATTAATGGGAAGGGAGCACAAGGGGTAAAATCAGTCTAATTTAATTTCAAAATTCAAATAAAGGCTCGTGCTTAGGTTGTTTTTCTCCAGGACTCACCATTTCTAATTAGGATGCAATATGACATGTCCTGTTTTCACATTTCATACACTGCATATTTCAAGTAGAAAACCTAGACTCTCGAGATGATGGCTGGCAACTCGAGAGAAAGAAAAACATAAACAACTTGGAGAAAAAAAGGAATAAAATAAAGCTACTCTTGAAAATATTCCAAGGGTAAGTCAATTCAGAAATATGTTCAAAATATGGAGTGTGAGCATTAGTTTTCCATAATACAGATGGAATCAATACACGCAGAATATTGATTACAGATTAAGCTCACCTTCTCAATAAAGACCAACTTTTGCAATCATCTTCTGAGGGATCTGTCGTGGAGTTCTATCAATTCTGAAAAAAATCTTTCCATTGTTAGGAAGGTGCCTTTTTCACTAACAGAGCCTGAAAACAGCTTCTCATCAACTCAGTTCCTTTAAAAAAGCAGCTACTATGTTTTTTTCTACTTCTTCTTGGTTTAGAAATTAATATCGGATTCTTAAGCACTATCAAAGAAAAAATAATAAATAATAAAAAAAAATACTAAAAATATAAATAATGTTATAGAGAGGCTAAAATTTAAAGGGCATAATGACCTCTGTAAGGCAATATCATATTATGTATCAAAACAAAAATACTCTTAAGAAGACCAAAACAAGTGTCTTTCTATTAAGACTATGCAGTACACATTCCAAAACGCATATCTGCAATTGGAATAAAAATAGTGAAACTAATGTGATGTTCAGACCTTATCCTCTTCCTACGATTAGCTGTTGATCTAACACACATTTAAAAAGCAATATTTCCATTTGGCAATAAACAGCTGTCAGTGGAAGGAGCATCAAACAATGGCTTAGTGGTTATTTAAAATGAGCCTTGAACTATTTTTGTCTTAGATGGGGCATAAGAGTTAGGGCAAAGCTCAAGTGCTGCAGGTGGAAGGAAAAGGCAGTTATGGCACAAAAAAATGGCACAGAGCTAGGAAGGATCACACACTCCTTGTCTCAGCTGTGGCTCCTTAGAGGTTTCTTCTGAAGGTGTTGTACAGATGTCCAGGAATGAGTTGTGCTGAGTTGTACTCAAAGGCTGGATTCAGCTCAAAAGCTCATTTGACACATAATCAAAGTCCACAAATGGAAAAACTGAAGAAATAAAAACCCTCCATCTTTTCCCTTAGCCATAAAGCAATGGATCAACTTGCCTCCAACAGTTTGAGATCCAACTAATGCTGTGTCTCAAACGGGCATGGAAAAAAATGGTATTATTCAACTAACATGTGAACTCCAATTATGACTCTACAAGTGATATCCTTTACTCCTGTAATCTGCAAGTACAGGAATTGTTTCTGTTTGATTTTTACCAAATCCAACAACACCACAGGCCTTGACCATTAGCATTTAATTTAGGGAGGCATCAAGTGCTTCAGTAATGGTGTGTTATCAAGGGTAACTGCTCATTTCATTAGCTTGTTTTCAAACTTGTACAATTCTTATTCAATAGGATACTGCTTTTGTCAAGCTAGTTTATTGATAGCTTAATAAATTAAAAGAGGCATTTCATTCTTTTCCCTGGAGAGAAAGGAAAAACAAAAGGATGGAAAACAATTAAGAATGGAGAAATTAATAACAAGCTGCAATTAGTTGTGCAATAGTGAAGTATTACAGAGATTTCACTTTGCACAAGAAGGATCAGTTCTTGAAAAATGTCCTGCAGAATAAGATCCTTTAAGAAAGCAAACAAGCCTTATTCAGCTGCATGGACTAGGAAATCACAAAAGATTTCTCTCTCTGCCCTTCAATTTAAAAGAACTTTGAATCTTGGTTTGCTCTTATCTCAGTGGCAAGTAAGAAGTGTTTTAGTTATTATCAGAAAGGGTTTCTACTAAGTCCACAACTCTTTCTAGAAACATTTTTCTATTTGAGAATCTCTTTCGCTTTCAGACTTTCCTGGCTTTAAAAAAATATTCAACTTTAAATCTCATCTGGTAATAGAATATGCTATTAACATGACAAAAGCAAACTTCATTTGTTAAAAAATTATGCTTCATTGCAATTATTTAGAAATGCAATATGCCTATAAATGCATTTAAGTTATGGTAAGCAAAACAGCACTTTATGAAGAGTTGGGTAGTGTTGGGTTTGGGGTGATTTTTCTTTTTAATGGACTGTACCACCCACTAAAAGATTTCTGGTTTCTTGGATGATTCATTAATGCTTCCTTCATTTTCCAATTTCTATGGGACCATCTGGCCATCTTTGTAGAAAGGCTGTAAATATATTTTACAGTCTTTCTCAATTTAAAAGTAGTTGCCCAGCTGCTTCACAGAAACTGTCAGCAATTGGTAAACTCCTCAGAATTGCCAGCCTTCATTAGTAATCCAATCAGGATGTAGTTTAAAATACTGTAAATCAGATTATGCTCCATTGGACAGGAATTGGAGTGACATGATGTGCTGGGTTATCTTATTTTGCATCTGTGATTGCCTTTAATCCAGGAGATGCATCCACTTTCTTTTGAGGGGAAGGCACTTAGGCTGGAACTGGCTGTCCCTATGCATGGATGTGGTCCTGTATGTTCCCACAATGGCTCAGGTTTTGCCATTCTCTTCGAGTTGAAGTCACAGTCAGACACTGGTAGCATGAGTTGTATGCAGCATTGGCTGCACTTCTGAGCTCCTGTGTTATGTGATTTAGGTTAACTGGAACTGTACATTTGTGCTTTCTGATTTCTGTAAATTTTAGATTGGTCCTGTTCTCTCTCACTATTATCTTCTGGGCTATAAAACCCACATTTCTTTAACAGCTGGCAATGCTTGCTGGAAATAAGGTAAGAATGTGGAGGTAAAGCAATGAGATTGGCTCTGAGCTGTGTTATTTAGTTACTTCAGTACACAATTTCTATCATTGGGTGAGCCTCTGGTACAATATGCAGGTGGGAATATTTATCAAAACAGTCTAATTAATATAAAATTCTACACATGGAGAATCTTGTGTTGGAGACCAAACTGCACAAAGACTTGGATGAATACAGAATCCCATATTTATTTATAAGGCACCTGTACTACTCAAACAAATATATGCATAGAAAAACTACCACTTTGTACATTCTGGACCATACCTTCTGTAGTATTAAATTTTCTGATGGGATAACTCATGTAGGTCAGTAAGGGAGTAAAGTTTACCTCATTTAGCCAGCTGGTGTTTCCTATGACATTTCATTATGTTACATTCAAAAGTAAATCTGAACTTAGCGCTTTAGATACATATTCTGAGTTACTAATTGCTACAGTAAAAGAAAACAGGGCACCCACTATGTGCTGCTGCTCAGCTCTAGAAGTGTTATCACTTGTTAAAGGCTGAAAAGTCTGTTCATTGTTATCAGTTGGATGAAGAGTTGCATGATAGAGCTTTTATCAATTGTGCTTTATATGCCTCTAATTATTTGAACCTTCAGGAACAGCCTTGAAAATATGAAGAGGACATGAAAACTTTATGTAGGAAATTCTGTGAGACATTAATATACTGCTTCCAAATGAACAGAAGGTTTCCAAGGTGTGAAATATAAAGGGACGTATTGGCAGAACAATGCGATGTCAGACAAGTTTGTCTAGACATTATTTTCAAGAGAAATTTAGAAATAGGTAATGCTGTGGAGATAAATTCTGACAGGTCTATCCAGAGTAGATAAAAGAAGATAAATTTCTAGACAATCATATCTTTGGGATCTATTTAGTTAACAGTACAGAGGGAGAATATTTAGGTGAGTGGAGTAAAAGAGACAGAAATTCTATTGGGGATTGAAATCCTTAAAAGCAAGTTTCACTAGGTTTGTCAAATCTGTAGTTGAATAGTAATAAAAAATACTAAAACTACATGTCTTAGTGCTATGAAAAGTTTAAAGTTTAGTGGTAACTTCTACTCTTTGAAAATACTGTGACAATATACCTACTCTCTGACACACAAGAAAATCATCTTACAGTTCATTGTGTACTGCATTCACGTCCTCCAAGCAATACTTTTGGTTGGCTTTAGGGAGGAAATTAGGGAGTGCTAGTAGTGACAAGCATCCATTTTCATGTTTGGTAGGGGTAATTTTCATTAATTAAATCCATTGTTTATGGAGTAATTGGCACTCAGCTAGCAGAAAGTTTCAAGATTACTTTTTGCAAAGGCAGTTGCGTGGAACTATTTGAGTGTGTATGGTTACTTTATGAAATTCAGAGAGCTCTGCTGACTCTGATTTTCATGTATCTTTTCATTTTTGTCTACTGACAATGTGATCTGTGAAGACTTTGGCTTTTCAACTAAATCCCCCAGTTCAGTTCATTCCAGGCATAGTTTGAAGACTCATCCTAGTGGATAATTGCACATTTCATGGCATTTTTATGAGCCTTTGCTTCATAGCTTGTGGATGTCTGTATTTCCTAAGCTTTATAGCCCATGAAATAAAGGGGTTGTGTTGCATTACATTCAACAGCTTATAGAGAGAACCTGAATGCTAATTTTTAGGAACCAAGAATTTAGACAAGTGACATCATTTTCCTCTTGCAGTGGGGAGCCAGGAGTGACTCTACTTTACTTTCAGCAACTGAATGAAACTAGGCTAGTAAAAAACCTTTGCAAATTCTGTTTGTTCCTAAATACAGTATGGCTCCCAGTGGAATTTCCCCTGATCTCCAAGAAGTTCAGAAGGAATTCTGTTTATCTTTTTTTGTTGACTGTGAGACTGCCAGGCACAGGCTATTCAAGCAAAATAAACAGTAATGTACAACATTTTTTCCACAACCAAAAACCTAATATGTGAAGTAGTTGATTGTATCAATACACACTCAGCTATCAGAAAAGTAAGCAAAAGGGAAATGAAAAATGGTACATGAAGGGAAGAATGAAAAAAGGAGAAAAATGTGATTCAGCTGCCATCTCCAAAAAATGATCCAAAGGAGCAGCTCCTGTCAATGCTCAAGTGTGAGAAAAAAACTCTCATGTTCATATGAAGATTGCTATCATTCTGTCCTTGCTATGTTTAAATATTAGGCTTACTTTTGTTTAACTATTCAGCAAAGAGCAGTTATGAAATTTCTTTCCTACTGGATTTGGTGATTGATCCTTTATTCAGATCTTCATAAAATATCCACCAAGATCTACCAGTGATTTGGCTCTTTTGGCTCTTAATACTGATGATTTTATTAAAATTAGGGCAAAAGGGAATTGACTACTTACATCCAGAAATCCATACTTTAAGCCCCTTATTTTATATGTTGTTAAATGATACTGCTATGGATAAAAAATGGATGTATTAGGTTCATAGGATATGTTTCATAGCTGTGGCTCAGACTTCCTCTGTGATTTTATTGCCATAAATGATTGCACAATGTAACAGGGTAATTCACGGAGACTTCATAATTTCTTCCCCTTTTCTCTGTCTATTTCTTGTGTCTCTTCTCTCTTTTTCTCCTTTACACTATCAGTAAGAAAATGAAATAAAAAGATAATGTTGTGATACTTCCACATTTCAGCTGCCAACACATTTTACTCATGGATAAGGCATTATTTAGCCTTAAGAGTTCTCTAGACTATTTAGGAGCAAAATAAATGGAAGGAAAACACTCATGCACATATTTACATATATTTATAGATTTATATACAATTTATATAGCAGTTAATTTTCAGCAAGGATTTTATGGTTATATAAAAATCCAAGGACTTTTATCTGAAAAAAATAATTAAAGACCGGAAAGCTGATAAAATATGAAAAATATAATTCTCTAAAAGAGTTCCAGAGGAAGATATGAGCTCTCTATCTTGACCATTAGTTCAGCTGAGGATCTGAAATACTGTTTTCACCCCCTTTGATTATGGGTCATTTACTAAGGTGATTCCCAGTGATTAAATATTGTATCAAAGAAAATTATGTGCTCTGTCACAACTGCAAAGGTCTCACAACCAATTGTGAGAAATAAAAGCAATGACTTTGATCCTGGTGTATCAACAGGAAAAAGAAAGTAGCTTTAGAATTTTGGAAAGAGCTTTATAATTTTGACTGAAATAATAAATTAAACCCCAGGATCATAATGGTTTTTCTCCAACCTAGCCCTTGATTTGCTTGTGAATAGTTCGCTCTGTATTTTCAAATAGAATTTATGAGCCTCTTTTACAGAGCTATTATTTTTATTCTGGTCTGTATTTTTTAAATAAAAATACCTTAGAAGTGAATATAAAAAAATATATAGGAGAAACATAAGTTATAAGTAAACCAAACATCTAAAGTTTATTTAGTATTCAAGGTTTGGTTTGAACCTGTGACACTATGAAGAAAAAGTCTGCATCTAAACCATACGCAACAGGACATGAATTGATTTTTGTGTTTTCCATTTTACATAGTAGACATTGATTTGCATTTCTAATAAGGCCATTAATAACAGAGTGAAAGGAAGGGTAATAGTCATCCGGTATATCTGTAACAAGTAGGAATATTAGTCATTAACTACTATGCCTCTAGTCACTTAGTTCAAATCTGTGTCTAGGTGCCCTTTTACTTTGTACAAACTGTAGGACAAAGAGAGATTGCTGTAGGAGAGAGACTGTAGAGACAAAAGAGATGGCTGTGAAGTTTTAACTGGTCTAAATAAAAACATTTACTTCAGATATTATTACATATTTGTGCCCAAAGATAGATGAGGATCGATAAACTTTAATTTAAAGGAGACATTTTTATTTAAGAGCTACATTGGGGGAAGAGGAGGTGGCTTAAACACGATGTAAATTCAGTGAAGAAGTGCATTGCAATTTTATTGTCATGAGTAAGCAAGCAAGACAGCAGATGTGAGTTAGAAAAGCAGAAAATATCTGGGCAGAACCTCTATCTACTCAATGTACTTTAATATAAATAGTAGTAGTGGCACTGCCAGCTGGAGGGCAGGAAGAATTCACCTGAATAATATTTTGAGCTTGGGGATTCTAGGGAGTTTCAGGGAAAGTGGATTAGCAGATGGAAACAAATGAAAATTAAGACTTTGATGGTATGAAATTGTATGAAAAGGTGTGTTGTATGATTACCATTGCAGCATAGAGGAAAACATAATCTAGCTGCAGAAAGCACAACTGCTAATGATGAAAAGGTAGAGAGCATAAAATGGAACACATTCAGATTCATTAACAAACCATGCATATGTTACCAATCTTCCTGTTGTTGTAACTTTTCAGGACACAAAGATAAGCATAAGAGACACTAAAATTTAAAAAATGCTGTAAATAGTACTTCTATAAATGCAGAATAATTGAATTCCATACCTACCCGTTTCACATAAATACTAAATTGATGACATGCTACGTGAATGATTCACAAATCTCCCCTAATATAATTATTAGCGTGTATAGGCCCCATAACTCTATTGGTTTATCCAAGAACTTTATATTCTTTACTGCTTTTATCTGTGTTGGCTACATGACTGAAACTGGCTTCCTTACAATGCCACAAAGTCCCATCAGTTACTTGTATGGTTTCTCTCCAATTTATTTATTATGGTTCCTTAACTAGTGCTATCATTCTATGTTAGACACACCACTTCATCTCTTCCGAAAAGTTCTGACAGGGAGCACTGGGAAAACAGTAATTCTCTTCCATTGTGAACAGTGCTGCCTTGCACTTCCCAACCCCCTCAGTCCCTTCCTTTCTAGGCGGTTCAAGAGTTCCCTTTCATATACTTTCATAATTATTTCAAATCACAGCATTGCTGCTTTTGATCAGTGCTGATGGGTGCCTCTGTATCCTGCGAGTCTCACAATCACACGGGAGCATTCAAACATGGGTTTGTTTTGCCCATCATCTTCCTCCTTCCATTCCACGCTTCCTGTCAGCTAGTATGGAAGATCATATAATAAGGTGCTTTCATAAAATAATAACCACAGGATAAAGCAGTCTGTGCTTTATCCACCTATTGAACTAGTTACCTATCTGTTTAAATGTCAGGAACAATTCTAGACATTAGCCAATATATAAGTAATGTACAATGGTATGCTGCCACAAAGGCAGCAATTTTCTAGCACTCATAGACTTCCTCAGGACCCTCACAATGTGATGAACAGAAGCAGGCAATAAATTCCACTTCTTGCATAGACTTTCCCTGTCACTACAGGAGGTTAATCTTTGCTTAAGGTCTAACAAAGTTAGTACCATTTTGCTGTTGAAGCAAAAATAAAATATATGGTTAGACAGTTGCCATGTTCCCACCTCTTAGTTCTTCACGAAGAGAAAAGAATTTTAGACAGTTTTGTCAGCTAGCTGAGCTTTCTGTTCATTCCTCCTAGGCCTTTTCACAGTTTGGACAACTTCAGAGTAATTCAATGTCAAGGGCATTGCTTCTTCTGAAAACTTCACATCTGCCATTTTCAGAGTGCGTGGAGCTGTCTCCTGCCAGCTGCAGTACATTAATTTTGAAAGCATCAAAAAAGGCCACCATAATTGATTGTTTAAACAGAAGTACCTCTTTTCCACACCTGCAAATAGAAGCGCAGACCTTCCTTGTCCTGTCACATCTGACAGCTGCCATCATCCTCTTTGGATGCCTCACATACTCACCACATTTTAAAATCCCTTCATATAGGAATTATTTATGAAAGTTGTACCTTAAACACACTTTCCAACAAAACAAAATGCTACATTAGTAACAAAGCTGGTAGGCATTACCCCAAAATATTGATTGCTCCAGGCCTAGCATTTGTGCTAAGCTTCCTCTCAGGTCTTTACTCTAAGCTTGACAAGACTGGTCCAAAAAATATTGTGGAATACCCTTTGGCAGCTCTATATTTTATTAGTTTCTGGACAGATACTGGTGAAGGTGCAAAGCAAAGGCAGGAGTGGTGATCTGTGTGACTTGTTTTACTCCAGGGGAAGTAGAGAGAGCAAAGTTTGGTATCTTCTTGGAGCAAACCACCCTCTCCCGCTGACCAAGGAAACTGAGGAATTGTTTTCTTCCCTGTTTTCTCATGAGCACAATGATCCTTCCTTGCCTTCAGTCCTAGAATGTGACAAGAATATCACCAGATGTGACAAGAAAGGCAAAGGTCTCTTTCTTTCACTGGATCTGCTCCTAATTTCCATTTTTAGGGAATTTATGTATCCAGTCTTCCTTAGCTCTTCTCTCCTAAGATTTTTTTTTTCATTTCTCCATGGATCTCTTGTCAATTAAGCATAGTGAGTAAAACCATTTTTGTACAGCATTACTGGTGTAATTTGAGTAACGTTTGTCTCTATTATTAGTTTGATGCAATTTACTGAGATGTGATCTGCATATAGTAAAAAAAAAAGAACAAAAAATCCTGACTTTTGCATTTCTTTGATACTCTTTCATCTTTGCAGATACTGGTGAAGATCATATAATTAGGGGATACATGTGGATATGAAACTTATTTACACCCTAGAAAATTTAAATTAAATAATTTTATTTTTGCTTCAGCATTTTAAAAGATTGCATGTTATACTGGTATATTTGCTTGGGAAAAAAACTTACTCTTGATGTAAGTGTCCAGGCATAAATCAGTTTGACATATTCTGTCTCCATGGTTAGGAATGGCATTGAAAAGAAGGTAACATAATTTTGAAGTTGAAGAATAATATGGGGCCCAGCAACTGAGACAGTAATGAGTCAAAATTGCTATTCATTGTACAAACTTAAATATGAAAGAAGCCATATCTGGGAAAAGAATCTGAGGAAAAAAAGAGATAAAATCCAGCATCAGTTCTTATTTGCTCTTTGAAGTCTGATTTTACCCACAGAAAATGCATAAAAGAAATTTGGAATGCATTTTTCTGATGATCAGGCTTTTCAGATGTTGACAATTCCAGGTTTTTGCCTGTTAATACACTGTGTCAAGTGTATATTTAAATATATGTAATTGGAGATCAGGAAGATTCCTTTTAATCTTTCTTAGCTTCATTGCCAAGCATAGTGTTGAAATGACATGCATATCGCTGTTGAAATCAGTAGGGCAGAAAGAATCAGACTAAGGAGACACCATTCTTCATATCCCAGGATGTTCTGCTTCATAAAAAAAGAGTCTTAGAGGAGCAGATTTGCCTAAGAATTAACATTTCTGTAGAAAAACCAGCAAGATTTCAGTTTTAAACAACATTTAACAGGCACTTTTTAGCTGTGTGGTAGAGGAGTTAATATCTGATATTGAATACTTCCACAACTCCCTAAGTAGGGCAGGAAGAACAAACTGAATAGGTTTATTTCATTTTCTGATCACCATGCTTTCATGGTAAGATCACCTTCTCCCATCCTGAGTCCAATGCATTCAGACCATGTTCTTTTAGATGTTTTCCATGAGGAGGGTTAAATGTATAATGCAAAATACACTTATTCATTTTTCAGTTTCCTTGCCCTTACACTAAGCTGAGCTCCTTCCAAATATTGGTCCAGCTACCTCAGGAAGAGAGTATTTGCATTCCTTCGATTAACTCTGGGACAAACAGTTACAGAGCCATTTGATTCTCTCAGCTGCTATAGCTGTTTTTCAATAATAAAGACTGCCCTTTTATTGTTGAACAGAGTTCAACTTCCTTTGTTTTGGCTGTGCTCCACCACCCTGATGTTCCTACCTAAAATTGAGGAGGGCATTGCTCTTGCCCATCACCTGAGAATCACCTTCAGCTGTAGGGGTTTGGTGTTTCAGCATGCTCTTAGAAAATTTCCCAGCATGGTGGCTATTGAATTCCTTCACTTTCAGGAAACAGATTTCCATTTTCTTCTAGTTGTGGTCTCTACTATCAGGTCATGAATACCTGTTTCAATGGTTCAGTTGGAGAAGAAATAAGTCAGTTCTCACTGTGAGTGGATGAAGCAAAAGAGAACCAGATCTGGGATTGAAGTTAATACAGTTAGATTGCCTCTGTTCTTGGATCTCTATTAGACAGCATTTAGCACAATGCATTTGCTAATGACTTAAATATTTGGGTCGTCATCAAAATCAAAATTAAAAATGGGATCATCAAGTTCAAAAATAAAAACAATAAACCATTTTCTCTTATAAATATTGGCTGGATTAAGAGTTTTCAGGAGTGCAAATCAGTTGGGGCAAACTTTTTACTTCAGAAGTTACAGCTGTTTGCCCAGTGCTCCAACACAGTTTCCTGCAAACTCTTAGCAGAGAGAAAAGGCAATGGCAAATGTTAGGTGATCCAAGAGCTGCTGTACACATGTCCGGGGTGTCGTAGGACACATCAGCTGCATGAGCTGTGAGCTTGGTCCAGGATCATGTAAGGCCAGGGATTGTGTTTCCCTCTAGCCTCTCCTTATTCTCCAGGATGGAAGCAGGAGGTTCAGGATCCGTGCTTTTGTCTGGTTTAATGGCTAGGTGTCATGGAATATGCTGGCTGCTGTTACCAAGGAAACTTGTCATACAGACTTTAGAAACTGTCTGGGAAAGGATTAATGAACAGTTAACTTGGTTTCAGATCTAGCTGAGCAAAATTGTTTGTGTGAAACGTGAGGGTTCATCTACACCAAAAACCTTTGCTGAAAACTTGATTAGGGTTCTTTTGTGTGGCTATCCGACTGATTATTTTAAAATGTCTTAAATAAAAGTGCTTTATTTCATATTTTTCTAACACATTGAACCTAACAAATGTTCAAACAAAAATATTTTTATTTCAGGAAGACTGTAAAAGAGAGAATAAGGCTGAAAAGCACCCTATCTTGTCTTTTACTGTATTTCCCTTACAACAAGAGCAGTTATAACTGAGCAATATTGTGCTGATCTTAGCCTTAAAAATCTGGATTCCTCCACTTTCTTAATTCCTTCTTTATTCTCTCAGTGATAAGTCTCTCATAACATCTAGGTTAAACCTCCATTGCTGAATTTTATGCACATCACTTTCACCTTATTCCCCACTGAATATAGGATGTAATTTATTACCAGCTTTGTCTGAGTAAACTTTTATGGGTGTGATTATACACGTCTTCATTTTTCTTTTCAAGACTGAACAACCAGTTTGCCAAATTTCCTTTCATTCAACTCAAACCTCTCCTCATAGACAAAAAAAAATGCTGTAAGCAAAGACCTGCTAACAAAGAGAACACTCCTCTGCCTCACTGGATTCTTGGAGCAAGAATCTTTGGTAAGAGCTGAGGCAATGTTCCAGATGCCTTAGTGTGGAAAAGAAAAGCCAAACATCTGGTCTAACAGGGTGCATTGCAAACAAAATGAAAATTTGAGAAAATTCTGTAATAGAGGGATTTAATGGAGAGCACTTTTCAAACTCATAAAAAAAGTAATCTATAATAGAGGTAAATGTAATTATTTCTGATTCTTTTATCTATATTCACTACATTATTTTTATTCACTCATTTTTAAAGAAAATTGCCTTCATTCTAATTATTAACTGCTTAAGGTTAGAATCTTATTTTCATAATTTATGTTTGTATTCGGAGGGTGTAGTGGGCACATCCCTTCAACATACAGCTCAATTATAAATAGTTTGTTTGTTCTTGAACAAGTGAGACTGAAGAAAATATTACTAGAAATTAAATCATGTAACCAGGTGTATTTGAACTTGAGGTACATTGCTAATTTTTTACAGAATAAAAGATAGCCTACTTTTTCTAGTGTTAGTATTAGAAATCGTCTCAGAAATTGCCGTTAAAAATTATTTTGCAAACTTCTTGCAGTAAGGAGTTTATAGCAAATGAAGGAAACCCCAGGAGAAGTAATTTACTTCATTCCAGCAATATGTGAAACAGTGACAAGTTTTCAAGCCAGAACTTTTTTTTCCCAAGTAGTTTCTGGAGCATACATTGTGTTGAATGCATGAGCACAAGACTCTTGCCATGCAGTTTATAGCTGGGGATGCCAAAAGCCATCAGTCTAACCAGGAGCTAAGATCCATAAGTAGATGATAGATGCAGGCCTGTAGAGATTCTCCAAGTATGTTTCCTTGTTCCCAAAACCTAAGGGAGTGTGTTAATTACTACTGAGAACTAATCCTTAACCATCATATAACTTCAGCTGTAGGAGCACCTTTTCTTCACTCAGTCCATGTAATGAAGAAAAAAATTGTTCAGCTCTCGCCAGGGAAACCTCATCAGGAGAAACCTTTTGATTTGTGCCAACTTTGGTACTCACAAAACAGACCATCCTAGTTCCAGAGAGGCAAATGGCATTTCCTCTCCTTCTCATGCCCAGTATTACTGTCTTCACCCAAAAGGAGTTTGATCAGCTCGTCAAAGATGCACATGGATCATGCATGCACAAAGATGCAGATGGAGTTTCAGCCTGGTCCTCACATAGAGGGAACAGAGCCTAGACCTGCAGGATAGCAGGAATGTAGTTCTTTTTTTGAATTCTCCGTACTCTTTGTTGTACTTTAAGGCTTACCAGGAGAAAATTGAGCAAGGTTCTTGGAAGCTTTGAAGTTCTTTGGAATGTTCTGGTATCTGCTTGAGCTGTACTGGCGCCAAAAGACAGTTTTAATAATCTAAACAAATTCTATTTTTTAATTACCATATTAAAAGGAGAAGTGGATCAATTTTTGAAAAATAGAAGCAAGGTTTTGGAAAACATCTTTAAACTAAAGAAATCTTTCCTTCTGTTTGGCACAGCTTATGTGACTGGAGTTTGTTACTCATGTTCTTGAATGTCTGCAATGCCCAGGGATTTTTGGTTCACTTGCTTCTTCTTCAACTAACACACATCACCTGCTTAAAGCATCTATTTTAAAGCAGACAACTCTGTAACATTTAAAAACAGTAAGAATTTATTCTCAGGGTGAGGAAGTAGGCAAAAAATGCCTTTTCTTTACTCAGTCACAAGAGACCCTCACCCTTTACAACTGATAAGACAGAGCATTTTTTTATTCTCAGGGATTTCATTTTAACTAAATTCCTTTTCAATATAATGGCAAGAAAAATGAAAAAGGGTTTGAAGTGAAAGCAAGAAACATAATTTTCACATGTCAGTGTCACTGTGCATTGTTGGCTATTAAGTATCATTTTAATTTTGATTGGTCAGTGAAGCTGTGAGACTACAATAAATGAAATTATCTGGGCTGTATTCCAGTAGTTACAACCTTTAACTTTATACTTGTAAACACTGAGACATAATGCCAGTTCATGCTGTGTAAATATTTATCTCATTCATTTAGTGGTCTAATCTATAAATTAGAATGAATCTATCTTTTCACTGCTTTATTCTCGTCAATTTCTATGTACTGTTCTGTTCTGTGGACACACTCCATTGGTCATTTTTCAAATTAATTTAGATGAAAATAATGAAAAAATTATTAACAGTTGACTGTCTATGATCAAAATGTGCAATCAGGTATCCTCATACCCTGCTGCTTGTACTTGACACTTCCACTTGACCCATTCAGGAGAAAAAGCAGCGGGGCTTTCTCACCAAATCCAGGTCACTTCTGACAGGATCTTCTGCACCCTGCCTGTGATTTGGGTGCCATTTTTAAGCTTGGTAATCTGGTAGAGTTCTATGACAGCATTCATTGCTGCTTAAATGTTCTCAGTTAAATGTGGTTTTATCCATTTTGTGAGGTGCTGCTATTTGTTACTCTTGGGCATTTTTTTCACATTGTTCTCCTGCCTATGAAGAAAGGATGAAATGGTATCATTAGTGTTCATACACATGTACTTATGGTTTTGTGGAGAGCCCTCTTTTATAATTTCTTCTAAGAACCATAATAATGTAAGTATCTGTATATTAGACTGAAATATTCCAGGTGAATATGGAAGTGAAATGAAAGGAGAAAGAATTACGAAATGCTCTTCCAAATGAAAGGGTCCATACCTCTGTAGAGCCCCGAGAGTACACACGATGATCTCTGAACAGAACCACAGTCTTTGCCTCTGAACTTGAGAGGGAATCTTTCTTCATTTTTGGAAGCTGTACACATAGAGTTCTGAGACAAATACATGCATACTGTTAACATGATGTGGCTAGATTACATCTTTAGTGCAACTTTAATAGTGCATTCTACTTTACTGCTCAATAAATTCAAGCCAACCTAATCTGTCTAGAGCCTACAGTGCAATAATTATATAATTATTTGCATTCCTCATTTGCATTCATTGTTAACGACCCCCCTGTCCTTGTAAGTATCAGATGATGGTAGTGATGTAACTAGTTAGGCATATAATGGAACATATCTTGTTAGAGACAGCACCTTAGCATCACAGTATAATATTTGTCATTGTTCTCCTTATCAATTCTTAAATCATTATGAAAATATTACCCCAGAATGGTTTATTCATAGTTATTATAATTCTATATTTATTTATGTGCTTCTTTTGCCTGTATAGATACAAATTACATGTAAAGAAGGAATGAAAGAAGGTAGCCTTTCAATGGCTCCAAAGTATAGAACTCTTCCCAAAAATCAACAAACCAAACAAAAAAAAGTAGTAAAAGCATTTTCACATTTTTTACTTTCTGTAAGTACCAAGAAAAGCAAATTCAAAAGTTATATTCAATTGCTTATGTCTGCACCTGCAGTATGCATTATGGAGAACCCTAATGACTTTTACAAGCATTATTTAAGAGCTGAAAGCATTAAAAAGTCTTGAAAAATCAACAGAAATCTGACAATCAGTCACTCTGTCTCTTGACACGTGATTGAAAGGATTATTTTCTCTTTACTTCAAAGACATTTTCAGTATTCACTTTCCATACATGAAGTAAACCATTTTAAAATTTCCTCATGTCTATCAAAAATGACTACTAGCAGGAAGATACAAAAATCTAGAAGGGAAAAAATTCACACACATACACACACACACACAAAAAAAAAAAAAAAAACGCCAGAAAAATGTACAACACAGTAGCTACAGAGAGATCTGAGTCTCATTCCTTTTAGTAAATATTTATCCTCAAGCAGACTTTGACAATAGGCAAAAAAGAAACAGGGCAGTTTCTGGCTACAATAACCTTAGACTTCATGTAGGAGCAGAAGGAAAACACAGGAAGCAAGTGGCTAAGTGACCTCTGAAAAAGTCAGTCTTTGAAACCAAGTTACAGTGCATGGCATCAGAAATAATGGCAGCAAAATCTCATATCTGTTTTTTTTTTCTAGCAATTCCATGAAGCACTAGCCAAGCACTTGACTGTCCAGTTGGTGTACCCAGTGCTGTAGGAGAGACTGCATTTATGTGTTTTTCCTACCTTTGTGCTTATCTTGTACCAAGATATTGGTTGTCAAAGACAGCAAAACTGTAAGGCTCTTAGTGGAAGACACATGCTCCAGATGACAGAGGAAGGGAAAGAACAAAGCCAAATTAGGCTTTGGAGGTTTATTCTGTCAGTGGTCTGTGACACTGTATGAGTTTAATAAGAGCTTAACTGAATCCTTCTCAGAGAAAGGGAATTCTGTTGAAAGCCTAGGATTTTAAGAGGCTATCAAGGGACACAGATTTACTTGATGAAATGTCATGTCATGAACCTTGCTCATTGTTAACAGCATGAAACAAAGAACATGCTGTAGGATCAACCAAAGAAGTCTTCTTGTTACTGATTTTATTTGGACTGAATGGCTTTGTAGCTATCAATTGCAAAGAGCTGATCCCTTCTAAATTAAACCTGTCATTGGTGGTGTGTGCTGTGCATGGGATACTGTGCATGAAGAAGAACATTGGGAAATGAATTATGCTCCTAGTAGTCAGGAGGTTATCTTTACACTAATATTCTTAACAGTAATGACATCCACAGGACTGAGAGTCATTTACTGTTCTAAAATCCAGAGTTTATCAGTACTTTTGCAGCAAGAAATCTCCTTTGCCAGACAGGCATGCAGATACAGGAGATGCATAATAACAGGGTGATCAAAATCTTGAAATAAGACAATGCAATGAGGAAGTTAGAACAGTTTGTCTTAGTTCTGTCATCCAACAATACTTCCTAACCCAAAGGACATGGTTTAATCAAGGGGTCTGAAATGTAAATGAAGCAAATTCTGACAGCCTTTGATCAAAGGCAGAGAAGGATGGAAAGCTTCTCAGATAAGTCTCTAAGGGAGCAGTCAGAGTTATTCAGATAAACAGAACAAAAGTAAAGTATATTGACATCCCAAATTTTGCTAAATTTAGCTTTTACAAAAGAATCAAGAGGTAGCCTTAAGCCAGTGTAATTAACTGGTTTAAGAAAGCAGGGTTAATACATTTTGGTGGCAGACTCTGTGCCCACTGCAAACCTGTCTGATAAAGGTGCAAGCTGCAGAGATGACACCATCAAAGCAACTTTGAACCCTTTGATGGGTGCCGAGAGACACAGCTGCTAAATGGGTATTCAGTCACTTACTGATTGGCAATTCAGGAGAATCAGGTTAATACTTCCAGCTCTAATAACTGAATTAGAGATGGCTGACTTAGGATTCATTAAAAAAGCAGTCTGCTGGAGTCAGACTTTAGAGCACTTTGGTTACTGTGGAGAGGAAGAAAAGGCTTGTTGGGGTGTAAGTCCCATTGCAATTTTCTTTTCAGCAATGGACATCAATTCATTATGATCATGAAATGGCAGACTAAATACATGTCAGGATCTTACAGAGGGTATCTCACAAAATTTTCTGTTTCTTATGTTTGAAAAAAAAAAGAAAGTAAGCACAAGACCTTATTTTATGTCACATTTCTCCATCTCACATCTTTGGTGGGGAAGCCAAGCTGAATTATATATAGTTTTAAATCAACAGTTGCCACAAGAGGGGTTTACCATCTCACAGGCAAAGACTGATGGTTACATATATGATTTTGGTGACTCTAAATTTCAGTATTTCTCAGCCAAACTACATTTTCATTAAAATTTGTATGAATTTAGATATTTGATCTAAGTCTGGGACAGGAGACTTATTTATTTCTGTCATTTTAATGAGAATAGTTTATTATATGGTAAATTGATTGCCACACTTAAATTTAAACACAAGTGCTTAACCTTTGTGCCCATTGTTCCAGTGTGATATCATTCCTAGGAATGTTCATAAACTAAACATATTCATATACTGTTTGATGGCAGTCTTCCTCATCAGCCTTAAATATGTAGAATCAAGGTCTTCAATTCAAAGAATGAATATTCTTTTACTATCCCACTGCTGAGTTCCCAGTGGGATTGTTCTACTCCATGAGGGTTTTCAGATTCCATAAGAAATTGGCTAATGAGTTGCACTCATAAATGACCCCTGGATGTTGAACAAATCCCTCCCTTAGCACAGTACTCAAGGCATTCATGAGAACAACCTTAACACAGATCTTGGTCTTTTTTGTTTGTTTGTTTGTTTTGTTTTGGGTTTGTTTGGNTGTTTCATTGTATTTTCCTTAGAAACAGTGCTGTTATGTATTATTTTGGTAGCACTTTGGAGAATATATGGTTGATGTAGGTAATTGGGAAACATTTCTTTCCAGATAAAAGAGGTATGGAAGATAAATTATTAACATTTCTCAAATACTCACTAATGAATCTTCCAGTGTCCACTTAATAATAAATGGGCATTTACTAAGAAAAGTTTCCTTCTGTTTTTTGAAGAAATGCTCTCAAGAGAATGTATAACAACACTGAGATTCAGTGTTCAGTAGATAACTGAACTAACAGTTCCTCATATTATTTTCTTTGTGCTGGAAAAATGCTTTTACGTCGTTCCTCAGTATCAGAACAGAAGACATTTGAAAAGTGAGAATATCTGTAAAGGAAACCAAGTAGTGTACTGTTAACCTTAGTAAAGGCTATTGATCTGCAGACAAATCAAAAGAACTGTTCCTGAGTTCTGAATTTTGTGTCCAATCCTGAGGGCAGTGGAAAGACCCCCCACTGATTTCAGTAATTAATTGATTTTTACTTTATGTCCCATTAGAGGATTTGAATGATTCAGAGCCGTAAAAGAACATAGACATAAAACATATGTACCCACACAGTATAATTTTATTGACTTTGGAAATTATTTAAGATGAATATATATTTTCTGTTTGGAATACTCCCCATTGAAGACAAAGAAAGTCACAGGAATCTCTTTACCTAAGTATCTAAATGTACATTTAGAGTCTATCCTGCAAACAGTAAAATTATTCAGCTGTACTAAAATGATATAGTTTTGCAGGTTTATAAATTTGTGCAAGGTCAAGTACAACATTTTAGACATAAAATAAATATAAGTCCTCAACATATTTCTAAATCCTACATTAAAGAAAAATAAGAAAAAAAGGGAATAAATCTTAAGGGAGCAAGTGTGATGTGATTTAAACTATTGAGCTCGGAGTCTTCAGATTACCTTTCTTTTAGTCTGGACAATGATTTTTCCATGTCATCTGGATCATAAACTACATGTATTTTCCTTCTAGAATGTTACTCTCCATTAACTTGAGTGTATCCCATCCCTGATTCTATGTCTGTCTTGTGGAAAGCACATTATCAAAATGTGAGAGCTCACACTTGGGAATATTGCATGAGTATTTCACGTGGCTATCTAAAATCCCCAACTCCCCATCTCTGTGGTTTTTACCCTTGGTTTATAAATTCAGTAATCTTTCTGTAAACAGTTTTGCCAACTACTAATACACTGGAGTTTTGTTTAGACATTCTACTGTGTGCCCTCTCTTTAGAGAATATCTTCGTAATTCCTTCAGGCTTCAGCTAAAACCAGTATTTTTAAAAAATACTTTTGGTAGAACAGAGATAAAAAAATTCAAAATTACTAGATTATGAGTTTTAAAATAATTATCCATCTTGTTTATAGAAAAAAATAAAAGGCATACTCAAGAACTTGCATGGCAATTTTGGATCCAGGTGTTTTAAGGAGAAGAAACTTCATGTTGTCATTGACTTTCCTGATCAGAAACAGGGAAAGCTAACTAACTAAAATTGGGGTTTAAGTTATGGGATCATTAGCTGGACACATCAAGAATATGTCAGTCCTCAGGAACAGACTGACTGTCCAGGCTGTGTGCATCTTTACCTTCCAAGGACAATGGCTCAGAGACCTCTGTTTCAGAGGGATAAAAATGCAGCCAGGCAGGACATTCCTTCCTGTGAAAGAGAAAATCTTTTGGAGAAAATGAGAGTCTGTCTTGAAAGAGATAAGCTCAAGGGCAGCTGAGTAACCTGCCTTGCCTGGTTTCTAGAAACATGAACAATTTGGCATGAGCAGAGACTCCAGCTACAGCTTTGTAGCCCTTTGCCTCTGAAGAACTCAGTATATATG
This sequence comes from Toxostoma redivivum, assembly GCA_013397375.1. Classification (NCBI taxonomy): domain Eukaryota; kingdom Metazoa; phylum Chordata; class Aves; order Passeriformes; family Mimidae; genus Toxostoma; species Toxostoma redivivum. Next base: position 217,466 of record VXBI01011375.1, read on the forward strand.
TTAGGATCATTTATCACCACTTCCTACAGGCAATATATTGTTTACTGCAGTTTTATCTTAATTTACAATACATTGGCTTTAGATTGTTTAGTACTAAACATCAGACCTAAAAAAAAAAAAAAGGAAAAAAATAAGCTAAGATTAAATAGCAGGATTTATTCCCTGATTTTATGTCACAGAGAGTTTAGAGCAATAAACAGAAGTGAGTTAAAAATAATAATAAAAAAAATCTCTACCATAAAGCATATTTGCTGCTTTTTACCATTTAAGAGCATCTTTTTGGTTGGTTCATAAAGCTAAAGTGGTCAAGAACTATACAATATCTAATTAGTGGGAATGGAGGATGTAGCTAATTCTTTTTGGCTCTTACTTTCATTGAACTTCATATTCAGTTACATGATGAGAATATCAAGTTCCATTCCAAAAAATCCTTGGTGGAGGGGAAGTCCTGCAGATACTTTGTACAGGCCCACAAAAAAAAAGAGCAAGGTTACCTCAAATTCCCTATATAGGCTATCATATCTGCAGTGGAAAATTGCCAGGGTGGCACCTCAAAAGGTGTTGATAATCTCCTTTATGACATCAGGATCACAGAAGTTTTAAATCATTAAAAATTTGAGTGTGGAAATTATTTTTTCCCCTCATAGTCTCAGAATGTGCTTTAATTTTTAATTGAGTGCAATTTCCAGCTGTCATCCCCAGCATTCCTCCATTCTCAGCTGTTGTCTCATAAATGGCTAGAGAATGCTCTTTCACTATTTAGCACTAATTAATTTTGTTAATTAAATGTCACCCTGCTTTTTTCCTTATTAGAGTTTTTATACCAAAATGGTTCCCAGGACATTGCTGCTAAAATCACTAAAGATTAAAAAGAAAGGATGGAAATTGAATGTGCAAGCACTAGAGAATTCATTAAATGCATTGTAAGACTTGCAAATGCCTCTTGACAAGCGGGATGGGAAGTGTAAGAAATTTCCCTCCAAGGGTGAGTTAATAGGCCAACCATTTCTGTCAAACCTTCTATATATTGGTGAGCAAGAGTATCACAAACTGGTGAATTCAAGAACCAATGTCAACATATAATTCTGTTCTGATATTTCTCATTATAGCAATTACATTGTCGGGGGATTTCCCCTGTATTAATTATATAAAGCCAGTAGATAAACATCTTGTTATTGCTCGTTTCCTGTTTGAATCTAAAGTAACAAGTGCACGTGGGAAGAAAATGAGAAAGGCAGATTGTCTTCCTCCAATTTATTGGTGCCTAATCCATGCATTTAAAAAAAAAAACAAACAAAAAAACCCAAAACAAATAAAAAAAAAAAAAAAAGGAAAAAATGCCTTGGATTGCTTTCTGGGGCATGCATGTGTGTATGTGGGAGGTGGCAAAGGATCACATAAAGATGAATGCTGCTTTTTCAACCTCTCTAAACTATGGCAGAGCATGATGCATCTGTTAATATTTTCTTTTATAGTGTTGAAGGGTTTTGCTGGTATGGTACCCAAGCAGAGGCCAGTTGTATTGAGTAACATGTAAAACTGCCAATGAGGAATGTAGTCCAGGACATTACCAAGTGAAACATGCAATCTTCATTGATTTCCTGACACTGCCATTAATAACAAAGCCAGGGTTTCCCATAAGTCCCTGGAGTTTTTAGTCAGCACATGCAGCTAGTTCTAATTGTCATTCATCCTTCTCTGAGGGCTTTTTGGGGAGTAGGGAGAGAGAGAGAAAGTGCTTATGCACCTGGTTGTGTTTCAATGGACCAGTTCTGCTCAAACTTTCTCAGCTGCATGGGCATGTCAATGGAAAGTGCTGAATGCAGCAACCTGGGAGAAACCTCTGCTGGATTTTGTGTCAAGGTTCAGATGATAACAGAATAAAGCCCTGTATTTCTGTCAGCTTTCAGGAAAACTGAATGGGGGCATCAGTGAAGGATATTTTTCTCAGTCCCCTTTGTTTATATGTGTGCTTGAAATGCACAAGGATGGTCCAGATTGTCAAAGGGGGTATGGAAAAGAGTGATCATGTGTACAGATAAATTAAAGCAAGTCTACTTATCTAAATGCCACATTCAGCCTAATTGTTCCCAGACAGCATCTGGAAATCTTTAGAAAGGATTACACATGCAATTGGAGTTTATGAAGCTGAGTTCTCTAAAACACTGTTTCTCAATGTAAAGCCTCTCTTTCTCTATGGACTCTTGCCCCCACGCATCCCCAACAGATCATGATCCTGTGAGGGGAAAAAATCTGTCTCCCAAATACATGTAATAGACAGCTTTACTGCACACTCCATTGCAAGACAGGATTAGATTAACATTTGCTACTTGAACTTTCCAACACTTCAATTTGCATGCACAGAGACATAGTGTCATATGATTCCTGTTGTATTAGTTTATTAGATAGTGTTATTATTTAAGAATTATAAAGATAATTATTTAATATATTTTCTATTAGATCTCTCTTGCCTGTTTCTATATGAGTGAAAAATTCAAAGTTGTTATTTAGGGGATATAAACACTCTATAACCAAAGGATCAACAGGAGAGTTTTCTAATTCTACTGAGAAACTGAGACATATAGACAGGACAGTACACCTTGAGTAAAGTGCTAATATAAAATAACTATTTTAGTATAAATATATATGTTAATATTAGGTTAAAAGGCACAATTTTGAGACTATAATAGATTCGTGAATGGAATTCTTTTGTTTGCTGGTGCATATTCAGCTCTTTAACTATTAGTTATTGAGGATCTGCTGTTCTTGAAGCTGTTTTTGTTGCCCACATGCACATTTGCATGTCAGAAATGTTCTTCACAGTTTAAAGAAGCGTAAGAGCAGGGCAGCCACTGCTAACTGGTTATGTGCTGCCCATGCTGACATAACATGGAATGCATTTGCTTTGCAGGTTCTTACAGACACCCTAGAGATCTAAAACTGGTGTCTCTCAGTGTCCAAACTCAGCAAGGTCCATCCCTAGCTTTCCTCATATGTTCTATGAAATCCTCTCTTGGCAATTATCTCTTCTTTTGGTAAAGTCTTAAGAAATACAGGCAGCTTGTAACCAAAAATACATTGACATGATCTATTTTCTAAATATTTCAAACTAATGAATGCATTCCAAGAATTTTGGCAGATTATTCCCAAACAAGCAAACACAGAAAGAAAAACTCTTTTTTCCAAGCTAGTTTTTTGCAACTTATACTTCAGTTGGTTCTAGAAATGTGACAACATTATAAGAGTGATCAGAACAAAAATAAATGAGAGGAGAAACTTCAAGAAGAGGGAAACAGTGCCTGACTTAGATAAAAAAATAATGGAAAAGAAAGGGCAAAACTATAGAACAGATTTTTTTAAAGTAGTAAGGACTATGTATACTGGCATCCCTAAAAGAAATGAGATAAAAAATGCCCAACTAAACCATTATACATCTGGCTAATGTATAAGTATTACTGGATCTCAGTCATGCATCATATCAGGAAAAAAGCTAATTTGTTTTTCATATCCTAAACTTATAACTGGCTTAGAGTTGCAGCATTATTGGAAAATTGATAGAAATAAACTAAAGAGAGGGGACTATTGAGATAATCTTCCTGCACTGCCAAAACTGTACAGTCAATACTGTAATAATAATAATAGTAATAATAACCTTTATCCTTGATATTGACGTGCTAGGAGTATTGAAGAGCATTGTGTCCGAAAAGCCCACATGCAACACTAATCTGTGAAGCCAGGTGTTCGAGGTGAGCTGGTTTCCAGACACAGGAGAAAATGAGGCTGCCTGTGTGGCTGGACAAGAGGAGTACTATAAGCTGCTCTTGGTAACAGGCTGTCATCAATTACCTCTCTCCTGCAGGGGTCACCGGGTCTAGGGAAGTCAAAGGCAGCGCTGCAGCAAGCAAGATCTAAACCTCCATCCTGTCATTGATCCACCCCAAATGCCCTTTCCCAGGAGTGCCTCGTGCCAAGGTAAATACAGCTATTTGTGTGACTTCTCCCTGTTAGATCTTGCATGTGGTCTGTCAGGCACAGAGGCTGCATCTCTGGCGCTGTGTTTGCTATTAACTGAGCTTCAGCAAGTTTAACTCAATTGCAATCATGTCCCAGCTTAAGTGCCAGGGAGCCTTCTGTGATTTACAGCATAATGCCAATCTGAAAAGGGCTGTAATGGGAGATTAACTTGTAGCACCAGCATACTGACTGAGACAGCACAAAAATACAAGTGGAAGCAAGCAAAATCGAAGATTAAACTCTAAACACCACTAGATACTTTTAGAGATTACCACAGACTGGCCAAAGAGAAGAAATGTGAAACAGACTAAAAAAATCTCTGAGGTTGTAGGAAAGGAGCTGAGAACTTATTACACACATGATGGTCATGTCTGAAAATGCAATCCTTGTGTCTGAGGAGATATGAGGGAAGAAAGGAAAGATGAACTCCTTGGGTTGTGACATTTCTCTACAGCCAAAGTTTGGGGGATTTGAGGGATCTCATAAATTGAACAGGGCACTGAAAAAATAATTTCAACATCTTCTGTAAATAGCAACATTTTAAAATTAAAACTGGGACTTGGCTATAAAATTCAGATGTCTGAATATGAGCTATACTGTGAAGAAAAGGCTAGTGAACCTAAAAAAACAATAAAAGAAAAAGAAAAATGTGGGATTCAATGAGAAGAGAAAAATCTTCACAGGTTGGCTTATATTTGCAAGAAATAGATAACATGTATAAACCAGGAAATTTAGATGTTCAATGTCTGTCCGTGTTCTTATTGGCACTGTAAGAGCCTTTTAGCTCTGCAAGCCCAAAGATCTGAGGTGGTTCTGCTGCAGAGGGGTCAGATCACGATACACTCAGGCCTGCCTGCAGTAGAGGAGGAAAAATATCTCAATTACATGTGGGACTGGACTGAGGCTTTGAGTGTTTACCTCCACACATGAACATCTCGGGCACAGAGAGATTTTCAGCCTTTGAAAACTGGTTTTCTCTTTATAAACAGGCACAGAGAGATTTTTAGCCACTGAAAACTGGTCTTTAAAAACTTTAGTAATAACAGGAGTTTGAGCAATTCCTTGTGGGAGTTGCCTCATTGACTTCTGTTTCACCTGTGTATGTGGAGATTATTGCTGTTTTCTGGTGTATTGGTTTTTGTGTAGCTAACACAATCTATATAGCCATAAGAATTTAAGAATTTGTGTTAGCTGATAACGTGATTTGCAATCAGAGCTTGATTTATTTTCTAAGAATTTAAAAGATGGTGAAACGAAGAATTTAGAAAAAATTATTTGCGATCAGAGATTGTTCTATTTCCTAAGAAATTAAAAGACCCCATAATTTAACAAGAAATTAAAATATGGAATAATTTATTCCCTTCAGGCATTTCACAGTTCTGAGCTACATGCACCTTGTCTGAGTAGCTTTGGGTGACCTTCAAAGTCATGGCTGCTGGAAACAAGATCCTTTCACTGACCTGTGTGCCATGTTTATCCTTGAAAGGTAAGCTAAACTAATATTTTGGAAATAGTTTACTAGTTCAGATTATCTACTATTTAAATCTGTAAGTTTCTTGTGATACTGGTGAGATTTTTGTACCATCTGCTTTCTCAGAGATAAGATCCCCTTTTCTCTACAGCTGACAAACAATCCTCTTGCCATACCTGTCATTGCATGGCATAACTGTCTAGGAATGCAGTTACAAAAAAAAAAAAAATCATTGAATTAGTCTATTTTTTCTTTATTATTTTATGCTATTGTGCAGAAATATTAATGCATTATTTTTCATCCATACATTTAATTTTTCCTCTATTTTATTTATTTTGGCATATGTCATCTGTTGCTTCTGCAAATATATGTATGAATATAATATATTGATAAAATCTGTGTACATTAAATGAGTCATATGCAGTAATTTTGGCATTGAAGCCTCTATTTAGAAATCTAATCTCTTAGACAAAAAAAGAAAAAAGAAAAAAGAGATATTTTTGTTGAGACACAAGCACAGACGGTATTATTTATGGTAAAAGCTATTGGTTTGAATTGTATTTATTTTTTTTTAATAAAACTTATTTAATGCCATGTGTCTCTTAACACCCAAGGTTAGTGGTGCAGTGCAGTTCTGTAGGGAAAACAAGTAAACTGTGCAATGAGGATAAAAAATAAACTCATGAAAAATGAGACAGTTGAGCTGTGCCATGTTTTGTATGACTTGTAATCCGTCATCCTTGGTTTTAACATATTCAGAACAGTTTGCTTAACGTTTTTTCAGGAGGGAAGGAAAACTAAGCTGTTGACATAGTTGCTGAAATATTCCTATAAAGATACAAAAGTAGGGACTAAAGCAGTTACAGGCTGCAGGCTGTTTTTATGTTCTCATGTTCACCCACAGAATTAAGGCCTTCACTTAGTCTGTATTTCCTGTATTCATGTGGTCCATATTTCTTTTCACCCATAAATGAACATTTATCTATACAAATATAAAGTCCATCATTTCGTTCTTCCTCCTCATGACTGTCAGTAAAATATTTTCAAATATACGGTTAGATTCTGTTATTTTCAGTGAAATAATCTTATTGTGTAATAAAATTTAATTATTTATTAATCAGACTGCAATTAATATCTGCTTTAATATCTGGCAACAGAAAACCAAGGAGAAACTCAGATGGACTAAGCGTTAAATATTTTGAAATAATGCATTTCAAAAGAATGAAACAATGGAACCCTGTGCAGAGTATGCTATATACCTGCCAAAAGGGCCCAAACTCTGCTTTCTTGTGGGAAACATAAAATACCTGTATTAATGAAAGCAGGAGACAAAGATTTAGACATTCAGACTACACGTAGAAACATTTTTTTTTATTTTCCAAGAAGAAAGCATACAATAGCTATTGATGGGCTGAAACACATGTGCTTTCCCAAAATACCTCATAAATACACACAAAACTCTTCATCATTATCAGAATAATGATGAGTAGTGACATGGTCATTGTTATATTTTACAGGCAATCAATGAGTGGTTTAGAAACTCTTAGGAACTGAAAGGAAAGCAAAATGCAAGTTCTCATTTCCTATTGAGCTACTTTTGCAACAACAGAGATAAAGTTCACAGCAGCCATATGGTTTTCCAGTGTTTTGTTTTCTCAGTTCTCTGCCAACTTCATTTGTCAAAGAAATGTCAAATATACAAACCAAAAGCTACAAAATCTTTGACCTAAGGAAACTGTAAGCCAATTTCAGAAAACAATTTAGACCATAAAATTGTGCAGATTTTTGTCCAAGTCCTTTTTAGCAGCTGTGTATGAAAACATTTTAGTTTTTCATTGAGCAGTGCTTCTTATTAGGTGTACTGCAACACTATCATACAAGTCAGAATAAGATACAAATTCAAAGCACAAAAGCAAAGATAATTAACAGTGAACAGTGAACAGTACCCTTTCTGGATAATAAAGAAAATAATAGCTGACAGACTACACAAAAATCTGAGAAAAAAAATCCATAAATCAAGGATGTTAATTGTTATTTCCACTACTTGTTAAGATGAAAGATGACACTATGTAGGCATTTTCTCAGCGTGATCTCTCATAAACAGATGTCCAATGCCTTGGGTAAACCTGTACAAACTGAGAAGTATCTACTGACTGCATCATTAGTCTTCTTCTGATTTCAAGCCAGGGATGCTGGAGAACAAATTAGTCAACTGATCCTTGCCAAAGTCAAGTTTCATTAAGGAAAAGCATTTGTTGCAGGGTAGAAAGGAATGCTGCCTTTATGCTGAAATTTATATAACAAAGTCCTGGTGAAAAGATAATTTTTTAATTTCACATTTGAATAATTAATTGCAAACTTTACATTCTTTTTCCTTTGTCCAATTTATGATGTACATTCATCATTCCTCTAAAGGATGCACTCTTAATTCGTTAAAAAATATGAACATGCTTGAGGATACAACACTTGACATTCAAGTAAAATACCACATTTTCCCAGCATCATTATTCACATGTACTCTATTCAGCACTGCTTCCTTGCCTTTTCTACACCTAATAGAAGTGAAGTGAATCACCAGGTCACCCATATGTGAGTTGTCAGCTCTAATAAGCCCATAGGTAGCACCAAGCAACAAAACCACTTCTGATTTTGCAATGCAATATTACTTAGAAAGAGAATGATGCAGATGCTGACAGTTTTTCTCTTAAAAATATGTGTAGAATTAGTATGTTTTTCAGTATGTTTTATTTTCACTGAAGCTAATTTTTTGTAGCATTTGAAAAGTGACATTTAAATATCAGGAAGGAAAGAAAATAATGTTTTAGGGATATACCGGTCTGAAAAGTGGGGGATGATAGAATGAAATCAAGAAAAGAATCATTTACATTTATACTGGAAAAAAATTTTGGCAGTGAGTGATTAGATCATGGAAAAACACTGCAAAAGCCTTAATGGAAAATGGGCATTTGTATCTCTTATCTGTATATTTCTAATAAAAATATTATCTTGAAAATTACATTCAAGAAATGGATTAGATAAACTTAGCATTTCTTACTATCTCTGCTATCTATACATTTGTGCTTTCTTTGTGTGAAAGCAAGCAACAATGAATTGTCAGAAACTAATTATCAAGGAAGTTAGTGACCTTGAGAGAAAAATTTACAGTTTTTTGAAAACCGGTTTGAAATAAGGCTGGTTATTCTTTTATGGTCAATGCTTAGCTCTTTGTGTTAGATGAGACAACACATATAATTAGAGACTAAAGAAACACTTTTGTACAGAAAACCCCGAGAATTTCTCTCAGAAAAAACTTCATTATTCCAAATGCAGCAAAGTTGCAAGTGAGCAGATCAGACCCTTTGGTAGAACTGCAGCAGCTTTTTACCACTGCTTCAGAAATTAAACTAAATAGGAGCTGGGGGTACCTACAGAGATCTGACCTTAATGGCTCTCTAATAGGCACTTGCCTGAATAAAACCAGAGCAGACCCAGGAATGCAGCCCTTGAATGGTGGCTGTCCTCAGGATGGACAAAGATTAAGGGAAGTTTCCTTGATCTTGCTTGTGTTAGTGTTCCAGAGGTATTCTGATTTCTTCAAAGAGAAGTTCCTTCCTAAACTTATCGTCATCACAAATATTAACGGTGCATATTTTAGCTGCAGGTTTGATTAACAATTTCTCCAGCTTTGAGTAGACAGCAGAATACCTGTCAACATTTTTCCCCCAAACTATGAAAGCTAAAATAACATTTAAAAATTAATTAGAAAAAAACGAATGCTTATTAACAGAAAATACAAATATTGGTTGTTTACATCCCTTTGGTCTATTTCACAGTGCATGGTAACAAGTTAATACAAATTGGATAAGAAGACCAAATATCATTCTGGAAGCATTTGGAAAAGTCAATATGATTTTGAAATTGCTATATCTAAGTTCAAGGAGTTACAAGAAAATATGAGAAAGCCATAGAAGAATGTCATCTTAAGTGAGTGTTTTACCTGCGGCATTAAAAAATGCATATTTTTGTAGTCTTCATCACATCTGGTCATTAATTGGAGTGCATCCATCAAATACTGCAAGTGATGTGATGTGTTGGTTTTGCATGAATTGATTTTTGGTGATTTTTTAAATCATAAAATGAGATATATACAGCTACCATGACATAAGGATGTCTTTGGTTAATATTGTCAAGGTGAAGCTCCACTGGAAGCTTTTATCTACCACTAGTCCCTTCTTGGTTTTTTTTGGTTTTTTTATTTTGTTTTGGGTTTTTTGTTTGTTTGTTTGTTTGTTTGTTTGGGGTTTGTTTGTTTGTTTGTTTGTTTTGCTTTGCTTTAGGGGTTTTTTGTTGTTGTTGTTGATTTTGGTTTTTTGATGGGGTTTTTTTTGGTATAAAAACTACCTCCTTTTAAGCTACATTTTGTTCCAAAATCAAATAATAAGTGTAGACAATTTGAACTAAGCTTATCTGAATTTCTGAATACAATTTGTCTACAGAGGCTGTAGCTATATGCATTATGGCTCTATAGGTTATAAAATGCAATAACTAGATATACTATAAGTATAACCTAGCATAAAATGTGTTAAAATTTGCCATCAGATGAAATATTTCAAAAGATCTTGTGAATCTGAATGTTTGCTAAATACAGACCTACAGATTACCAAGTGGAGATTAATATATAAAAATATTCACATACAAAACATTTCTTTAGTAGTTATTAATGTTATTATTATCTGCAAGACTTGGATGCTTCCCGCTTCTATCTCAATTATGTTTTTCAAAGTGTTAGAAAATAATTATTTCAAATTAGGCTGCATATTGCTGAACAAACAGGAGTTGAATCAACAGCACATTTAGATGGAGGTATAAATTTAATAATTCCAAATTTTATGTTATTCTAACTCCAGTTCCCAATCAGAACTATGCTTGAGGGTCTCTTCTGAAAATATTACCCTCCCAAGAGTAATGGGAATGTCTGGTGCCAAAACAACTGCACAAAGTAATGCAAGGAGAGCTTGAGTGTTTAATTTCATATGCAAGTTCTCGCTGTACATGAAAGTACCTGGTTACCATGGCTCTGGGCAGCACAACAAACCTCTCAGCACAGCACTGTGCTGGAAATGACTCTCCCAGTAACTTTATTAACTATTTAATATTTTTTAACTTTAGAGAAAACAGATACCCCACAACCCTCATTTTCCAGGGATTTCCATGCACTGTGTGTAAACACTGGTGGCTTGTATGTGGCCAGGCATTCAGCCCCAGGACCCTTAAGATAAATCTCCTGGCCTCTCCAGTGACTGAACTGTGTTTTGCTGGGGTATTTCTGTCTGTTGGGATGACTGTACTGAGTCTGACAAATTTAGCTGAGGGACTCCAACCTCAGTCTGGCCATTGCCTTTCTGGGGAGGGGTTTAATTGCAATTCTAGGCATTAATTGTTTGGATGGAAGGAAGATGGCTGAGACTCCTTTTTCTGTCTCTTTCTCCCTCATCTGTATATTCTAGATAATACTTTTGGAGGCTTTTTAAAATACTAATTTTAAAAATATTATTATTTTCAGAAAAAGGATATTGACTATAGATCAGTGATACAGATCTTTGCTTCAGCTGGAGAAAACTGAGGTTAAATCCTTAGATTTCTGGGCATGTTCTTCTCAAGCAGTTTTATTATTCACCTTTCTTCATGAACCATAGGTAAGACATAGCTAAGTACACCAGGAGTGTCTGCCATATGTTAAGAACAGTTTAAATGTCCCCAATTTCAAAAAGCAATATAGAAGCTCTAGGTTTTGTGTACTTCCACACTACAGTGGGGGAAAGTTGAAGCAAAAGTTCAGAAAAATAATTTTAAAACTCCAGGAAAACAGAAGACATTAGGTAGAAGAACCTGAAAGTTATGAGTGTGCAAATCTTGTAAACTCACCCACGTTCCTCCTTATTGCTTACAAAGCTGGGAGGAACATATGACAGCTGCTCAGAGGCAGGGTGGAAAATGATGAGTCGGGGAGAAAAGAAAAGGAAGTAGTAAAAGACATCTTATTCTCAAAGTACCTACCGAAATGCGGAGGAGTCTGTCATCTGGCACCCATTGGGATATAAACCTTGGAACAGACACAAATAAATCCCAGAGGGAAGTTATCAATACTTCAAAGACACCAAAGTTCACAGTTAGCTAGCAGTAGGCAGAGCTCAAAAGTTTATCATTACAGAAATATGAAATATACTTCCCACGAATGAACAGTCCCAAGATTTAACTCTTTTTCTGCTGCTTCTTAGAATTATTAATTTGTTCTTAACTTAGTATTTGATTAAAACCTTGTGCTAATAAAATTTAACCTACATGATAACCATGAAACATTCATTATTTCCTATTTGTCACTCAAACCGTGTGCTTTTATTTTTGCTTCCCAGTTGGACAAGTAAAATATTCAGCAAAAAAAATCCTATCACTACACCAAATGCTTGTAAACTTTGTTTTTTTTGTGAGTGCTTAACTCTTCATGAGAGCTATACAGGTATTAATATAGGGAACAGCAATACTTCAGCCATTTTTGCAAACAGAATCTTAATAGTCCAGATGTTCATGAATAGTAAATAAAAAGCAGCAAAAACATAAATGAATGGAGCAGCTGCTCAGAATGCTGAAGAATGTTTGCAAACACCATTTTGAAGTATGCAATCAGCCCTGGTTCAGAGGGAAAACTTGGGTAACCAACAAAAAGTTTGAATAAGCTACTGAACATGTCAACAATATTATCCAGTCTATCCAAACTTTGAAACTATTCAGCTGAAACACAACTTACCTGTACTTTTATGATAATCTTTTACTCCCAAATGGATCAAAACTAGAGCAAGAGAAATGCTAACATATTTGTGTTGATGTTTCTGTGTGAGTGTGCAGAGCTCCTCAGCCACATTCACATATTAGCATGACTGCCTTACTTTGTGATGCTTTAGGTGTGCAGGCTCTAAATTTCTGATTAATGAACCATCAGCTGTCAGAAATTGAGCTTAACTGGTAGGCAAAAGATCAGGATATTCCACCTGCTCCTCTCTTCTGAAATTCTTAAAAATTAGGGGTTTCCAGATTTGGTGAGTGGAAAGGATTCCATCTTGCTCTATTAATTGCCCTGATGAAGGCTGGTGACAGAACCTGTTCTAGTGGCTGCAGGAGCACATCCTGCCTGGAGGAGGTCAGGACCAGCTGTGTGTGCCCACAGGTGCTGCTGCAATTGTGCTTGTCTTGAAACCCAGAGCAGATTCTTCTCTTGTGCCTGTCTGTCCTCAGCAGTGAGATTGCAAAGGGGATCTGGAAACATGAGCCATACATTCTCTCTTTCCAAATTTGCTATTCTTTTCATTTTAGTGTGAGTTGAAGCTGACAAAGAAAACTGCTCTGGCCCAATTCAGAGGAATTTTTCAACTTTACCTCTCCAAACCCATTGCTGCTGAATGAAGCATGTGATAAGTTCTATTTTCACAATCCTAAGAGTTGAGCCTTTGCAGAGGGTTTCATATTGAAAGAGTCATGTTAACACCTGGGACTGTCTGATGTTGTGTACACTTCTTTTTTGCCAGGTGCAACTTCGTGTGCCTGGGAAGCTTACGGGAATAAGCAGGAAAGCAAAGAGCAGCTAAAGGACAGTGAAAAGTGGCAAGGAGACCACTGAGAAAAACAAGGCACAGGCATTTAGCTGGCCTCAGAGGTGACAGAAAAAATAAAACCCCTCTTAAAGACTCAGAGGGGATTTTGCAGAACTTGTTGCAATCCAGGAGGTCAATCTAAGATGCTAAATGAAAAACAGAGTATCAAGGGCGTGCTGTGTAAACCACATCAGGGCAAAGATTTTTTTTCAACATGGGCTTTTATCTTAATTTATCTCACCCCATTTTTTTTCTGTTTCTGTGTTGTAATTTGTGCTCTGATAAAACGCTGATGTAGAATTTAAAGCCCCATTGTGTTCTTGCTGTGCTTACTGTAAAGAAAAAAATACAGCAAGATGCACCCAAAATCTCTGAATAGCCATCTGGTCAATGCTGTCTGGCCCATTTATCCATCAAAATAAACTCAGTGTTGGTTCTAAGCTGAGCACCTGCAAGCCACAGCGGATAATGAATTTCCTCTCTTTGCTTCCTTTACATCCCATCTGCAGGATTATGCTCTGCTGCCATAGGAACAACTGATATTAACAAACTGATGGTTCAGAATGGAGTAAATTTTGGAGGGAAGAGTAACAAAATAAGCAAAAAGAATACTGGATGATTGATATTATTTTTCATGAATAATTTCTTAAATGCTCCCTTTTGCATCAATTATTTGTATAAAATATTGGCAGCAACGTTAATGAAAGAAAACAAAAAAATTGTTTCTTTTTGTGTACACAAACAAGCTGGTTTCAACAATCAAGTATCAGAAATTGAAGATAAGAGGTGTTGAGAAGAGCAGCCCAACTGTTTTGACTGCACATAGGCAGTACACAGCACAATTTTTTATCTTCAAACAGCAACCAGTTTTTGGTCTTTGTTCAAATTCTGTTGCTGACTCAGATTTTCTATTTAATGTACCTTGACCAAAGTGCAATGAAGCCAGTGCAGAGGTCCCATTAAGCTTTAATAAGCCCCAGTTTAGGCCCATGGCAGCATGGACATACTTATAGGCATAGAGGCGTAGCAAAATGATAGCTTCATGGGGCTACCAATGTCTAACAGTCCAAGTAACTACCAGGATAAGTGTGTGGATTTGTGTCAGTAATTTTCTAGTTCCATAATTTTAAATTCATGCTGTCAGGCTAAAATCAACTCCCATTGAACCTACAAGCAAAACTCATACTGATGTAGCCTGGAGTTCATCCTCATGGCTTTTATGTTTTATGGAAATCCCTTGAGTTCAGAATATCAAGGACATTATTCTATGTTGGCATACAAATACCATCACACTTGCTGTCATTTTTTATTAGTTTTAAGATATATGGTTCTATTCCTGTTTTGACAAAGTATGCTCTAAAATTTCCAGTAATCTGTGGAAAAGAAGCTGACTTGCATGCCAAGTCAGCTTATTTTTTTCATTACCCTTTTCTACCCTTCTAAATTTTCTCTGTCAAAATATAAATGTACAAAATGTTCATGTTGGCTGTATGTCATCAGCAGCTCTTAGTATAAGGTGTTCCAGCTGATGCCTCATTTGTGGTGATCTCACATCATCTTTGTCGTTCATCTTCTCTTTCAAGTTTAGCTGACCACCTTCCATCAGGAGAGAGGAATATCAAAAAAAGAACTTCTTTCAAACTGTTATGAAATCATTTCCCAACATTATTGTAATGAAATAAATGGGAAGGTGAGGTGCTATGCTCACAAAAGTAGCATCATCCAGGAGACAGGTGGAAGTTCCTCTGACATCTCGTACTGATAGAATGATTTGAGACCTGCATGGCAAGGTACCTTTGCTTTCAGGGGCTTGCAGAGAGGGGCAGGATTTGCCTCTGCAGTGTTAGGGAGAGAAAGGAGGGACCAGGTCAAAACCCCAGCACTAAGAACCAAGGTACGTAGGTTTAATTCCAGAATATTCAGTTAGTTGGTCTCAAAGTTTCCAGGTGGAGGTGAAATACTGAGCAGCATTGTCTTGATGATTCTACTTTAAATCTCCGTGAGGACAGGAATCTTTGCTAATGATGATAAAGGCTTATTTGGATATAGTCACACAAATAATGCAGCAAGAGTTGGTTATTAAGTAATGTAAGACTCATAATAGGGTAACATCTGCAAAATCTGGGTGATGGTATAGATGTGATGATGCATATTTGGGGGGTGTGGTGTGCATAATCCAAGTTTTTAATTTTTAGTGAATAAACCTTATGTATGTTTAAAAACAGTTAACACAGAAGAATAAACACAGAGCTTCACTTAAAACAGCTTATACTTTTTCAGCTATTCCCTTTGACTTCCTGTTTTGTACATCTAATACTTGGCCAGTACAGCTTAATTAGAAAATGCTGAGTATTATATCGATGAATGGTTGGAAAACTTATAATTTTTAATCCTTCTCCCTCATTTAAAATCCCACGGGGTGTATTTTTAAATGGAAATGAATTATTATAGTATGATTGTCATAAAGCATTTTTTTCCCAGAGAACCATGTCATGAAAGGGCATATGCACAGAGTTAAGTGTCTAAAATGAGATCTTTATAGCCAGCTGAGACACTAAGAACAATGGACTGAGAGTGGTCACTAATGACATTGTTAATGATAGATACCATTACCTTAGAACAGATGTCAAAGTGAAATAGCATTATAGCCTTCAAGATGGACTGCCTTGTCCTTCTCAGTAAATCTATTAAGGTGGCTTGCAAGAACAAAACAGGGGGATGTTTATTTTCTCTCCTTTTCCTGAAATGCAAAGTATCCTGTGCACTTGCAATATTTACCTGCAAAAAGCTCCAGTAGAAAAAAAAAAAAACACTTCATGGGCAAAACATGCACATGGGGTAGTAAATATAAAATATTAGTGAGGAAATAATATGTTTTTTAAAAATAATCATTCTGATTAAACCAACCTAGAATTAATCTTTATCCTAAGATCAAAGGCAAAAATGGTGTCAGCATGAATTAGGAAGAACAGAACTTTGGATTGCTATAGCTCTACCTAAAGACTGGAGAGAAATCTGAATGGTAGTAAATTCAGGGCTTAATTTTAAGAATTGTATTTCTAATCTAGGAGATTAGAATTCTTGTGTCTGCTTGCCTACAAATCTCTGTGAGTGTGATTGCATGGGTATAGAAATACAGAAATACAACCATGGAAACCCTTATTAAGGTAGGGATATATGACAGTACAGGAGTAAAATGATTAAAGCAGAACAAGTTACCTGTATTTCTCATTTTATTTTATTATTTCTTTTGAACATGTTAATATGTAAGGTAAATTTGATTTTAAAGTTATAAATTGCATAGATGAAGCCAATTAAGCATATAAAGGCCCCCAAAAAAATCATGTAATGTATCAGAAATACATCTGAGAAAACTGACAGAAGAAAAGCCATTTCGTTTTTTATTTTTGGACTTTTGATTTTGTTTTTTTTTTTGCTTTCCATTCAGTAATAGATCCATAAACATGTGCATCAAATGAAACATATCACTACAATATGAATTGTACTTTTAAAGTACAATAAATACGGAGTGTATGACGTCACTTCAGATGACTTATTTGGAACTTCAGATTGAGTATTGGTTGCAAATACTTGTCATACAAGCTATATGGAAATTTTGTTTTCTAGAGTGTTACCTCTCTATATCTGTAGGTTTTCTCTACTACAGTATTTACTCCTATATGTGTTTATATCTCTGGTTTCATAATAAAAAAATAATGGACATAGTCTTTTTGCTAGAACTGTAGCTTAAATTATCACATCTGACAGCTAAATTGAGATATCCATCAAGCATACAAATGAATACCCAAAATACTCATGCATTATTCACCAGTTTTATCTTGATGATGTGCAGGGCCCCGGGATTATCATCTGCTATTGTGGCTCCATGAAGTGCTTTGCAAGGTACTAAGTGTGGTACCTACATTAGCAGGGTGGCTCAGGCAAAGGTGGATGCTTTTATGCTCTCAGAATCATTCAGTCAAATTAAATCTGCAGTTTTAATGGGGTTTGAAGCATGTCCTGGAACAGGGGTCATTTTTACTTTGGAGGGGGAAGAGTAGCAGAGAAGAAAGAATATGGATCATAAAAACTTGGTCCAAAATTCAGTGAGTGCCACAGGATTGTTTCCATTTCTACTGATTT
Source organism: Toxostoma redivivum (assembly GCA_013397375.1). Classification (NCBI taxonomy): domain Eukaryota; kingdom Metazoa; phylum Chordata; class Aves; order Passeriformes; family Mimidae; genus Toxostoma; species Toxostoma redivivum. Next base: position 234,740 of record VXBI01011375.1, read on the forward strand.
CATAGTGCTCTGGATCAAGCTCAGTGCTTTGGTCTCAGATCAAATTTCAACATACTCACAAATACATTTCCTCACACAGACAGGAAATTTCAGTCCAAATTTTGCAGCATCCCTGCCATACAAATCAAGGGAACTTGTTATTGCTCCTGGTTATTTCATATCCTGAGTAATATACAGGGAAAGTGCCTCACTTCACATTTTGCTTCATGTACTGGTTCGTTATCTTTGAAGCAGAATTTTTATCATTTTGCTGCTGCACTGAACCTTGCCAAAAGAATCAGCAGAGGAGAGGTAAATGGAAATCCCTATCCTTGCACTCTAAAGTGCCTGTTCTGCAATAGCACTGGGGCCAGCTGGGAGAATATGAAAAATTTACACGGACACACCCTTCTTAGTGTGAGGTTCCAAGTCCCCAAATCTGCTTTCAAGACAAGCAGCAGTGCTTGGAACAGAAGGGGGATCCACAGCCTTTGCAGTGTCATGGAGAAAGGAGCTGTTCTGCCAAGTGACAACGAGCCTGAGCATGCTGAGGATGAGCCTAATGAGAAAACGGAGGCAGAAGACAGTGATTTCCATGAGGCCCAGGGGGGTCTGTTTATTTGAGTCAGGATCTTTAATGAGCAGCTTGCTGCAGCTATGGTTATTGTCAGCACCTGTATCTGTCGCTGCTTATTGGGATTTCAGTTCAAACGGCTCCTGGAAATGGGATTTGGCTTTACAGTCAGGGTTTGAAATTACTCTTACATGTTGCAACCTTGTACCATCTTTTCAGATCCTCGGCAAGAATTAGGGGTTGTGGTGACAGAGGACTTTCATGAGCTCAAACATGCTTGCGGCCATCAGACAAACAGCAAATCATAGAACAGGTATCAAGCCAGCAGCCTCCGTTATCTATTTCCTCAAATTAAAAGAAAAAGAAACAAAACAAAAAATCCACACATTTTAATGAAAAGCCTCTGTGCTAGAGAGCAACAAAATTTTATGCATTTCTGCTTTGGGACTCTAAATGAGTGAATCAGCTGAATATTTACCTCCTTCTATAAACGGGAATATGAACATAACAAAAGCAAGGGGTTTTTTGTTTTTTTTTTTTTCAGTTTTCATTAATTTGAAAGATATATTCAGAGATAACAGCCATGTGAGTTATACACAGGTGCAAGCAAGAAAAAGAGACTTTTAAATAAGAGCCTCCACATCAGGAGTTCCTTCGGTAATTCTTTTCCTAATACTTCATTCTCACAATACCTTTTTTCCGACTTCAACAATGAATTTCTCTTCTCTTCCAAAATCAGCTGTTCCTCATGCATGCTCTGCTGCTGATTCTGGGAAGGTTGTCTGAGCATGTGAGCTATGTAAGGGTGGGTGTTCTCTCAGAACTATTTCATGAAGTAGGATTTTAAAGAAACTTGAGGATATCAGAGATGGAGGGTATTGTGCATGAGAAAACATGGCATTTAAATATTTTCTCTTTTATTACAGTCCCTGGAAGAAACATTGTTTAATTTCTGGCTGTCTGTAAATTATTGGCAAAAAAGTGGGAGGAGGCCTATTTTAAACCCACAAATTCCTTGGAAGGATTAAAAATAAATTATCTGATTTTCCTGGCTAAAAATACAAGTACAGTGGCATTAAGCTGATCCAGATTCTGAGGCAATGGTTCTGAATCAGTTTTACGTCTAGTTTGTTTTATAACTTCACTTTGAAAAAGATGAATTATTTTTCTTGGCTGTTGGAAAATAAAACAAATGGCTGAGATTTGATCTGTTTGAGTACCTGACCACATTTTACGAGTTTTGTAAAACAGACTGTCATAATCATGAGTGGAACCTCAGTCTGAGGTATGGAAGATTTAAAAGGCCTTTGCTAATGCTGATAAACCCTGCTCCTCCCAGGAAAGGGTTCTTCCACACCACATCCTATGGAACAGTGATTCTCATTGCTGAGTTGTTTATGGACCAAACTGTCTCTCCCTGATTTATTTCACAGGAAGACCACTTTATCCAAGCAATTACACAAAATTATATGCCCTTCTGAGCTGTTTCAAACAAGCAGGGATTCAACAATTTGCCTTCTTAGAGAGCTGCAACCAAGTTACAAACCCTCTTCTCCAAATATTCATAAATGTGTTCATGCTTTTATCTGTCTCTGCTGAAGAAAGAATAAAAGGTGTTACCCCCAAGTCTCTGAGATTTCTTGAGTTCTTAAAAAATAATTGGAAAGTCCAAGGTCAACAACCTAATTTCCTTTTTTTCTTGTTCTCCTCTTTTTCTTAAATGTAATGAGAAGAAATATTTTAGCAAAGAAAAGCCTCTCCTGTCCTAACACTGAAGAGAAATAGAGGTCTGCCCCTAAGACTCTGACCTGTAACTCCAAGAGCTTGCCTAGGAAGGTAGGTTGTCTGTTGTTCAAGTTAAATCATTCCTTTTGACCAGTCATTTATTTATTTTTTCTCATGACCATGCTATGTCAGTTTAATGTTCCAGATGGATGTGTTCTAAAAGCATCACACTCAATGCCTGTCTCGGAGAGATTTATGAGACCAAAAAGAGACCCACAGGTACAAACAGGTGTGAGTGAACTTAGATGAAATGCTGGATTTGTCCTGATTCAGTTTTATCTGCAATAATATATCATCAGTCTTTTAAGTCTGAGAACTTAATGTGCCCTGAAATCTTTCATATATTGGAGTTCCAGCTCTTTGTTGTAGGTAAAATATGCTTTTCTTACTCCTATTGAAATAATGCAATGAGCTCATTGTTTCCAAAGATATCTTTTCTTCCTCTTCACATCTGGTAAAACAATCTATATCTTTTATCTGAATCCATATTGTTGTAAAATGAGATAAAGCAGAAGAAAGAAGAATCCTCTGATCTCTGGTGGTCTTCAGATATTGAACAAAGCCAACTATTTTCTCCAACTGAGTAAAAGCCATTTTTTCTGGTTTGGATTTTTCTGGTTTTTGGGGTTTTTTTTTCCCTTCATTCGGCAGTTTAGGTACTCAGACTCAAAAAGCTTTAGATTCAATAGAAGTGTCAGTAAGAAGCTGTCAGAATTCGGGGAATATTGACATTTTTCAGTCAAGCTATGGATGAAAACAGAAAAGATAAAACTGACACCGTAAAACAAGGTGTAGAATCCTGTTCACGTTGCAGTCAATAACAGAGCTACTAAGATTTCACCCGAGGGATTTTTAAAAGCATGTGGATGACCTGGGAGCCCTTATAATGGGGTTTTATGGTGCAAAGACACACAAATGGTTTTTGAAGTTTCTGACTGTGACCCAAATTGAAGTATTAGCTGGAATGGTATATTGCGATTTTCTCTTCTTGATGCCTACACTGGAACAAGGAAACAATTCTAACAACCCACAACACTGGGGTTTGAAATCTCAGACATTATTCAGATGAGGGAGGTGGGACAACAAACAAGTGTAAAAGGTTTTGTGCTTCTTTATTGACAGTTTTTGCTTGTGACATGCTCTTCTAAAGCTTTAGGAAATTCAGTTTCTCCACTGAATTACTGCAAATTGTCCAACAGGTGTTGTGTTTTCAGTCCTTCCTTATGATACAGGCTTCCCTGCTACACACCACCCTCAAGCTTGGGTTTAGGTGCAATGTGTTTATAGCATTTTCTTCCTTTGTGTTACAGTTACTGTAACATACTGTCCCATATACATTAATAAAATTAATACCATATTCATACAGAATACTCAAGAAACAGTTAAGAGAAAAAAAATATTCATAGCAGGCTTCTATCACAGAATTTTTTCTATCTCTCTGAAATAGCCACTTTTTATGTGTATGGCCAAAATTCATCTATATTGCAGTAAGCAAGGCTGAATTGGTGATTCATCCAGTTCCCTTTGTGAAGCTCCAGTTCTTTAGTATTTTATGTAGTCTGACCAGAGCACAGAGATATGTAGTCAGTTAATTAACTTGAAGAAATGAAATAACAAACTGCATATATAATGTTCATGAAAAATAAAGATACCAGGAGTGCACAATATACATGTCTTACAGATTTAAGCTTATGATTTGATTTTGTTTTTGTTTTTAGTAATTCCTCAATAATAATGGTAATAACATTCTGTTTATTTAGGATAGGAGATTTTGGGGAAAGTTTTCTTTGAGCATAATGAGGACATTTCCAATGACATATTTTTTTTTCATTTAGAAGAGAATAAATTATGCTTGTCTTATGTGTTTGATTTTTTTTAAAAGTTCAGACAGTTCATCCTATGGATTCAGATTCTGGTTTCCAAAGCTGAGAATAATTCTGTGTTCTAAGTATTACTTGTGGCTTTCTTTTGTATTGTGTTGAAAGTAATAACCCTTGAGATCACAGCCTTTCTTTCCTCATGCAATTTTGATTTGGTTACAAGATAGGCCATTGGATACAAAGGTGCCTTCATATTGTCTTATGTCTTTTCTTTCAAATTCCACATTTTCGGTCTCATCGAGTTTGTAATCTCTTTTTTTTCACTATTGATGGAGTTTTTTCCAATTTCTTTCTGCTGTGATCCTGATGCAGTGCAGGAAGTGCTAAACATTGTGTGCTGCTCAGCCCAGTGCAGGACCTGTGCTTATCTTTGTTTAACAATTAACTCCTGTAATGACTTTCACCCTCTTCAGCTAAAACAAATGCCCAACAGGAAGAAAAAGAGATAATCATTCTTTAGCCAGACACACTGGGAACAATTAAATACAATGTTCTCCCCTTGCAGAAATTTGCAAATCGAAATTTCAATGCACTAATTTTGTCCATAGGCCCCAGATCATCCTCAAATTCCTGAGTGGGAGCAGCTCTCTCAGGGATGTGGGTTTTGTGCAGCAGAACCCACAGGTAAGCCCAGTGCAGCTGTGACAGAGGTGCTGAGCCCATCCTGGGTTGGATTGTGTTGTTCTTAGACATTGGATAGATCAGAATGTGGACCAGTGTACAAGCATCTCATTTGTGAGAGACTGAACACATTTAAAGACACACGAAGGACAACTTTAAGCTGTAAGAATGTAATGTAAAGGAGATAGTGCTCCTTTAATCCCACAAGTAAAAATGTTTTTTTGCAAAGAGGAAAGCTTAATAAAATAATTTGAAGGCTGACAGTAAGTGAGCCTTAAATGTGCCTACCTGGTAAATGTCATCTCTTCCCTGCCTCTTAATCATGGGAGGTGGTGTGAACACCTGCCCTGCCCGAGTGCTTCACACACCCAGCCCTGAGGTTTTCATGTGATCATGCTTTCAGTGATCTAGTGCACAGACACTAATATTTGCTGCTTGTAAATAATAGCAGCAAACTGAAGACCTTAAGCTTTGGCTACAGGACACCAGAGACATGTGAAGTCATATAATGGATCATAGGCATCAAAATGACCTGATCATTCATTTTTAATTCATTTGAATCATACATGTTTGTGCTGGGGCAAATTGTTGCTAAGGGCAGCTCTTTTTCTCTTTATCCCATCTGTTTTGCAAACTAATACTTTTATTGAAGTGTCAGTAGTTTGTACGTGCACTGTCAGCTTGCTAAAGGTTCCACAGTAGTGTAAACATTCTCTTGATATGTTCTGTGCATGTAGGACGTGCAGGAACCAGCCAGAAGAATTTTTAATTTCACTAAAATTAAAGGTGAAATTGATCTTCCAGTGTAATTGGGCCACACCAAATGCAAGGAAGCACAAATTAAATGGCATGCTTTCATTTTTTTATTTTTTTCCCAGATCCAAGTATTATTTTCTAAGAAGTGAAAGGAATATTTAACTAGTGTCTACAAATCTAAAGCAGTGGCACAAGCAACCCCAGGGTGTCAGTAGTAGGTGTTGGAGGTCACTTAGCTACTTGACATCCTTTGGACATCCCTGTAACTGAAAGAGTGAGATAAACACACAGTGCAAATTATGTCTACAGCCACATCTGCTGGAGAGAGGAGCAGGTAGTATTCCCACATTGTTGTGCATTGCAGCTCTTGGTGTGTTTTCATGAAAAAACAAGCAGTTTGTAACTGAGCCCTCCCAGGAAAAGATAGAGGAGTGTTGAACAGGATTATTCAGGATGGAAGAGATCTGTAGTGATTTCCTTGCCCAGCCTCCTTCTCAAAGCTTTTGATTTCCCTGCTGCTGCTCAGCCATGGTGATCTGGCCTCTCCTCATCAACCACCCATTTCATTGACCTGAGAGTTTGGGGAGCAGAATTAAGTGCTTTCTTCCTGTGTTTAAGTTTCTTATTTCCTATAAAGTGAGTCTAACTGGGCAGCCCTCCTTTCTCTGCTCACTTCTCCACGCTCCATCCCACTCCTGTGTGAGTGGCAGGCAGAATCTGGCTCTCAGTGAGTTGAATGAACAATTGGATTGGGAGCAGTAGCAAATCCCACCATCCCACTGCAGCTATGAGCTTTTAGTAAATAAATGGGAAACATTTCACATAATTAAATACCATCTTAGGAAACTGGAAAAAAAATGCCCTAATTTAGAAAAGCATTCAGAATTGCATATAAAACATGCTGCTTAAATGTATTTTATAGTGAATTTGCAGGAGAAGCACACATCTGAATGCATTCATGAAAGATCACATTCAGCATACGATCTTTCAATCTGTCGGGGGTTTTTTGTGGGGCACGCTGTTGATAACACTGCTTTAATAGCTTTGCCACATCCAAACTTCACCTGCCTACCCCCTGCTCCTAAAAACTCCCATTTAACCAGGGTTCTCATTTTATAAATCACATTTTGTAATAGAAGTCAGTTTTGTGTGCCCCAAGTGGGTAAGCATTTCCATCCTTATATCAAGAATTAAGCATCTCCTGAGAAGGAAGAGAGGTCAAGTGCTGTAATAAACCAGATTCCATCAAGAATGTGAAAAAATGCTGCTCTGACCAAAGCTAAATGGAAGTATATTTGGATTGGGATGTGATATGAAAGAGTAATGAATAAGCTGGAGCTATTTCTAGAGTTTATGCCCACTGTGGCTGGTTCCATCTCGTTCTTTCTGACACTGTTATTTACTCTGAATTACAGTGAAAGCTCTTAATACATACATGATGTATTCAAAAGGCCAGGCCCAGAGCCAGTTCCAAGTGCCTTAATTTCACAACACATATCTTTGCCTTTTGACTGTGTACCTTAAAAACATATTGAACTCTTGGAAATGAAATCTGACTGGGAAGTAAGCATAAACTAAGTGCATGCAGGCAGGTACTGAATAAGAAAATAGTTTCATTGGACTTGTGGTCCAGTAAGAAAAGTGGCTCTGAGAAATCTGTCAGTGTCTCCCTGTAGCCAAGTAGGTTACTTTGCCACATTCATTACATTGGAAAATTTCTTCCTGATTTCAGTGGAAATGCTATTTTTCACGGAAATTTTCTATTTGGTAGGATACCACAATATGATTTCCATTTAATCTATTAAATTGCCAAAGGAATAAAATACAAGTTTTAGTATCTAGCAGAAACACAAGTCTGTATTTATTAGCTTGCTGTAGTATTTATTTTGAGCAATAAATCTGGCAATTTTCTTTTCTAATGAAAAAAAAAACCAAAAAAAAAAAAACCCTGTCCCTTTCCTGCTCCTTGCACATTCTGAATATCCAACTACCTGACAGAGATGAAATAAATTTTTGATATTTATTAGGAACAGAACACATATTGCTTGAAGAAAAACATAGTTTTTAACCTAACAAAATATAATACATTATTTAAAATATATTTTATCCTTTTGTTTTCATTTCTGATGGAATAATGTTGAATATCACCATTAAAGTCTAATTTAAAAAAAATATTACTTCATATGCAAACTGTAACAGATGTGGCTGAGAAGAACAGAGGCTTATATCAATAATATTCACATTCTAGGTAGCTGGTAAAAGATGACATATGGAATTCTCTGGGGCACATCAGTCATAAATAACAAAGAGAAATTTCTTCCATTTCTGAAGAATAACTTGAAAAACTTTAATTCCTACTGTTTATTTTTAAGGCTATGCCTGAAAAATTATCTTTGGGCAGTTGGTGATTACTACTAATTTACTTTTCTATAATAATGTTTTTTCCTGTATTGCCTGAAAATTCACCTGCTTTTTTACAGGTATACAGTCTAATACCATAAGGGATATTATCTGTACCTACAGGCTTTGTCTTTACTATGCCATAGAGCTACAAAATAAAGACAGTTCAGGACATTACTATAATTGCCATCCACCTTACATTTTCAAAAGCACTGGAGGTCATTGCTGGGTATTCCTGTACAGGGACATGTTGTCCTCTCAAAATAGTAGTGATCAGCAGACCAAGAGCTTTTGAAAGTATCCACCAGCTTTCTCCTCTGTGTAGTGCTCTGCCTGCCTGCATCATTAAGTGGAAATAATTATTTTGAAATTTCCATTTTTAGAAGAAGACATCCTTCCTTGCCTATTACTCAGCTAAACCACCTCATATATCTGTGCAAAAGAGAAAAATGGGCAGCAGTCTAGATAATTCTCTGTGCTGTGTGTTGAATTCCCTGAATCAGGTCAGCTGGAGCTTCAATGCTTATATTTTGTGGCTGATTATGGATATCAATTTCTCAAAATGCTTCATCATTGCTAAAATTAACATTTTATGGTAAAAAATATTCTCATTTCTTTTCATATCTTTGAGCTGACATGGTTTCATCATTATTACTCCTTGCTTTTTATGCAAAAAATATTGAATCTTAGGTCTCAATTTTTACGTTTTTCTTCCTGAACATACTAGATGAATCTTCTCGGGAATAATACTTGAGCCCTAAAGATGAATCAGCTTACATTTTTATTAGAAAGAATGCCAGGACAGAAGCAACTTGATTTTCATAATATTTCCATTTAAGTGGGTAAGGAGATTTTTCAGCTCTTTTGGGTTTTGACAATTTGAAAAAAAAAGAAACATGTAGTTTTAAAAGGTATATTTAGGGATTTCTGGATAGATCTACAGTAAAATTCCATATAACAGCAATTCAGCTGTTCTCTGCAGGCATGTTTTTATTTCCATAACTTGAAGGTTCTTACTTAAGAGTATATATGTATTATTAAATCTAAGTGTGAATAATCATAATATTTCCAATGAAATGATTTGAGAAAATTAACAACTCTGAATGCTTTTCTCAAAAAAATAATTTTTAAAAATTAAGCATCATGATTTATTACCTTGAATTGTTTTTCACTGAAAAAAGCTTTTGTTTTGCACACTCCCCCACCTCCACACAAGTTAAGACTGGTGTATGCCAGAAGATTTAGACTTTTCTCCAGGTCTGGAGGGACCCTTGCAGATCATCCTGTCACTAGAGAGGTGACATTTTTCACTTTTTGGTGAGAAAAAAGTGAAAAGTGTTTTTCCCTTTTTTTTTTCTTTCACTTTTTCCATTTTTTTTGGATGGAAAGCCAAGGTCAATGCTCCATAGCCTGGCTTGCCCATCGTAGTCTCACCAGTATCCACAGGGACATATTTTTTTTTGGTTCTTTGAAATACTTCTGCTGTAAACATATATAAAAATAAGACTAAAGCTTTGTTTTCATAATTTCATAATTTCTTTTCCACTAAGAAGAAAATGGAAACATTCTTCAGGAGACTTATGGCGTTCAGTCTTCTGGGAAGCTTCAGAAACTGCATCCACAGAAAGGTTTTTTTCCTGTTTACCTTATTTTTGGGCAAAGATAACTCTCTTGTCTTGCCTACAGCCACTCTCATATTGCTTCTAAGATTGATGAGTCACCCTCATGTGCATAATATTAATTCACAGATCTTTAATTAATTCACCTCACAAAAATGGTCACTGTCATTCCAGGAAGAGACAATGTCAGAAAGTGACTCATTAAAGATCTGATCAACTTGAAGTCATCATGATGGGTTCATGAGTTTTTAAATCCATGTTTTTTACATAGTATAAAATTACATGGGACACAAGGATTTGATATGTGATGGAGACACCTGACACAAACAGAGAGATCTCACTATGGCCTGGCCTTCACAGAACTGCCATTGAGAGGGAAAATATTATTCATGGTGGTATTCACTTTTCACAGTCTTAGCTCCAAGTTCCACATGTGTATTATGCTCTCTAAAATAGCGAGGAAAGTACAGAAACACAAAATATAATGCTATGTGTAGGTTTTGGAGCTATATGGGTGTTCTCAGTACAGCTTCATGAGGTGTGTAAGGACTTGAGGAGAAAGGCAGCAGGTGTAGGTCAGAATTACTCTCAGTCTGTACAACTATGAGGAGTCAGAATTGTGAGTTCTCCTCCCCACTCACTGATCAGTCCTTAGGTATTTGTGGTCCCAGTCACATATATGTGAGGGAGCATCTCCTCAGAGTTTTTAAGAGAATAGTTTGTAAGGATAGTGCAGAAGGCAATCTTTCCCAAAGAATTACAACTGTACTGATTACTGAGGAGTGGAGACAGCCTTAGTGAGGATGCCCAGTGAAGATGGATGTTTATAAAAGAGTGGGTCAGCTGGTCATCATTTGGAGTCTCAGAGTGTGCTGCAGTTTGGGATGGAGTCTGCTGCTGTGCTGTGAGCAGGAAGGGACAGACAAGGTAAGAAGATGCTGTGTGAGGGACAGATAGGGTTAGGTGGCCGGGTAAGGGGCAGCTTGGGGTTACCCAGCCATGCAGAGGGAAGAAGGAAACTTGCAGAGGGCAAGAGTCAGAGCTGTGTGGAGTTGCCTATAAGAAAAGGAGGCAGAGTTGAGGAAAAAAAGTCCACTGAAAGAAGGCATGATAAGTTTTTAATAAAGGACTGATGATGGTGTCAGTCCAGTCCACATTGACATAACTACTACAAGGGCTGACTCTCCTTATGTACCTCCAAAGCTCAGGAATAGGGAGGGAAAAAGAGCAGCTTTCAGAGCACGTGGAGTGGGACTAGCAGGGGTTATCTGTGTGTGAGCATCCATGGAGTGGCAGAAACCAGGATAGGGAAGAGGGGAAAATGTCATAGCTCTCAGTGTATGTGAGCATCCATGGAGTGGAAGAAATGAGGATAGGGAAGAGGGGAACATAGCTTAGCTTTCAGTGTGTGTGTGCACACCACAGACACCAAAGAATCTGCCTGTGTCATTTTCTGCAACATGATTTAGATGTTTGTCCTTGGATTGGTTCCTGTCATTATTAACTGGAAGTGCAATTGGCTTCTCAGAATTTTGTCCAGGCTTCCTTTAATGTCCAGGCAATGTAATGAAGATGTAAAGTAAGTCTCAAATGCAGGTTTTGTGGCACTTAAAAATTTCTTGAAATCCCTTTTTAGTGTTGTAAAACTAATCTCCCCATTGTGAACTCATGCAGGCATGATCTCACTTTTGGCTTAAAAATCATTGCATCTCGCCAAAGACTGTTGCTATTCCTCACCTTTTGAATATAATTTGATCTTCTCATGCAGCTGTAACAATAAGATTTTTGATGGGCTGGAGACAATTGCAGAAAATAACAAGTTGGCACAAGGGAATGTAAAATGACTGATAATTTTGCAGAAAAAATATGAGCACATGACCTCGGAGGCTGTAGGCCAGCAAATGTCCTTGCCTAAAGCCTATAAACAAAATGAGCCTTTCTAAAACTTCTTATATTTCCTTTTCTAGTGTTAATCTTGCAAAATGCATTCTCATTTTTGCCTTTGCTAATTTTATCCTCATTAAAGGGTATCATTGTCATCAGAGATTTTCATGTTGCAGACTTGGTTCCAACTATTTGTTGAAGGGATACAAAAATGCCTTCTAGACCTCTCCCTTGTTTGACTAATGCTTCCCTGTACAGTTGAGAACCCAGGAGCTCTCCCAAATGCCAGCTCCATTACCATATCCCCAGCTAGTTTAAGCAGAACTCAGCAGCATCATTACATGGCACTGCAGTCTACAATTCAGATACAAGTCCTTAGCCCTTGGCATGTCACTGTTAGTAAGATCATCTCTTTCAAGGTAAAAAATAAAGCACTAAAGAGGCACTGTAAATTTTTTAGGACATTATTTGTATCACAAAGGAATCGCTGTCACTTAGCAACTGCTGCTGACAATTGTATTTTATGATCACAGAGTTTTAGCACTGCAGCTGGTACTTGGCTATACACTCCTGCTCCAAAAGTATCTTTGGGCACCTTGGTTTTGGGTAGAAAAGCCACATCATTGCAGTGGCAGAGACTGCCTAGCTCACCATACCAGCACTGGACAGAGGGTGTAAGGCTGTGATAAACTGAATAATACATCCAAGTTTGGAAGGGAAATGTACTGTAATGGAGCTATACACGCTATTTATAAATATGTGATGGACTACTGTGGTCATTACAGCTCATGTTCCAAGTAATGGTGCAAGATACAGTGCAAAACTATACAAAAATCCTTCTGCTCTTTCCCAGGAAACCTCTCTTGTTTACCAACAGATATTTCCCAGTGAAGGGCATAAGTTTGTCCTGATTATACTGATCATATTGATTGTATTTAAACCGACTGCTTTGGATACTTCGGTTTTAAGAAAAATCACTTTAAAAAGTATAAGTCAATTCAAGATTTGCCACTGCAATCTGGAGCCCAATATGGAATTTATAACATTCCAACTTCCAGCCTGCTAGACTATTAGCATTAATTGCTTCCTGAGAATGCTACAAACCAAGCATATTAAGATTTCTCTTCTTAGTACAACTCAAACACCATCATTATGGAAAGTTGATATAAATTTTGTTGTTCTATAGTCAGAATTGTAAAACACTTGAATTTGAATAAAAATATTGCAAGCAATGTTCAGACTTCTAAACATCTTTAATATTCCGTACATGTACAAATAATTTTCCCCTTTCTTTTTTCTGGTACTATAAAGCCTAAAACCAATATGTAAGATAAAAATTGTCATGTAACTTTTCCACACCAATATTAACTTTATAGAATTGTGAGGATGGGCTTAAATTCTAAAGTTGTTACATAAACCAGAATCAAAACATTATTACCCAAGTAAAATATCTTTCCTATTGCATTGTACAGATATGGCTGAGAAAATAGGAAGAAAATGTCATTGGTTTGTGCAAAATAAAAGAAATGGCTATTGTAGTGCTGATGCATTTTATACAGATCGGTTTCTGTTTGGTTTTTCTTCCCTTAAATATCCATGTTTCCATCTATATGAGAGATGAGGTGGAACTTGGTGTCCCAAAACTGACATTCCCTTTAAGGAGGACATAACTTTTTTTTTCCATCTAGACTCAGCAAGAAATGACTGAAAGCTCAGTTATTCAAATGTACCATGTAGGGTCTGAAGTTCAATGCTGCTGATAACAAAGGTAATTAATAGTACTACTGTAATCATTACAATGTCAGATTTTTACAAATTCACTCGTGACTTTAATGAACTAGAAGGTATTACAGGCACTTTTATGTACATGTGTGGCTTAAGAATAAAGCTGCTGATTATTTGATTCTTGTTTTACTAAATGAAAATGTGGTGTAATTAAAGAAATTTCTAAGAATTTCTGCTTCCCTTTAAGAAGAATTCAGGAAAAAAAACCTGGGGTTTGTCCCCAAAATCTACACTTAGCATTTCCAAATTCTGGAATGTCAGAGCTGCTCTATTGTTTTTTCTATTTAGTGTGCTATAATCCACATAATGTTTAGGAGACAATGAAAATTTTAGTAACTATGGCTGTGATGTTGATTTGCAAGTTTGGCAGGAGTTTAAATTGTGTGCTGTTGTATATCTGCTCTAGATGGGATAGTTAAGGAAATTAATGAATTAATAATTAAGTTTCTAGTAGCTAACTGCAGGTATGGGAGGAACCATCCTGGGCAGACAGAGCAGTAGCAGTCACTTCCCCAAACCTATCTCAATCGATTGTATCTTCAATTCCCTGCAACGTCCAGTACTGCTGGTATTGAACACTGCAGGGGGCAATCCAAACAGAAATATTTCAGCATCTCATTAGGAAGGGATGGATCCTCAGCAGGCGTCTGCTTTCTCCTGATCTGTGCTCTCAGGGTTTATGTCCCAAATCTAGTGATTATATTTAGTTTATAGCATTGTTGAGGCACAGAGGAGGCAGAGGCAGCTGGGTGTTTCACAAAAGTAGTCCCTTGCTCTGTTTTAGAAACTCTTTCAAAATTTTATTAACTCTCCTAAAATTAAAACAAATCAATTGGAGCAGGTCTCTGGAGGTGTCTTAATTCAGCCCTCTGAATTGTAAGAAACCCCATTTTATTGTGTTAGATTTGTTGGATAGGTAAAGGGTACAGATTGGTCAGTCTATCTACTATCAATTTATCCCATCAATCTAAATTTCCTACTGATTGGACTGAAGTGGAGTTGTGTGAGTGCTCTGTTGCAGTGAGAATAGGTATTTCTAATAATCTGCAACATTTTGTTTCCAGCTGAAGCTCCAGTCATCACATATTCCCTGTAGAGTATGTTTGCATTTTCCAAACATTTGTATAGTATCCAAATTTATTTTGTATTCTGAGATTTGCCCAATATCATTATTTATTGTTAACAGGTTGTGAGCACAATCTTTTATTTCCATATAAAAAAGGAAACAGCACTTTTGAGAAGCAAAGTATTGTATGGGGAAAAGAGGAGCCTTTGATTTATTTTTTTTAGCATTGTTAGATAACCATCTGTAAATAAACTAAGTCAAACTTGAGAACATGGATTGAGAACAGGGTGCTCTTAATCCAATTATAAAAAGGCTTTAGCTAATAATACTTTGACATTATTTTAACAGGGGAATTTAGAGTGAGTCCCTTCTAGCTTTGGGATTGATTGAAATAGTTTCCCCTGAAGCATAAAGCATGTCTCAAGCCCCTTTAGAAGTAAGGGGGGTCTGAATTATAAGCATAAAATACTCTTTATCAAAACAAAAGTCAGTGGCAAATCCATGGTACTTTTCCAGCTTTAACTTCTGCTACAGTTGTATTAAGTTTTTTGCCTTTCAAGTTTTTTTTCTGTTGAAAAAGGCATAATAATATCACAAACATCTGCACTGATTCAGCTGAGTGGGGCATAAAACTTCTGAAGTCAATCATTGATTGTCAATTGCAGTGTTACTTCTATCAAAGTAGCAATCATTTTTATTTAGTAATTTCTTTGGATAAGCACACAAAACAGCCACTTGGTAGGCTCTACACTACACTCCCTCCAAAACTCTTTGAGGAAAACTAGGGCACATTTTGGTCTTTTGTACTTGCAGTAATAAAGGTCCATAGTTTCTGCAAAGAAAAGACCAATCTGTATCATAATCAAGAGATTTAATTTCATTACTTTAGCATTTTATCACTGTACTGTAATAAGTAGATCCTTGCAAAAGGGTGCCCACCATTTCAAAAATGTGTTGCTTGCCTAAAAAATATCAAGGAAGGGTCTGTCAAAGTGCTAGTTAATAAAACTCCTGAAATTCTAGGTGATTGCTACAAATGCAGACTGAGGGTATGATGGGTTACTAAGTGGGAACAAACAGGGTATGTCTAATGGGCTAATCTTCCCTGCAGAATGAGACCTTTGAAAGGAAATTGCTCTCATGAAAGAGCTGTCCTTGCTTTTAGTTAATTCCTGATGTACTACAAAGTGATGTGGCTCGCAGCAGGCAGACTGCTCTGCAGGAAAGGAGGAGGTCCTTGGCTTGGGGCTGCACACCTTCAGTGAGAGGTGGGCCCAGACCTGACACTGCACACAGGCTCTGGTGTCTTGTGGGAATTCAACATGGGAAGAGGAACTGGCTTCTCAATTCCTTTACCTGCATGGCAGAAATGCCACGTGGCACCCAGATTTGCAAAAAAGGTGGGAGTGAATCAGGTCAGGCACAATTACTGGAACAGAGGAGCATATCAGATCCAGCCTCAGTGGGCTGGGCTTGCCATCCTGAGCTGACTTCTTACCTGGAATCATTTTTCCTATGCCTTCTTTGGTTTTTTGGTTTTTTTCCCCTTGGTTTCAGCAAGTGTCCCAGTTCCCTTGCCTGGGCATGAGGCTCACCTGTGCCACAGCTTCAGCCCTAGTCCTCTGTAATCTGTCCCCTTCACTCCTAACTTCTGAAGCACAGCTATTTCAACCACCTGATCATTTTTATTCTCCCACTTCATGGGATTATTTGGATTTTTTCCATCCCAGAAAGCATACTGAATTGCTGGGATGACTAATCACTAACAAAGGAATGGAGCAGCATCTTGTAACATACTTAAAATTGGGTTAACACAGAAGAGATAAAAACAATTTACAAAAAATAAAAAAATAATCCAGGATGATACAAAATGTAAATAGTAATAATGTAAATGTAAAAAAGAAAAAAAAAAGAAAAAAGGTAAATAAAATGTGATAATCCCAGAAAAAGGGGTAACAATCCCTGCTCCATGCATTGATGCAGCCAGACTAGTCACAATCAGGCTGCTCCACTAGATACAGCTGGGTCTTGGGTGAGGCAGCAATATATCACACAGTCCATAATAAATCCATTAACACAGAGAGCTCAGAGGAGGAATGTACTGTGTTGCTCACAGGAAGGGAGAGAATTCCAGTTACCCCTTTCACCTCAGAGATCCAGCTGGAGAACATGATCAGGTGAAAACTGCTCCAGCCCACCAGCAGAATGCCTTTTATGCTCCTGCATATAGGACAAGAGGCAGCTTTTTCAAAAACTTGGAAATCTTTCACACAGACTTAGGAAAAAAAAAAGTCACTGTGGCAATATCAGAGTTAGACATTGCAGAGCTTATTCCAAGCAATATTCATTCAGGACAGGAGAAAGCTAAGTCTATTAGGAGACTGTTAGTGATTTATTTGCTTTTTTTACAGAGTCATGTAGTGGGGAAAGGCAACTAATCTTGTTGGACTCCATTAAGAAAGTCTCTTCAGGCTTCAGACAGCCTCACATCCCCACCCGGCTTTCTCAAGCAACATGACTGGAAATTTCTTGTAATGTCCCAGGCTGCTTTGCATAAACATGGAAGCAGACTTGCATTAATAATCACTGTATTAAGGGCCTAAAAAATCCTGATCACATCATTAGACGTACTCCCTAGACGTTTTTGTACATCATAAATATCTCCTCATCACCTCCTTTGTTTCTCCCACATCCACTATAGTTTTAAAAACAGTTTTATACTACAGCTGAGTGAGTGAGAAGAAGTGAGTCAGAGTGAGAATACTTTTCTTTTAATTGATTCCATTTTTATTTTTTTTGTAAGAAGAGAAGGAAGAGTTTTTAAAGTATCTAATAGTGCCTGACTTACAGAAATATTACTCTTAAACCTTCAGGGTTTAAGATACATAAAGGAAACTGGGAAGATCATTGGCAGGATTTGCATAGGAGAGGTAGGAAAGTCTGGATTCATTTTGTCATCTATTTAAAGGACCTAGAATGATATTTCTGCACTTCTCACAGCCCAGGATTAGAGTTGAAAGTGTTTAATGTATCCAAAAGTTTGCACCACCAAGCTAGTAAGTAGAAGTAATTGAGTTGCAGACCAGGTGTGCCCCCCTGCACAAGGGGAAGGTTTGTCTTTTGAAAGTTAGGGCATTTCTGAGCTTGCTTTTGTTTTCCCAGCCCAGAGAAAGCCAGGTTTAAACTGTGAAAACACACTGGGAGATTTTCAAGGGAAGGATGGCTGCAAGCCAATGAATGCATTTTCCCCTCATGAAAGATAACAGTGGGGCTCCCTGGCTCCTGAGCTGCTCTGAGAGGAAGGAGAGTTCACTGGAAGGCAAGAGCTGATTTCTGTCACCCTCTCATGACACTGTGTCAGACACCACTGAGGCCCTGTGAGACCCTTAGTCAGGAGCATGGAGGTGGGTGACTCTGCTCCAGTGCAGAGGTGAGGTCCCAGCCAGGCTGAGGGACCCTATTGACTTTCCCCAATCAAAAAAAGCCGATTAAGGCTGTTATCAATTAGATGCCAGTAAGAAATCAACATTCACTAATAGTTATGGTGCACTGGATTAAAAATTACATCAGTTTTCTCTTTGTAGCTTTCAGTCAGATCCTACTGAACTTTTTATTCTAGCAACTTCTCAGTGAAATCCAGACATCCAGTCAGTATTTGAGATCCAGCAGTGCATAAGCAGCCTCACAGGACCTCACTTTCCCTTAAAGTCTACATGAACAAAAAAAAAAAAAAAGGAAAAAAAAAAGAGAAAAGAGTTTGGCAGCATTCAAGCAATACATTCATGAAATCCTTTGAAATGGGAATTCCAGCATAATTCAGCATGATTGTAAATGCTGTAAAATGTGTAAGCCTAAATGGCAAAGGGAATTGTATACTGTAGTTAGTGATAAATGTTCCATGCAATATACTGGGTTTAGCTGCCCCACTTACCCAATGCTCAGTGGAATTAAGTAGTTAAATTTATGTGCATAGTACTGAAATTGTAATGCTGAGTGTCAACCTCAGACCTGTTTTTCTCCTAAAGCATAATAAAAAATACAGTGGAAAAAACTGTCCCAAGCCTTAGTATGGTAAAAGGACTGCAAGTCAAGCAGAAAATGTAAAACATCTCTGGTTTTCCTGACCAACCTGTCACAGCCCAATCTGTTGTGACAGTGCAGGAGGCGCAGCCTGAAAGCACCTTGGGAAAGGGGTCAGGGCTTAGGCTCCTCTCTTTTTGACAGAGGTGAAAGTCTCAGCACACAGTGCCTGCCTGCCTGTGCTAACAAGGTGGCTTTTTTAGCAAGCCATCAAAGGCAGAGGTGGGACACTGTGGGCTTTGTGTCTCCTGGGAGGTTCCAAGTTGGCCACTGTCCTCCTTTGTGGTCTGGCAGCTCTCTTGATTTCCCATGAAAGCTCTGAAAGTTCTTGTTTGTCCTTAGTGTGAAAAGGACAGTGCTAACAGTAATGATAATCTCTCAGTTGGTATTTCTGAAGCCATGGAGTAGCTCATCACAACCAGTGGTGGAAAGGAGAAACTGAAGAAGGCTGTGTCACTTTCTGCAGACAGGGCACTGGGAATTGGCCTCACCTGTCCAGCCAAAGCCCAGGGATTTGCTGCACCTGAGTGGGCCTTGGAGGATAAGAGGGAAGGAGCTGCACCTGTGTGGAGTTAACAGCGGGGCCATCTCAGCTGTTCCCAATCTCTGCTGATGGGGCAGGCTGGGCTGGGGATCCTTCTAGTTCCACACTGCTGCCTTCACTCAGAGAGGTGTTAGCTCAGTGAGGAGTTACACACAAAGCTGGAGTTATCCTCTGTAGAGCTGTGAGCTCAGGGAGAAGGAGTTACGTGCAGACATGGGGCCATCCTCTGTAGAGCTGTGTCCCCCAGGCAGAGGCTGTGAGGGTGAGTCACTGCTTGTGGAATTACATATCTTTTCCTATAATGTTTATTAGATCAAGAGACTCTGATGCTCGTGAGTCAGGGACTTAAGGAGATGAAAGATTGGAAAATGCAAAGATGACGTGAGTTGTTCCGGCTGTTTTAGGGTTTCTGGAACATGAGGTGTTGAGACAGTAGAATTGCTGATTATGTAAGATAGGCATGTACACTACTAAGAGAGTTGGTCTTCTTAAGATGTACCCAATTTTTCTGCCTCTGTGTTCGAATAGTGAATTTTCCAACTGTGCCTGAAAAGGTCTAGTTCTCTGTAAAGCCTGACCAAATAAATATGTGCATCATGTATCCTAAAGCATATCTGGGGTGCTAATAACTGTCAATATATGCAGGGCCCCTAGTGCCTTGTGAAACCTGTTTATTTGCCACCACTGTTGCCCTAAGTTTGCTCCTGTACCTGAGGAGCTTGCCTGAGCTGCAAGTTAATGCATAACAAGTCTAGGTCAATAGGAACAGACCTTGGTTATCTTGGGAACAGAATTGTAAAAAATAGCACTTGTGTACTGATTGCTGTAAGGCTTCATACAAAATATGGGCGCAGGGAGATAGTTGCATTGCTGAACTGAAGCTTTCTGTAGTGGTCTCCTGAGTGGGTTTGGGTGGGCCCTGGGAGTGCCTGTAGCCTCTGGCAAGGAACCTGAGAGATGCAACATCAAAATGGAGAGCATGTTTCCCTTTGCCTGCTGACTCCCTTCCTTCAGTTTTCTCAGAAACAATGTCTTCTTAGATGTGCTATTGCTGCATTCTGCACTTTGCTTTTACTTCTGCAGCTGGGTCATAGGGATCTTCTTTTTTTCTGTTTTCTTCCCTTTTTTTTTTTTTTAAAAAAAAAAAAACAACCCTCTCACAGTGTCTTGAAGTTACTGACAAATGTTTTTGTTCTCCTTTGACTAGGGCGGTCCAAGGCTGCCTTTATTTTGCATCCTTAGCTCATACATGTGATGTGGAATGTTTGACTTTGTATTCTTTCACAGCCTGAAACTGAAGTTTATGTTGAAGTGCTTGAAAAGCACAAACTACTTATTTTCTGTTTAATAATCTAATGAGTACTTAATTTGCAATGTGTATCAAGAACTACTGGTTCAAGTAGGCCTTGGATTTCTGTGGAAATACATTAAATTCTTTTTCTGCTATCTCAGGAGATAAATAGGTTTGAAATGTAAGAAGTGTTGCTATTTTAATGTGGGGGTTTTTTTCCCCAAATTTTGAGAAGTTGTTGAAACTTTAAGTCCACTGAAAAGAATCCTTAGTACTTAAAACTGGGAATATTTATTTTTGGATTTTGAATGCTTGATTGAAACAGAAATACTTTGTTTCGATTTTGTATGGTATTTATCTCCAGCCTGAGGAAAAAAAAATTAATTGTACGTCTATGTTAACTCATTCAATGTGAAGTTTATTGCAAGGGTTTTAATTCCTGAATTTAAATGTGAAGTTGCTGGTGGTTTGTGACCAAACTGAGAACGGGGGCATTCTGAATAAAATAAAAAAATTTTGTGCTGCTAGAGGCCAAATACTTAAACTTTGACATAGCATGAGAATTTATGTGATAGTGAATGTGCTATATTCAACAAGAAATAAACTAAATAGCCTGAAAAAAGAGGGGGCAGCTGTAACTGTAGCAATATTGGGGGTAGGAACAGAGGAGTCTGTCATGTATAGGAGCAGAGTGATGGATTATGAGAGGCATCAGAAGTGCAAAGCGTCTCCTGAAAGGCAAGTTTTTCTCATCCTTTCTCACTTACCCTTTTTTTATTTTTTTTTGCCAAGTTTCTGCAGGGAGGTTTCAGAGTAGCTGTGCATACTTGAAAAGATTAGAAAAAGTGAGGCAAATTCTGCACTGATATGCACCTCCACTGACATCAAATTTAAAAGATATCATTAAGATATTTATCCATAAAAAACCAAAAGAAAATATTAATTTAAAAGACACGTGTGATCTCCTTTGCACTGACCTACCAGAGCAGGGGCTGGCTGCAGTCTCCCAGCTGCAGCTTTTGTCCTGCACCATCTTCCTACAGCCTTTATTCAAACCCTTTGCCTAGGGGAGATCCTTATGCAGCAAAGCTTCTGGGATCCTTTAGCAAATCCACCGGTCTCAGTGCAGTTATTTACTTCAAGTCAAGCCTTTGGGATTATTCTGATGCACTGGGGTTGCAGAAGTTCCAGCAGGAAGTGCAGCCTCTCCTTCAAAATGAAAATATTTTAGTGAACAAACCTCTTTTGCATTTCATGTTTGATATTATTTGTGAGTACTAGGAATGTGGGTGGTGCTTTTACAGCAACTCTGTCAAGAAAAGTAAATATATCAGTTAAAGACCATATGCTATTGACTCTTTCTGTCCTATCCCCCCAATATTTTGGAGACGGCTACCTAACAGTCTGTTCTGGTTTGATGAGAATAATTTTCCAAATCATGATTATGGGGTTTTTTTGGGTTTTGTCTTTAATGTAAATTCTGGGTGACAGGAATACCTCCATACTACATTAGGTAATGGCATTAGATGCAGCTGTGACAAGTTAGCAAGCATGAAATATCCTAAGGCAAATAGATTTGTATGTTCTCCTTCAGACTGGATGATTGTATTGCACTCTCTAAAGACATTTTAGATCAGTAAGAATGTCTCCTCAGGGAATCATAGTGATAACTACTTTTGACAAGTAATAATAACAGAAGTTTGGTCCAACCATGCAATGAAAGACTGATGCTGAAACTGGGATTTCTGCTAGTGGACTGCAGGGGCACTGTAATCACACATTGCTTACTTTAGTGATGGCATATCTGCCTTCACTCCCATCTGTACTTGTGAATTCTGAATTGCCTGTTCCATCGTATCAAGCAAAAAGCCTAATATTGATCTGGAGGGATCAATGATAAAAGAAGCATTGTTTTAACTTACTAGTAGGAAAGATCAATTCCTTCCCCAGGAAACCACTGTATTTTATGCTGCAGTCTCAATACAGAGGAAATTTCCAAATTCTGTGTGACTTTATTGATTAACATCACTCTTGGCTAATTAGACACAACTTACCAATCCTTTCAATATCTCAGGTGACAAGCTCCCCCAGGGATGTGTATGGTGAGGCTTCTGAGGGAACATTTGCAGTGATCATGACTCCTCCTTGGTTCTTCCTCACTGTTGTTACTTTACTGAGCCATCAAAGGCTGTCCTTATTGCACATTGACACAGTGCTGCAGAATGGTTGATAAATCTATATTCGAGTTGTGTTTAAAATCAATATTATAGCAGTTACCATGTCAAATCAATATTTGCCAAGTTGCCAGCTCCCACTGCCTGGTGCACTGCAATAAGTCTTCTGCTATGGAACATGGGGACCTAATCCAACAATCACTGAAGTCAAGACAGATTCTCATTGACCTCAGGCTTTGGATCAACCTGTGCCTGCTTTTATTTACTGGTGTTTGTCATAGGATTGTACAAGAGCTCGCTCACAAGAGAAATCCTGTTCACTTAATTTCTCCATCTGATCATAATGATCATAATATGAGCTCTGCTATTTCCAACAGGCACCAAGATGCTGCATTGCCACTGGATGGATTATTGGATGAATGTTGGGTTGGTTGGGCTGTTTTGGTTCTGCTGTGCAGACAGTGCCTGCTTAATGCAGATAAAAAGCATTTGCTTGAAAAGAATCCATAAGTTTTGATGATGCAGCAGTTCAGAAACAACACATTTGAGACAGATCAAGTAAGTCTAATTATCAAAATAGACTTGTGTAATCATCTATGCTTCCATGTTTTAATTGAACAGTGGGATATTTCTTTCAAAAAAGTATGTTAATTGGGGTCTGCTCATGGGAAGGAGTGACTAATTGAACTGGCATGAGCCTGATAGCAGCTTTTTTCATTAAAATGTTAACTTTTAAAATCAGTGTTACATTGCAAATATTGTCTTTCTTTCAGTTGGACTAGTCTATCTGGCACATGCCAGCTCAATTAGCAGCTTGCTTTCATGAGCAGACCCCAATTAACACAGACTTCTCTTAAAGAAGTATTCCACAATTTAAATTAGCACATTTGCATTAGAAGTAATTACACTGGTTTTGGTTGTTAGTTGTTCCTAATTTTTGTGATGATTCAATATGCTTTAATGGAAAATAACATTTGTTGATTAATTACTGAAGTTGTAATGGATGTTTATAGAAAATCTTGAAACATGCATGAGAGAAACTAAGCTAAGACCAAAATATATCCATGGATATCAAACGTAGAATTTGTCATTGCTTAAATGTAATTTCAACACAAATGGCACCACTCCCTATATATAACTACACTACAGAAAATTCAACTTAATTTTTAATGAATTGTTTCTGCATATTTGACCTGAGTCTGTGTGACCTTTCAGTGCAGGACCATGTGAGGTAGCAACCAATGAGGACACTTTAAGACACATGAACCCATTATGTTTTCTGAGTGTAAACATCTGCAAAGGCATCAGAGAGGTGTGATGATGGAGGGCTAATGCAGAACTTCATATTCAGAGCAAGAACAGAGGAGCAGTGACCTGGAAATAACAAGTCTCTAAGCTCAGTGCTCCTGCTCTTGAAGGAGACTGTTTTCAGGGAATTCCTTGGGGGACTGTGTAGAGGGCCCTCAAGCTTTTTGTTCAAATACTTCAAAACATGCTTAATCTGTAGTAGGGACTCTGTGCTGTCATTGGTTTACTTCATGTCACATCTGAAGTAATTCTTAAAATTTTGATCTATGTGAGCAATATTGCCATGTTTATTACAAATTTTTTATTTTTTTTTCTTTAGAGTTAGAAATATTTCAGGTGAAAATGGCTGTGTTACCATAAGTTATATAAACTGTACGAAGGGCTTCTAACAGTTTGTATTTAAAGATGGAAGGGATAGTTAATTTTAAACCAGTACCTACATGATGAGATTCATTAGGTCTTTTTATATCTGTGTAACTTTTCTTTAGGCAAAACTTGTGGTTAGCTAGAACATTCCTACCTGAAAGGTATCCAGTCTTCAAGGTATATTACCAACCATTTTGCTTAAGAGTGTGCTGTGATGATTAATTGCTCTCATTGGTAGGAAATTGTCATCTTATCCACCTGGAGTTTTTTTTTCAGCTTGAGTTTTTGGCTTCTAAACCTTACTAATCTAATTTTTTTTAAATACACTTCCTCTCCCAAGCTAACAAAACAACAACAAAAAAATCCCAACCTACAGAAAAAAACACCAAAACCAACAAAACAAAAATACACAAACCACCCAGAACCCCTGAACAATTTTGCTTTTCATTATTTGCTTTTTTACCCCTTTTGAAGAGGTGATGTGCTCTGCTTTAAAAATGTAGTCACAGTGTTGTCCTGGCATCCCTCTACTGAGCTAACAAGGATTCTAAAGTAGACAGAAGATAAACATTGTCCCTCTGAGAGCCCTTTCTGCTGTAGTTTGACATCTTCAACCACTGAGGTGTTCTTACACAGAGTGTATTTAGGCAGTGTAAACACAGTCCTGTACAAATCAGTCCTCTCCTGAAAACACCATTCCCCACGGTTCCCATATGTTTGATATTTGGTTTGGAGTTTTTTTGTTTTTATTATCTGTGCTATTATAATTGGCATACATAAACCATAAGGTTTGCCAAAAAATAAAAGAAAAAAGGGAGTGAAGATTTGGTGGGAGCAAACACAATCAGGTTAAACTTAAAAGCAGGCATACTTTTTCTGAACTCTCCTCTATGTAATGGATGTGAAAAACAAGGGAATGCTTTTTCCAAGTGAAGTGTCTGTTAGGAACAGGCGTCTATGCCATGTATTACAACATCTGACAGGAAGCCTCACTCCAGAAATAATGCAGTCCTCTGGAGGCTTGTCCAGCAAATGTATCATCCAAGGTCACTGTGATTCCACCTGCATGGCAAAGCACACGGAGCGGGAGCTGCCTGGCACTGAGCCTTTGGAGGGAGGCTGGAGGCTCACAGGAGAGCTTGTAAAAAAACAGGATAAGTCACTTGGAACAACAGAAAATAAAAAAGGCTAGCACAGGGTAAATGTACAGATACGCAGTGGAGAAATTAAAAGCCAAATAACAAGTCCCTTCCGAAAGAATTATCAACCTGCTTCTTGAAATAGAGAGAAATTGCTCTTTGGTATTTCAGGGAGAACCATGAAACTGAAACAGGCTATTTAAGGAAATTAATCTCGTTTGGAGAATCTGTGGGTGCCTCATCCTTGTTGGTACTTGAGGATGGGTTGGATGAGGCTTTAAGCAACATGATGTAGTGGAAGGTGATGGAAAGTCAAGTAGAGAGAGCTTACAGAGCCACAGGTACATCTGAGTCAAATTATTACCCATGAAATGGTAATGGAGATATCATTAACACTGTGCCAAAAGTGTGTGAAGTCCTTTAGAGCCAACAAATAAACCACAAAGCCCCTTCTTCAAGGCTCTGTGAGATTGAGCCCAGGTGAGCATTTAAAATGAAGTAACCTCTTTAGATAAAGGGGGAAGCAGGAATTACACATGGCAGGGAGGTCTATTTTGAAGAGTGCTTTTTCTTTTGAGGAAGTACCCAGACATTTCTGTGATTGTAGGCTCTCCTGCTGTCCAGGACAGACTTGCTCCTGTGTTTACTCAGCCAGCAGCTGAGTGTGCTTGAGGGGGGGGTAGTGTTAGAGAGCTTATTTTTGTGCCATCATGGGTAAGAACAGAGTACACACGGAAAAAGAGGGAAAACAATAGTTAAAAACAGGGCTCCTGAAGGAAGTGACTCTGTGTGTTACCAAGGGGAGGTTCCTGCTCTCAGCAAAGTGATGAAGTGTGCCACTGCAGGGGAAATGGTGCTCATCACAGAGCTCTGTGCCCCTGGGACACACTGGCAGAAGTTTTGTGTAGTGTTACCCCATTTTCTTAAATTCCCTGGCTGCATTTCCCATGTGCGCTTTTTGCTGCCTATTAACAGCAGATACAATCTTGCACTTTGAGGAATGGCAAAATTGAAACTTCCACCCTGCCTTCTGTTTCTCTAGGAACAATTCCTGGGTTTTTCAAATGTAATTGACCCATTTTTTAAAGATATAGCTCATTCTACTAAAAAATAAGCATACTATCACCCCAAGCAAAACAAAAATATTTAAACTGAGTTGGAAATATGAGAATTTTATATATGATTGTGTATTGGCAAGAATATGTATTGTTACGGTGCTGAAGGTGAGTTTCTGACTGAAAAATGGCTAGACATGATCTACTACTCTGTAGCAGGCTTCAACAAAGACACAGCTTGAATGATTGATGGGATCTTTTCCCACCTGTATAATCTTGGATTCTATGAAAATAATTCCTTTGTTCAATTAGATGATAAACTAAGAAATAAATGTGAATTCCATCTTTTAAAGACCATAAGCAGAAAAAAGGTAAGAACTGTTATGACTTTAGCAAAGACCTGAATTATGTTTTGCTCTGGTATTAAATATTTTAATCTCTCAGCTAAATTGGTTGTGTAAGATTCACTTCGTATCAGAGTTATTGAAAAGTTTTACTGAGGAAGAAGAAGTTAAACTAAGAAAATGGATGCTTTGTGCTTTTAAAGACTTTCTATGGAGGGCAAAGAATGTTGCAACATAGCTTTTTCCAACTCTATAAAATTCTGCTGCTGTTTGGGCATATATAAACTACGAGAAAGCTGAAGGTGGGAAAGAGTCCTTCCAAAAGCCTAATTTTTTTTTTAAATTTTTTGTCTCTAATTAATAAATACTTAGAATCTTTGGTAATCTTAAGGCACCTGGTGAGCAGCAAAAGATGACATGTGTAAGCATGGTCCTCAGAGACAAGGCCTAATAACCTCCTGTGATCTTGTTCAAAGGACATTTCCATATGTTTGTTTTCCAGTTTCAGTTTCATCTCCTCCCAGGACATGACTGTAATCCCCCAAAGTCACAATGGTGACTACCCTGAGTAGGGAGAAATATTTTGTCCTAATGATGTCAACATCTGCCATCTAACATTTAACCATGTAATAAGGGCAAAAATAGGATCTTTTGACTTCCACAGGCAAGAAGTGCTGCGTGTCCATCAGGCAATCCATTAGATAGCCAGAATGCTCACAGCTGGAAGCCTTTGTGAGATGGCATTTGATATCATCATTGTTAGCCTTCACATAATGCAATATTTATTACAGTAAGGGAGGAAGGGAGTATTTTTAGCTGCATCTTGAGTAACTTATCTCCATGGCAACCCTTTACTTGCCTGCCCTGTTGCTGCTATATAGAATGTTGTCACATTAATAATAAATGGAACACATCTAACACATTTGGCTGCCGATTGGCTTCCAGCCACATATTTCTCTTGTTCTAGTTGAAGGGTTTGTGAAGCTTAGGGGTCCATAAGCAAATTTCATTCATTTTGTTTCTTGGAGAAAATTGCCTTGGATTATGTTAAAGCACTCAGGAGGTTTCATCAATGTATGCATTGTGTTTGTTGGGTTGGATTTTTTTTGTTTGCTTTTGTTTCTAGATCCACTTTGAAATGCCAAGGAAATCCGTGAATAAATACAATTAGAAAAGCTAGAAGCCCAGCAGCTGTGGAGTAATTTTATTTGATTTACATTTGTACGGATAAGAAAATGACATTTTAAAAAATTGCTTATTAGGAACCCCTGTGACATGTTTTTGAAGAACAATGCCTCCGTTTCATGGAAACTTAAAACGAGCAGATCTCTAAGTGAGATTCTAGAATTGCTGATCACTTCCCCATGCATTCAAAAAAAGCAGTTGCAAGCACTCAGACCTCATTTTGTTGTCTAAATATATCAATGGCAAATTTGGTAAGTGCTTGTTAGAATGGTGAAGAAATAGGCGAAAGAACATTAGATTTCAGTTTATATCGACCATGGTTTTTTCTAGAGATTAGAGATTGCAACACTAGTGAACAATACAGTGCAACTGCCCTTGAGGTTTGTCTGTTAAGGCTTAAATACTCCCTGCTTGACCTGAGGAACCATTTGGAGCCTATTTAAAAGGTACTACACAAGTATTCATATCTGGGTGAATTAGCCCCATTTCTTTTCTCCCTTTTCTTCCTTTTCAACTCTTGTTTCCAAATCTGCAAAAAAGAGGAGCAAAAAACTGAAAACTACGTTGTGGTTTTATTACATGAGAGTTGATCTTTCTCCAGTCTACTGTTAGTCTATTTAACATAACTAATGAGGCATGTGAGTGCAAAGAAGTAATTCCCATAGGAATCTTTATGAAGCACCTCTTACATTTTGGTTTATATTAGTCATATATTGCTAGTGATACCTGATATGTCAAGGAGTGGGTACTATTGCTGCATCTTCCAAATATCTTTCTTTTCAGCCTAAGACTAAAAAAAGCAAGCCTGTTGTCGCACCAGCTTGTTTAGCTTTTTAAAACAACGTTTTGCTTTAAGTTCATTAAATAGTATTTTAAAAAGGAAAGAAAATAAATTAACAGTTGTTAGGTTTTTATATGAGCATATCAATCACATGCATGATGTTGTTTCTCCCAGAATTTAGAAATAGGAGAAAATAAAAGTTCCTGTAAGTTTTTGACTGCTACTCAGGAACTGAGAGTTTCTAAAAGCCTGATTCAAAATATTCAGTAGCATTCCTTGGGAATGCTGGTACTGACCTCTGAGCCTTGAGTTAATCTCTACTTCATAATGATAAACTTTGTAAAAGGTTTTTTTACTCAGAAGATGTTTTGGTTTTTTGGGACATTCTGAGGTTTTTTACTGTAAAATGTTGAAAACTGGCAGCATTTCCCTCCTTATTTGTTTCTAGACAGCCATAGTTTCCTCAAGGAAAATAGAACTTTCTTATAATGACATTAAACAGCCCTGAAACTCAAAGTCAGTAAGTAATCTTGCATTGCTGCTATTTTTGTGTCCAGTCCTGCTTTTAACAAATAATAGCTAATTCAGGCTGAGTTGTATTGAGCTGGTGGCTTCCTGGCAGTGCTGCCTGCCAGGGTGAAAGAAACACATGCTGTGCAGGACCCATTGCTTCTCAGTTGTGTGGGGGTCTTGTTTAATACAGAGCCCCTCTCCCGAGGTGTCAGGTATTTTGCATGTTTATCTGGAACTGGAACTCACTTGACATCTGTTGGAATGCCAAGAAATACCTGAACAGGGGAAAGGATGATCTCCTTCCTGCTGCAGCAGGTCACTTTGCAGGTTAGGTGTGTTGCTGGACTCTAAGTGAGAGACTTTGGGCCAGGCACTGTGGTGGGTGAGAAACTGCAAAAATCTTGCAGGATGTTCATCTCCCCTGAGCAGCTGGAATCCAGACTTCTGGGTTGCTACATTTAGCATAGCAGAAAGATATGTCATTAATTAAGGAAATTTTCAAAGTTCAGTGGAGGTGAAACTTACATATATAATTGCTGTCAAGGTGATTACACTTTAATTCATGGCTCATCTCTGCTTGAGACAAATCTACATTAAAAAAAAAGTTTCTATAATTAATCTACAAGGGATTGATTTCAAGAAAAGAAAAATAGTATGCCGCTGCTGTGCTTAAGGCTTGTATTTGAGATATTTATTGGAAAGCACAAGAATGTTAAGGAAAGCAGCCTGTTGCTGAGGCCTCATCTTGTAAGAGATTTGCACCTGACTTCAGTCAAGTGGGAAGGCAGTCTGACCTCAGTGAGCAACTTCTGATGCAGGCTGCATTTCCATCTCACTGCCACCTCTTTCTCTCAGCCTGCACATGCATACAGTGTTGATATGTGGTTTGAAACTGATTGCAGTGACTGGCTGTGTTGTGGAGTTTGCCTACACTGAATAGAGGAAAAATTATATATCTTATTTTGATTATTTTATGAAATATTTCATATTCAACTCTACCCTTTCTGAGAATTCTAGATGTTGAAAGAGCTGGGAGTATAGCTGTTCCTTTCAACTGTGATGCTACATACTGCCCTCATTTTACTTTCTGCTTCTTTGCTTTTGTTCTTTTCTCTCCAAAATGTGACAACTAAAAATGCTGACTGAAAGTCAGAACCCCAACCTAAGTACAGGTGCCATAAAACTGAAATTACTTGTCCTTTGTGTTCAGCAAGTCCTCTGTTGTCTGTGTAGTACTGCAGATTTAGAGAAATAGTCAGAGATTGTGCCTGTGATGTGTGCATCCAATGCATTCCTGGAAGTGGGAACAGAATCTTAGAGCAAGCAAACCCCTCATGACCACCCTGGGGTTTCTAGGCTTTGATTCTCCTTTACTGGCTCAGGTCAGAACGAGCAGTATCTTTCTTTTAAAACAACATCAGTGAATATGTTTTTCTACTGGCTCAAGGGCACAATTTTTACTTTTCAATTTTACTTTTAGAGCTATTTTTGGTCAGAAATCTAATGAACTACTTTAGCTCATTAGGAAGGAAGGGACAGCCCTGCCTCAGAAATAGTTGTTAATTTGAAAAGTTGGGGAGGGTTCCAAGCCTGCTTTTGTGATCTCTCATTTTCCTGTCTTCCAGACCAGAAACTCAGTCCCAGTAGAAGCAGACAATAAAAATCTGAGCCAGTACCAGAGACACACGTGTTCTTTGTGGTGAGATAAGCATCCTTGAGCTTCCCTCAATGGGATTTATCTCCCACCTGCTCGCTTACTGTACACCTGTCCCAGATTGGCACTGCTTTTGGCTGCAGTGCAGTTGATTCTCAGTTTTGAAGCCAGATTTGTTCTTACAGTTATTTCCCTGGCACTTAATAAAAACTGTTTCCTGTGCTCAGCAAAATACAGCTAAATAAGGAGTCCAGGTGTGCCGTGTTTGTCAGCCTTTCTATGGTGTAATGCTAATCCTTACTCCACATAAAAAGCTTTAACAGACTGTAGAATAACCCTATGGTTACCTGGTAAGGAACAGGGGATAGTCCAGGCCTTTGGATGCACTTTTCACAGTGGATTTAGTTGAAGCTTGTGGCACAGGTGTCAATCTAATTGGAATAATGATACATGAGGGGTACCCGGAGGGTTCAGCCAGCTGTCAGACAAATGTTTCTGCTGGACTGCATGGCAGCCTGTCTTTAGGTCATAGGTGAGGGTCCAGCCTGATCCATGTGGGAGATGGGGTTCAGTCTGTGTTCGAAACAATAATAAAAACAAAAAGGGGAAAAAACCTCCCTCCCCCCACACACCCCAAAATAAAAACACAACCACCCCACATCCAAGCTTTGCATCTCCTGATACAGCAAGGGGTGCTTTTTTCCCCATGTTATGTCTGTGTGTTTGGACTAAACTGATCATTCTAGTACTTCATCTTGTTCCCTCTGCATATATTTTGATATGTCTTTGTGTACATTTATGCATATTACACTTCATAAAAATATGTAAGTAGTGATTATTAATTGATTCCCAGTCAATTCTTTTTTCAACAGAGTTGAAAATCCACATAAATATGGATTTTTGAGTATTTTATTGAATCCTAGTATGTACTCATACATCTAGACCTTTTAAAATGAGAATGCTTGATGTATGACAATAACTTTTACATACAAACATGAGAGGTACAAATATGTCCCCTTGACAGATGAAAAGAGGCACATCTGGAATGTCTTAACACAGACTATGGATTGTGTCCTTATGGAAGTGTAATTCTGCACTAAGCCACTGCTTTTGGGTCCGAGCTAGGAAGAGCACTTAGCTAAGGATGTGGTTACAGCTTTTGTAGGACTAATCACATTACTAAAATAATACTTTTGCATTTTTCTGTGATTGTCATACTCTGTTTGACTAGGAGTTTGCATTCTCTGTAAGAAGAGTTACACAGACATTGAAGGAGCAAATTGGTGTTTTCCTGCTGTGATTTAGGCAGACAGTGAGACAAAACAATGTTGTTGTCAGACTTCAATCTTAATTCGTTTCAAGTATTTGTTTCCTGGGTTATTGCAAGATTTTTCATTTTTGTTTGTCTGCAGAATATATAGAGACAAACAGGTACCAGATGCCTTGAATAATCTTTAACTACTCTAAAGAACACAGAAATTTAAGAAGTTTGTACTCATCTGAATGAATACTTGCTCGTTTGAACACGTGCTATAACCAGTGAACTTTTTGCTCATTACCCTTTACTTTGTCTTGAGTGTGTGACTAAGAGGAAGACCAAGTACCAGCTCAGACTTTTATTTCTTGCCTTCCATAAGTCTCAGCTCATGAAGTTGGTCCTTCATGCTTCAATATGATTTTAAAAATCTGAATGTTTCCTACAGTGCTTGCTATTAAGTCTGATTTGCGAGAGCCTTTCAAACAGGTTCTTCTTCTGAACTTATTTCTTCATTTTGATCTTGAATTATGAGCATTTCACTTATTTTGTCTGCTATATCCTATATGCTTGTTTGAAATTGTTCTTGCTCTGATATATTCAGAACAAAGAATTCGTTGCAGGTGGAAATGTTCCCAGTGTCATTCACATCTCTTCTGCAAGAAATGGAAGTGGAGAAGCACCTCAATAGAATCTCATCTCTATTATCTTAGAAACATTTCATGATGTGATGAGGTTTCCTGTGGAGCAGTGTGCATGCATTCTTGTCCTGTCTTTTCCAAATATAACCAGAATTTAGGTGGCTTGCTCTTGGATTAATAGTTTAATACTTGGACATCACCAAAGGCTTGGTGAGATCAGTTTTCTCTATGGGGATAGCTGCTATTTCAAATCTGACCTTCCCTCTTCAGAGCCCTGCATCTATCAGCATCTGGATTCCTGAAGTGCCTGGGGCATGCTGTTTGGGAAGATGGTGTTATGACATCTGATTTTCTGGTTAATAAATCTCTTAGGCTGAATTAAAATGAAATGGCAACGAATGACATGTGTATGCATGAGGCAGATTTATTTTAAAACAATCACAGTGGAGAGGAGGTAAGGTCACAGAGTTGCTCTGTTGGGGTGGGAGCCCATGAAACAAAAAGTTTGTCAGGTTATGTAAGTTCTAGTTATCATGGCAATGCCTAAATCCCTCCTCAGAAGATAACTGATTTCTAATTCACCATCATAAGTCTTATGGAAAAATTGTATTGCTGAAGCGGATAAATTATTAATTACTCAAGCTTCCTGATAAGAACTATAAATTCTCAAAGTGTGAATGTGTTTGTCTGGTAGAGACATGGAGAAAAGTCAGCCAATTCTGTAACTGACTTTATCTAATCTTAGCTTGACCTGGTGTAGATCAGTGATATCTGTATGAGCTCTCCCACCCTTCACAGCAATAGTGAAAAAATCTGTTCCATGGAAATTTTTTATTGAACTTTCCACTGTCAGTGGTTTTATATGTCTGACATGACCCCCGGTGACATCAGAGGGCACAAATTGCATCACTGAGGATGCAGCAGAAAAGAAGCAATTAAAAGAACAAACATGGACTAATTGGATGACTTAATTCACATTCTTTAAAGGCTACAAATGAAACAACTACGATGTGCAATCAGAAAACCTCTATGTATAAACATTCATAGACTATTTCCATGGTTACTTTACTGTCACACGGATGCTGGAAAAATAAATCCCTACCTAAACAGCGTGCAGGAAGAGGTGTTTAATTCCTGCTTTTGCTCTGTTCTTGCTTAGTATATCTTTGTTATGATTGCTCTTTTATTGAATTGCACCATATCTGCTTCTTATGAATGGGAGTTTAGTGGCCTCAGCAGAAGATAACAGCCCCACGTGTGATTCTCTTGGCCATGTACACGCTCTCAGCATCACTCTTGTCCTTTGCCAGTTTCCATTCTCATGTTGCAACCCTCGGGATGTTGAGTGTGGTTACAGATTCCTCCAACACACTTGAGAAGCTGGGAAAGGGAAATACAGCTGTGGCTCATTGGTTAAGTACTCCAAGAAAGACCTTTGGCTGTTTTTCAGACGATGCTGTGTAATTACAATCACATCAGTAAAAGGAGGTCAGAACTATCTCTCTGCCATGCTTTATTATGATGGAAAGACTCTGGAACACCACATGTGGATTCAACACCCAGTTATGGGCTATTGATTCTGCATTGTTCCATAGCAAATCACAGCCTGATTGTTTGTATCACGATACCTGTTAACAGTGGAATTTACATCTCTATTAACATTTTTTTCACTCTTTCAATGTTAAAGAGAAGCAGAAAGTATATTCTCTCATTTCTGAATGCACACACACATCAAGTGTTTTCTCTGTTTTTTACCACCCCTAAAGATACAAGAGGAGGTTGGATGGCTGTTAGTATTCACTTTTTTTTTTTGCAACATCTTATGGCTAAGTTTTTCAAAAGTCTTTACTGTTTTTAGAGGATGTAGCTTGGCAAAACTTAAAAAGGGGCTGATCTCATCAAATAGACCAAGTTTCTTAAAAAGCTTAGCATTCAAGGCATCTTATTTCTGACATTCCAAATGCAGCCAAAATACATCAAAAATGTTGGTGTTCTGTTTCCATGTGAATGTATTGTTAGTGTAGTTACAACACTCGGTTTTCTTGAAATATAAACCTGCCTAAACTTTCCAGAAAATTCAGTGTAAAGAACTCCAAATGGTAGCAGTATTTTATTTCTTATGTGGGCTGTTTTATCATATTATTCTGGAAGTAGTTCCATGGGTGGTGGGGTAGGAGGCTGTTTGAAAAAGAGCTGAGAGTTTTCACTAATCTATTTATAGTATTCATTAATTGATTTTATTCTTGTGGTTACCCTCCCATTAAAACCCATTTGAAGCTAGAGTGCTCTTGTCTATTAAGGTACTCAGTAAGGGTTTTAAATTACTTTGATAGTTTAAGAGAAAAATTACACTTATTTCTTAGTGTGCCTTACTGTTGCAAAATGTAGCACTTTTTGCTCGGTCTGTAATATTCTTTCTAGAATTGCTGAGATTCTGAACTAATTCTGATGAGGACAAGGAGGTTAAAATCAAAATTAGTTCTTGCTGTCAGTCTGAAGCAGTTTTTGGCAACCTAAAGAAACCACCCATGCTTATTTTGTGTTCTGCTCAGTGTACAAGTTCATTATTGCTTTATAAAGAAAACTGGAAAAAGGCATTTAGGTGGAGATGAACAAGGAGTAAAAATTATACAAAACCTGGGGATGGATAGTGTTAGACATATATCTGTGCTCTCTGTGTTCAAACACATGGAAAAGCAGAAGTGGCGGGTTATGGTGCTTGCCCTGTTCTCTCCAGCTACTGTGGCCCTGCTGCCAAATTGCAGCTCTGACAGCTCTGCCTGCTGGTGGATAGCCCAGCCCAGAAGATGGGCTCTCATCTCTCAGACTGGTGACTCCAGTTTATCCCAGTGCTGCACACAATTAACCTTCAGTTCTGCTGCTTAAATCCACTCACAACAAAATCCTTATTCTACTTTGCAGCTGAGTTTGAGTTGGAAAAGTACCTTCCATGTCTTGTAATGAAATATCTTTTTATGAAGATGTCAAGGGAGACAAGTAGTTATGAGCACTTTTCATGATGGTATAAATTCCCACATTATTCATGCTTCATTGGCCTTATTCTGCCAGATCAGCATAAAGCCATCCAGAAGAATATGTACCTTTAGCACACCGATAATACTCAACAATGAGGCAATAACACTGGTGACATTTGCAAAGCCTGACACACTTGGGCCCCTCTGAGTTGACATTAATAGAAATGAGACATCTCTTTCTTAGGCAGTAGTGGTTCAATGACCTTTTTCTTATTTCTCAGACTTCTGTTATTTTTGCATGCTCTTTTTGGCCTTTGTAAGGCAACAGGAAAATGCTTCCTTTTCCTATTCTTCTGATTACCTTAAAATAGTCTTCCCCTTTTAAATGGCTATCAAAAAGGGCTTCTTTCTCGTGGGGACACTAAACAATTTGCACTATGGAGAGTTTATTTCTTGTTAGAGCTGACTGAAGAAGTATCAGTGGCATCTGGAAGCAGCAGGATTGTGATGATTATTTATCCCTGCCTTGCAAAATGGAGTATAGAAGATTGCACTGCCCATGGAAGACAGCAGAATTGGCCTTAGACTTCACTGCAAAGTCTCCCCTTAATTGAGGAGTACTCCAGTGCTCTGCCAAAGGCTATTTATATTTCATTTCTCACTATAAAGGAAGATAGAAGATTGACAGCAGTGCACTACGATTTTGTAGTAATTGATCTTTTTCAAAGCACTTTGGCTCTCTCTGAAGAACTGCCATGTGGTTCTCTACCTTGTTATTGCTATATAGTTACATTTTACTGTTGTTTTCAGAAAGTGGGCATCAAGATATCATGGGTTTTAACCACAGAATTGCCTTTATTCTGCATTTATTCTGATACTAGATGTAATATTAATGGAAGTACCCTTCTGGCAGGGTAGGCCACGTTATCAGTAAATGTGTAATTGACTTCTGTACAGAGTGTGAGGGAACAAAGGGAGCTGGGAGATGAAGAGCCCCGCGCGCGGCTGCCGGAGCAGCGCGATTGTTCTGGCCTCAGCCTGTGATCCTTGCTTACACCGAGCAGTGCTGAGAGTTATCGCTCAAGGGCTGCTGCCAGTGGCTGTGGTTTGATCAGTCTAAGTGGGAAATGACACTGCAATTGCATCTCGTGCTGTTTGCCAGCCTACCTGCATATCTGCTGAAAAAGGAGCAAGGAGAGGTACTCTAGTACTCGGTATTAAAGGTGTGCATAAGCATGAACCTGAAGGGGATGAGCAAAAAGAGAGGGGAACCTTGAATATTTAGTATATTGCAACCAGTATTAGGTCCTAGCACCGAGGAAGAACTGGGAGATCAAGATTAAAATGTTTGAAGTTTTGTGTTTAGTAATTTTTATTTACTGAGGGGAAAATGTTTCTTGCTGTGAGGAAAAATGCTTTGTTTCTTTTTAAACTGTATTTGTATATCAGATCATGAGATCTTTGTATGAATATAGAGAATCCAAAAGGGTGTTTTTGAAACTGCAAGTATGAAGCTCTCAATTGTTCAGGTATTTTAAATAGTTAAAGTACTCAGACCTCTTAACATTAAATCCATGTTATGATCTCTCATATTACAAATCAAAAGACAGAAGGGGAAAATGCAACTTTTACATAATGCTGTTCATCATGACAAATGTTCTGTATCAAAGAACATAACATCCTGGCAATGCTTCAAGATTACCCAGAGGAAATGCAATGGACAGACTGTTGAGCCAAAGTAATTTCAGAAACAATTCCACACCTTATTTATCCCTCGTGTGGAGCAGAAAGGCTATGAAACCCTCTAGCACAGTCACTTTGTGCATTTGTTTAACCTACTGACCTTAACTCTCACCTACCTGACAGCCTCATGTTTCTGAGCATGAATTTCTGTGCAACTTAAAACATCATGGTTTTGAGTCTCTCTATGAGAGATGATTCTTTCCCAGCTCTTGAGCCAAACTCATTCCAGGCATCTTCACTGGGCACCCTCGTAGCATCAGAAGAAAAAGCTCTCCCTTCACATTAATGCGTCTTTAAACAAATTTGAAATTATGCTGCATCTAAACTTCTGGCTCAAAATTGAGTAAATGAAAACTATTTGTTTTCATGAACCTCAAATTTAATCCTCAGTAAGTGAGGGGTTTTTGTTTGGTTGGGTTTTTTTTATTGAACTTTCAGATATTAAATCAATCTATTCAGTATTATTAGCACTAGATGATGCAACTTATCTGTCATAATACTGAAAACTAGAAATCTTGTTTATGCAAGTCAGTGTAGTACAGATAGAATCATCTATGTAATTTATCAAAATTACATATATTTACTTGTTGGTAACAGAATTTGGCATTATACTGAGGGCTGCAGAAGAAGTCCTCATGCTCTTACATTACTTTCTGTCCACACAACAGTCACAGAATCTAAATGAACTGTGCTGTGTTGTTTAAAAGATGTCCAAAAAAAAGTCCTAAATATATTAAATTAGCTCTTTGTTCAAGCACATAGTCAAGTCATGCAAGTCAGACCAGAAAGGAGAGAATTGTTTTTAAACAAACCAAAAAGCCATAGCCAAACCCAATTGCATCCCACCCCTGTTAACCCTTAATTTGGATGCCTGAGGATGAGAGCTGAGTTTTGGAGTGGACATTTGTGCTTTACTGTGTGGGAGGACAACATATTTTAGGTTTCTTTGCAGCAGTAAGTCCCTACCAGCTGTTGTGTTAAAAGCAGGTCTTGACTGAAATTGGGTTGTGCTTTAAAAGGTCCTAGAGGGCAAAGGGAAAATTAGTGTTGGCATCTTTTGTCACATGCTGCCCATCAATTTGCCTTGGTTTGTTCAAGTTGAACAGCTTCTGTTCTAACAAAAGCCAGCTCTAGAAAACAAAATTCAGAGTCACCTATGCCATGCTTAATTTTTGAAAATCCCATTCCTGACACTCAGATCTCAACTAATTAATTTTAACATAACAATAAGCCTAACATCTTCCAGAGAATCACTGTAAACTTTTAGGTCATTCTTGATATTTAAACTCTGGGAGAAGACAAGCTTTGTATTTGCATTTCAGATTGCATCCTGTCATGGGTATTTTTTAAAGTTCACCTTTTTACTAAAACTGCAACTTCTTTTTTCCTTGTGAACTATAAAGCCTCTTGAGCTTATTTGTATTTCACTGCAAACTGCAGTTCACTCTGTTCATGGAGCTCAAAAGGGGCCCTGTGCGGCCTCATCCTGGTCCAGCTGGCACTGATTGAAGGCAGTGATGTAATGAAAATGTCTCAAGTGTTGCTTTGGGATGTTGGGCTTGCTCAAACATGTAGCTCTTAAGGTGCAAGACCACATGACTAAAATCCAGGAAATGGTTCACCTACCCAATCTCATGGGGTAAGTATGCAGTTCCTGTAAAACTTCAGAAAAGAATAACAGTGGTCTATTATTGTTGTGGTGAAAATAGTGAGGTTGTCCTTCTTTCAGAATGTTTTAATGAAAGATGAACCTTTTAAAGGAAACATCACAGTGAGAGGAACATCTGACATAGCTGGGATGTTAAGTGGATGGGGAAGGTCCTGGTTCATCTCTGGGGGTTGCAAAACTGCCTTCCTGGTTTGCATGATGACTCTGAGCCCTTAAAATGTGCCAGGACATACCAAAACTTTTAATGGTTTTGCCCAAGTCAGAGTAGATAACCTATTTAGCTCAGAATACCCAAGATGTACCTTGTGCCTTTAGAACAGAAATGCCTTTTCTGTGCTTTTCAGCTCCTGATATAAACAGTGTTCTCTGGAAAAAGGATGGATTGTAGTTTCAATACACAATCAGCATAGAGAAACTTGGTAAACAAAACACATTGCTGGTGGCAGTCAAGAGAGGAGGCAAGAGGAAAACCTCATTAAGTCTGATTGTTATGACACACAGTGATAATGGTCTTGTACAGGAGATAATGATTTACCCAGTGTCTCTGGAACACAATAGGTTATATAGGTCTGTGGGCTTTTCTTTTAATTGAAAGAACACCTATCATTAATGGCCAGTGAAATAATTGAGTAAATCTTTGTGCTGCAGAGAGGAAAAAAACTTGGAAATATTGACATAGTGCAATTTCATCCCATAGTGAACCATAATTATTAATATTGAATGTGTGACCTTCACAATACAAAGTTTGCAGAGAACTTTATCTTTTTGTGCTTTTGCAACTACCAGTGATGTAACACGGTGGTAGCATTTAGTGGCTGGAGTTTAATTCATGCTAATACAGAGCTTACAGTCCTGAAATAACTTCCTAATAAAATTGTGGGATTTGAGTTGGGAAGAAGCAAGAGTAAGTCAATACCAGTCATTCTCCAGTTGAACACCTGAGTTCATTCAGTGGAGAAGGAAGTGTGCAGTCTAGTTCCCTGTGCTTGATCTTCTCTCCAGCCTTCTCTTTCCTGTTCGGAGCAGGGGCTCTGGTGCCTGTGCTGACCATGGCAGTGGGACTCAGTGTCTGCCCGAGGGAAAAGGAGCTGGTGAGGTCCTTTGTGCCCTGCTCTACCTGCAGGGGTGGAGTGGTAGTTGGGCACCTTGTTCTGCCTGTGCTTTCTGCCTGCAGGCTCACTTCAAGTAGAAATAGGAACCAAATTGTGGTCAGCAGGGGTGTCTGAGAGATGAGCTGACACAGCAGTGCAAGAAAGACCTCCTGCCCTTCTGAGGTCTGATCTGACTCTTACCTGTAGCAGAACTACGGGCAGCATCCTCCCAGTCACTGCACTGGCCAGGGCTTGAGGGAAAAGAAACATGACTAGCATCAGCAACTCAATCCCATGTCCATTTATTTTTCTCTACAACATCTTGCAGAGCCCTGCAGCTGTCACATTTGCCACTCTTCTCATCCTACTGAAGGCAGTCTCTCAGTCTTTTGAAACAGCAGCAAATTAAAGCTCTTTTTGAAGGCTGCAGACAAGCTAATATATATTTTATATGTTCTGTATATATACATGCACTAGCATATCCTTCAAAGTGGAAAAGAGGCCATTTGGATTAAAGAGAAATTAATATCTTTGCAGATCAAAAGAAAAAATTAAACTTTTGTTTCTTGTTTTAAAGGGTAATCTTTAAAGTAATATCCAAACCTTTAGGGTCTTTAAAATATTTTCAAAGTTACTGGCAGCTTATCTCTGAAGTTCGGCTCTATGAATTGGATATCAAATTCACTTACTACTCGTTATCATTCCATCTGTTTGAAGATGCTGCAATTGTAATGAAACAATTGTTAGAATAGCTTATCTACAATGCGTGATCAACATGTTTTTCCTTTTCAGATTCGCTTGCTCATC
The DNA here is from genome assembly GCA_013397375.1 of Toxostoma redivivum. Lineage (NCBI taxonomy): Eukaryota > Metazoa > Chordata > Aves > Passeriformes > Mimidae > Toxostoma > Toxostoma redivivum. The sequence continues at coordinate 275,704 of VXBI01011375.1, forward strand.
ACACAAGCAAAATCTGCAAGTGCCAGTGCACGTATTTCTCAAACTGCTGTGAAGTGCATTGTATGGTTATGAAGGTTTGTTTATTGGCCATACCTCCACTAATCACATTATAGGGTGATGCAAGTCATGGCACAGAGAAACCACCTCATGTTGGTGAGGGTATGCACATGGAAAATTATGGACATGGTAAGGGCAAAGACATTTGATAGTGATTTTCAAAGAAAATCGCCTTATTAGTAATCATCTCTCCTTGTTGGTTGAACAGGTTTTAATTGGCACTTCCACTGGGCAACAGTTTCTTCTGCTGAGTTGCTTGGTAAAATTTGCTATTTTTATTGAGATTATTAATAAATAGCAGTATCTGTAAGAAACACAAAATTCTATTCCAGCATCTCCATGCAAAGGAGACTAGAATAACAGTACTGACTTAAAAAATCAGTTCCCTCGGCTTTGGGAAGAGAAAATGCATACAACTAAGTATTGGAAAAAGAACTCCATTAAAGAGTCAAAATAAAGTAAGCACTAGTCTTGAATGAAAATATTGTGGAGGATTATCTGCTTTTTATTTAAGGTGCTCGCTTGATGGAGATTCTCTAGAAGTGACCATGGGAAAATGAGCTTAGAATCATTCTTTTTATATCTCTACCTTAAAGTTCGTTTGTGACCAAAGCATTCAGGAAGTTTTGGTTACTGTATTTCCAGTTAGCACCCTTCTGATCACTGAAAGGCTACTGAGGGGCAAATTTATCTTGTAAGTATACTAATAAACAAATTTAACATGCTGGAATAATGAAAAATAGAAAGGGGATGTAAGCCTGTCCTAATTGCTGGTGGCAGAGTCTGATTCTGACACTAAAGATCAGTCTTTGCTGTTGGATAATTACCTATGGAATGTGAGAGGAGACACAGATGAATTTTCTCATGCTAAAATAGGAACCCAGAAGAAATAATCAGATTCCACACTCCTCCTTTTTAGCAAAAAAGAAACAGTAGGAATATCCATAGTAAGGCCATAAAAATAGAATATATTACAAGGTGATAGTGTAAGCTTCTGAGGATCCATAAGGAAAAAAACTAAACATTTGTAACTATGTCTGACTGAGGGAATGAAAGAAAAGACTGGATTCCTTGCAGTAAGCCTGGCATAAAGCTGAGGAACTTAACACCCTGTATGTTATGGAACAAATTTAGGGTTTTTTTAGGATAACATCCTAACAGTTCAGTGGTTGGAAATATTCTTTCACTTGTAAGGGGTTTCCCTGCTACTAATTAAAAACAAAGAAACAAGCCATAAAACTTGTATCTTCTCTAAACTCAAGAGTGTTTTTTCTTCTTAATTATGTGGAGTGATATTAGCACCTGAAATTTAATTAAAGCTTGTAGTTAACATAAAAAAGATCAATGCAGTAAAAAATGTGTTCTTTTTATACTTTCAGTATGGCAGCATGTATTATGGAAGAGTTTGATCTATATCTTGCTGTTCTCGATTTTCTTTTTTAAAAGATGCTAATCAGCAGGATTTTGCATGTCTTTGGATCAAAGAATATTTCTCCACCTTTTTAAATCTCGTTTATGTGCTCCATGCCGTATTTTTAGGTTCGGTGGGAAGGGTTTCAGTGCCATTTGTTTGCAAACGAAATAAATGGGGAGTTGAGGCGGTGTGAGCCCCGCATGGATGCCAGTGCCGGGATGCTGGGGGTCATTTGGGTGGCTGCTGATGGGACTCCAGCAGGAGGAAGCATTGAGCTGCCTTCTTCTGGCGTGGTTGAGGTGGCACCGGTGCTAATGAGCACAGGCTGACTGCTTAATTGGTTTTAGAACAGGAGCTAATGACTCCTGTGCCTGCCCTGCTCTTACCGGTGATGCAGTAAGTAGCAGACTTATTTGAGGGTACCTGGAGTGTCCAGGGGGTTGAACTACATGTAGGAGAATCATTTTGATTTGGTGTTCGTGAAAATAAAGATGGAAGAGAATGAAGGAAGCCACGGCTCAATTCAAGGTTTACTATTATGTGGTGCAAAATCTATGTGAAATGCAGTTCTCCCGTGCCAAAGCTGACAGACAAATCTGTGTGCTCTCGTTTAGAATGTTCTTATTAAGCAAAAACTTCTTAAAATTTTACCCATGTTGTTGAAAGTTCCTTCCAGATATCACAAGACATTTTTAATAAAGATCAGGATAAATTTATACATAGTCCTGTACCTCCAAAGTATAGATATTCTGTAATACTACACTGATTTTTTTTTCAGTTCTTTTTGCTTGTATACAATAATGTAAACATATATCAAAATTATAATGAGAACGCACCTGCCCCTGCTGTGTGTTCCCCAGAACCTCACAATCACGCTGTCTGCTTAGTATGTCTGTGAAGCGGATGTAGTATCAGTAAGTTGCTTAGTTAATAAATAAATTAAAAACATTGGGATAATGTTAACTTGGAATGAAAAACAAATACTGCTGATGAAAGTAGCAAAACTGAAAACAAATGCTGTCAAAAATGTATTTGGCTGAGAATTGCAGATAGTGGTACTTAACATCCATGTCAAAGTCATCTACACACCTTCTGTTTCCCTGGCTGACTGAAATTCTGTTTAAGCCTAGCTAGAAAGCATTAACGAGTTTTAGAAACAGCCTGGGAAGGAAAGAGGAGAGCAGAAAGAGCCCTTAGAACTCAGCAGAGGCCTGAATGGAGTCAAAATCCTCAGTATTATCCCAGCTGGCCAATAACAGCAAAAGGTTAGAGTAATATAGTAATTACTCAAACTTACAACTGCTTTTTCCCATTGGAAAAAAACACCAGTTTTAAGTCATGAATAAAACATGTTGGCCCAAATCTATTACTTTAAACATCTCCAGTAGAACTAGGCACATAATGTATATTTACTTGCTGAGGAAAACCTACTCATCACTGGTAAATCCTCACTGCCTAATTAGGATGCCTAATATATTTCAATGCTTGATGCATTTTCTCTTGCATATGCTTAAATAGGTCAAACTTTGAATCTGGTTAAAAACATAAAGGTACAATGAAACACTTTATTTTAGCTTCTTGTAATCTATGGCAATATAGGAAAACAAGCAATACATCCAGATGCTTTATTATTTTTCTTAATTAAACAAAATAATATAAGGAATCATCTCTAGACATTTTTCTGAAAGCTTTTAATTTTAGGTTCTCTTCTGCAAATAAGCTTAAAAATCAAACTTCCTTTCCAATAAAATGGTAAATTGAATTTAACCTTTGCTTTGATTATACTGGTATCTGTTGACATCACTGATGACTGAAATTCCTACCTAATGTCTGTTCAGCAGTTTTAGCAAATTAACATGATTGGGGTTTCACTGTCAGCAATTTAAAAAATCTGCTTGCTACACATTCATCCTTGTTTTTTTTAAATTAAATGTAGTTAGTTGCCCCACATTCGAATAAATGCATCTATACACTCAGATACACACTGAGTGTATATGAAATGGAGATGTCATTAGTGAATCAATGCAAATGTTAGAATAAAGACGTTGATTCCATCGAATATTACACATGAATTAATGTGATACATCTGTTCCTAATGTGTAGTTAGTAAACAAAATTTCAAGCATCTGCTTTATGTGAGTCTTCACTTCTGAAGTATTAATGAATGGTTAACTCGGTCACTGCATGTCTTACTGAAAAACAGGATATTTTATAAAAATATTTGGTGGAGATGTGCAAGATGTCGCATGGTATCTCTGGCAGTGGTTGTAGAGAGGGTCAGAGAAGGGCCCCAAATTCCTGCCTGAAGCAAAGCCCACAGTGTGTACAGCAAGTGCAGTGTTCCCAACCGATGCAAGTACCTATATGTAAAAAAAGATAATTGTGTATGTGCCCTATTGGGGCAGTTTCTCATCTGGAACTAGCACATTCAAATTAATGCACTTTGTTCATTATAATTCACCCATACCAATATTAGGATAACACATTAATGGGCAGTTACAAGTATGTTGTACAGAATTTTTAGACAAAGTGTTAATCTTGATGGGATTAAGAAAAAGCATTAAAATTAATGAAATGATTGCATCTCAATCTGTATATGCAAATTAGGATAAATCATATGCCCTACAATAGTATAAGCGAAAGATTATGGTAATAAATTGCGTTATCTGAATTAATGACTGGCTAGCCCCACTTGATAAGGTCATGGTAAGTCCCAGTGCACTTATTACTAAAATTTATCATTCAAGCATGTGTATGCATTTAATTATTACAGCCTATTTAACAAGCACATAAACTTTGAGAGCAGTGCAAAGTTTTCCTGTCTGTAAAAGAGAACTTTTCCTTGTTCAGAACATGTCAAATCCCAAGAATTGAAGATATGTAGAATATTATAATTTGACTTAAGGATTAATAAATAATTCAGTTTAGTCTTTGCTTCTCATTACTTTATAGGGTTAAAGATTTATGGCTTAGATGGAGCACATGAGAGTTAGAGCTAGAATAGCCATGATGAGAGAAGTCATTAAGTTTGCTTTATCCTTCTATCTGTATGTGTTGATTTCCCAGCAGCACAGTCTGTATAGACTAGTTTATTCCAGGCAAAAAATTATTTTCTAGCTATGTACTAGTACAGCACCTAGTCCAATAAAGTTTAGTAAGAATCTTTGAGTAATATTACATTATAACTAATATCAATATTTAGTAACTTTTATCTACTGATATCAGAAGATATAAGATGACAGTATAAGGTTCTGAGACTGCTTTCTTGATAAGATATCATAAACTTGAGATGGACAGTAAAAGATTTCTGTTTTCTTTGCCTCAGTGAAATGTAATTTCAAGCTCTCTCTTGTTTATGTGACAATTCCCTGCTGTCTGTAGGCATCCTCACAGCTGATAAGCAGCTAATTTCTCATATGTGGGCACTTCAACAGTATTTGCTGAAGATGCATTGGTTAAGAGTAAAAATATGTATATGAGACCAAGTACCTAAAAGCTTGTATAGGGGTTTGCTAGCAGCTGAGACTGTCACTAAAAGGCTGCACCCAAAAGAGCTCAAAAACTTCTGGACTGTGTCAGCTGTCTGAGCTTGGCAAGCAGTTGTGGAGCACGTCCCTTTTAGTAGCTGCTATCTAGATGGAGGCCAGTGCCACCATTCCTCTGAGCATTTCAGGTTGTGGTGAATATAGAAGAAAGCTTATCCACTGCCTGGGGAGATGTAAAAAGAACTGGAAAAAAATTCAGCAGACTATTTTGGATACACTGGGTCTTTCAATCTCTTCATGTTCACAGAACTGCTGTGAATTAACTCCCAAGCTCTGGGGAGCAGTGGTTGTGCTGGCCACAAGCTGAATCAAGGAGAACCTCGTTATATCCAGAGGATCAGAAAAATTCTGGCACCTTTAACATGGTAGAAATGTTTTGAGGCTTTAGTACATAAATTCTGCAAAAGCACAATAGCCACTCAGCAGTGTGATGCCTTGGTTCAGGACTATCAAATTAACTCCAGTAAGAACACTCTCTAATGAATTAATCATAGTAATACACATTTTGCTCCCAGAACAAAACATAGATGATCCAATTAACCAATTTCTACTAAGGCCTACGATTGCTTTATTAGGGCTCTAAAAAATGGTTTCTGCAAAGCAGTGTTTATTCCCAGATTGCTGCAGTTATCAGACAGTGCTAAGACCTGCGATTGAGGCCTCTGCTGTCCCTTATCTCATTAAGTGTGACATAAACACCTTTGATGAAATGAAATGGTAAAGTGCAGCAAATGGAGTAAACACTTTCTCTGCTGAGCAGTGCCCTGCTACATGCTTAAGATCTGATTTCCTGGCTGCTATTGGCAGATGATAACATGTTTTGTACCCATGCCAGCCAAAGATAGCCATTTAGAGCTTCTAAATAATTAAATATTGATTAATCAGCTAGAAACATATAGAACTTTTTTTTTCCCCAAGCTTTTGTCCATTTTTAAAGGCCTTATTATTTCTGCCAAAGAAAGCAGGGGAATCTTCTAGACACCTTCTGCAGCCGTCAGGGGCTTAAAAAATTGCAGGTTTGTGCTGCTGTGAGAGAATAGCCATGGCTACCACACCACCATAGCACAAGCACACCTGACTCCACTTTGCCATGCTTGTTCTCCATGGGATAAATCAAGAGAAGGACCCAAACTTTCTAAGCCACAAGGCAATTCGTAAGGGGCTGAAACTCAGTTTTAAGTGTTAGCCAACTTGTCTATAAGGATGGAAGTGTGTGACTTATCTACTCATATCTCTTGGCACAACTGGGTTGAAAAAGCTTGCACTTTGTAGGTTTTGGGACAAAGGTGTTCAGGAAACAAGTCTTCCTGCCTGAAAGATTTTTGGGGTTTGGTTTGTTTTTTGCTTTTTTTCTAAAGTAGCAACTGTGTGATGAGTGCATATGAAAAAAAAGCACATGGGATATAACAGAAACTCCAATGAACATGATAATGACTGTAAGTTACTTGTCATGTGATCTCAGTGAGTTACTTGATTCTCCACGTCTTGGGGAGGATTTCAGTAATATTGAGCTGATTTATTTTTCTTAACCTGCAAACTGGGATTACGCTATAGGTGGTAAATAACACACATGTATTGGTTGATGAGATTTCTTGTGTATCACCAATTACCAAAATGACATTTACAGTAGGTGAGTGGGTCTTAACAATATTATTGTTGTTATTATCAGTATTATTACAAACAGTGAATGCAGGTAGGAGTTCTCATAAGGCATCTGCAAGAATTTAGAAGGACTAGTTTATCAAAAACAATGATAAAAACATTGAAAGATGCATCCTTATTTCCATATCATACAGAAGATATTTGGAGCATAGTTCATGTGCTTTCTGCCTTAAGGAATATTCCAAAGCATGCTTCTCTCTGGGCATTATCTGGTGTTAAATGCAACCTCTTGCCCCTGTGGCATTGCAAATTCTCTCAAGGGCTCTGTCTCTTTATGGTGGCTGGGTTTTGGTTGCAAGGTGCCTGTTGTAATCTGCGCTAGATGCAGGAGAAAAAACCCAAATCGCTGCATTTGTGTTTGTAGTAAAACACAGCTTAACTTGGAAGCTCGCAAGCAGAATGTGACTGGCTGGTGTGTGGCAGCAGCTCCCAGTGCCATGTGGCGTGGCAGACCTCCTTCCCCCCGCCGGCACAAACAAGCCCCATTACAGTTCTGCTGGAACGTGGCAAAGCCCTCAGCAAAGTGAAACCCGAGCCTGGCTGTGCTGCTAGCAAAAACTAGGCAGTTTTTGTTGACAGGGTTTGTAGCTAACACTTCTGCGAGGCAAAAGCAAAACAAGTTTTCTGTGATACTGTGCACAGAGAGAGTCTTTTGTTAGCCATAAATGCCAGCTGAAAGTGTCTTTCCCTTAAAACCCCAGGACATCCTGCCTTGGGTTTGAGAGAAAAATGGAAAATGTGCTGAGTATAAAGCAGCTCTGATAGTGTAGTTGTGCAGTGTACCTAAGCTGCCTGTTTGTGAGTGAGGAATTGTTGCAGGGTAAGGCTAGATCGAGATTTTGAATCTTCCTGACATCAGTGGTAGTCAAGGAGAAGAATCAAAGGAAGAGGATGATTATCTGTTATAGACCTCAAACATAAGATTGTTTCACTACCTATTATCTATTGTAATTTAAGACACCAATATTGCCTAAAAAGTTGTCTAAGATATCTGAACGCAAGACCAGTAGCAGATTTCCCATATCAGAATAAGTCTTGATAAATTAGGCTTCTGGAGAGATTCCAGTGAGATTCAAGGGGAAAACTTTTCACAGCATTCAGCCATTGGAATGATCCTCTCAGGGAAAGAGGTACATTCCACAACATTGGACACTTTCAAAATGCTGCTGGACAGGGTATTGAGCCATCTTGTCTAGACTGTGCTTTTCACAAGAAAGATTGGACCAGACGATCCTTCAGGTCCCTTCCAACCTGGTATTCTGTGAAATTTAATGATAAATATGTATCTGCCTGAAAGTTGGAGTTCAGCCTTGTTGCTTGCTGGTTGCCTAGTCAAAACTCAAAAGTCACAAGTAATTGCCACATTCTTTTTTAAAAAGTGACCATTAATTCCAGTAATAAGCCACATGAAGTACTGTTGTGAAGAGTGAGGAAGCGATTGAATGGAAAGTTTTTTGAATGAGCTAAGATGCTAATGACCAGTAACAGCTGACAAGGACATCAGCAGTGAGATAGAAATAAACTGAGATTTGCTCTTATGTGGGTGAAATAGCAAATATATCAAAGGCTGCTTTTTTCCCCAGTTTTGTCACTCTTGAAGAACAGTATTGACGCATTTTGCTTGGAGGGTCATGTGTTTTAGAATTATGATTGATTATGTAGGAAGTTAGGAAGGCTTGTGTCCAAAAGCCAGTTGGTTTTTTCCTTAGATTATAATATGTTATCTGATTTTTATTTTAACAAATCTTCCTCACTCAGACCATCACAGTAACAAGAAAAAACCTACCTTAAATAATAAAAAAATTATACTTTTTATAGGATGGGTGACTGAATGGCCTGGAACCTGAACTAAAGATGTCTATGTTTTATCCAGTCGCTTTGTTCTCCATTGTGCCTATAGACCTTATCCATTTATGATTGTAAATCAAGTTCTCTCCATAAATCTGAACTCTTTCACAATATCTGCTGCACTAAAGCCTTACTACTCTGAGCTGTTTTCATTGGCTTAGGCTCTGGGGTTTTTTGTTTCTACTGCCAACAGCTCTAGTTTTCATTGACAGTGACCCAATTTCTGATTTACTTGTTCCCCCTCATTGTTAATTTTATTTATGTTCCTAATCACTCTCACTTCTCTGTCAACAACTGGAGTTGTTTGGTGATGTTCAAGTTGAAGTATCCTTGGAAAGCAAGGCAATGGAGCAATTAGAGGTTTATAACATTGCAAGAATTTGATGCTACTTAAAGTTATGATTAAGCAAAACTGTCTCCTGCTCCCTTGAATGATAAACATCACCCTATTTTCTCTGGCTGTCATATCTTCTTTCTGCACCCTTTTACTCATCCTTTGAAGATAGTGGAAAAGAAAGATGCTTAGCAAGCTTGCTGTCATCAAACTCTGCTTCCTGGTACCATGAAGGGAGCTTCTAGGACCTATGAGAAATAACAGTTTTTGTCTACACATCTGAAAACTGGCAAGGGTGGTTGATGAACAGGGATGATATAATGTGAGAAGGAAGTAAGAATGAGAAAGTGACACTGCTTAAAATCTTAACTGGTTTGAATTTTGATCAGTACAAGGGTAGTTGGACTGTCTTTGTGCTGAGGTGTGCTTTAGATTTTAATACCTTACATTTGGCTATTTATCATTTCTTGGCTTAAACTTTATGGGAGAGGGTTAATGAGGAAGACTGAGGAGGGGGAAGAAGTATCAAGTTTTATCTAAAGACTGAAATACTTTAAATTACTTCTGTTGTACTTTCTTAATTCTAAATTTAGGGAGAAAATCTTTAGGCCTTGAACACATTACAGTTTATGTTCTTAGTTTGCAATCACTGAAACTTGGGGTGAAACAATCAAATTTCTGTATGAAATGAGAAACCCTTCAAAATCAAGAAAGTCCACAATATAAGAAAACTCAATATGTTCATGAGCTATTCACTAAATACTGGAGCTGTATTATGGCTGATAGCAAGAAGAGACCAATGCTTGAAAAGTAGTCTCCGACAAACTTTTTTCTTCTATATTCTACAATGAAAAAAACCCAAAACAAGCAAACAAAACTGACAAAGTGGATTGTGTGAAGAAAAGGAGAGCTAGATGAAGGTGCATAACTTCTTTTTCCAATACTATTCTGAGGTTGTTGACTGGGAAGTTGTCTTGAGTACATGTCTAGGCTGGAGCTTACAAGAACAGGTTCTACTACTGATGTTGAGTTCAGTGAAAGGGTTTTCATCAATAGAAATGCAGGCACAGTGAGCAGGGCCACTGTGGGATAAATGTTGAGGTATTAATATTTTTCTTAGTGATCACAGGTACTTGATAGAACAGAAAATGTACTGCTTTAAATACAACAAAAAAAAAGGAATACCTGCATCCATGTCTGACAGTTCTTTATACCATTCTTTGCCACAGCATGAATTATTTGTGCTAAACTAAGGAATATGCAATTTTATTTGGCTGTAAAAATGAAATACATGGCTTTGATCTGTTACCTGGATATAGATTATTTTATAATATATTAAAATACTCGGTGCTCATTCTATTTTAAAGTATTTCAGATACAAAACCCAATAATGGCATTATAACTACTGCAAAAAGAAAATTAATTCAAGATTAATAGAGAAATCCAAAGAAAAACAGAATAACATAGATGTATTTAAAAATAATTGTGTATTGATCTTTTTTCAGCCTCTGATTTACATACACCATCTTGCCACCATAAAGCTTCAGCAGAACTGTGTGTGTGTTTAGTTTAGTTATTTATAAGTAATAATTTTACAACAAATATTGAGAATTAGGTTATTTCAGGAAGCAAATTAAAAAAAGTCAGCTCAGGCTTTTGTCCTGAGACTGAGGTTCTTATAAACATAATGTATGGTGGGTGGTGGGGAGGAAAAATAAAACAAAGAAATATTAATCTGCTGCTGGTTTAAAGATTTGGGGAGAAGGAAAAACATCTTCAGACTGTTCTTAGAGGCATTTCCAGCTTACTCGGAATGAGGTTTTTGTGAAATTCTTACTGTGCCTGGCTTGGGCTCAGTAGTTACCTCTTGGTAAGCAAAGCAGTGAGAGATGACCCATGAAGGGTACAAAGAGCCTTGTTCTCCTCTTAGCATTGGTTCATGCAGCTCGTGAGGGTGGAAAAAATTGGAAGTTGGCAGTTGTGCACATAGTAAAGATGAATTGCAAAGAAGAAATTGCAGCATCAAAAAGAAAAGTGCCCAGGGAGTTAGGGAGTTCTCACAGGATCACACACAGTCTGCAGCTTTACCACTGTGGTTTTGGGACTTTAGTTTTTTTTTGTTTGGAGGAGTTTTTTCACCATAGAAACAGAATTTGCAGCAGCAGATTATGACAGAATACACTGTCCTAAATGGTTATAGTGCACTTGTAAAGAGAATATACATTAGGAAGTTTTGGGGTTTTTTTGGTTTTTTTTTTCCTTTCACAAACATGGTCAAGTCATAGAGAAGTCTTGAATCAATACTTGAGGGCCAAGTCTCTACACTCTTAATTTTGTATCAGTGTGAGAATATTGATTTCTGGAAAAGTTGGAAGACTTTGACACCATACCAGCTGGATACCTTTATGTAATCTTTTAACTTTTGTGCTGAATAGTATTTTTTCAAATCTAGAAGGTAAAATTGGTCTTGGAAAAATATTCTTGTTCCCACTCCATCCGATGCTTTCTGTATGTGTGGAACAATGAAAAAGGCATTATCTCTGTAAGATCAAGTGGATCTGCTCCCCAAAGTAGCCAGAAAATGTATCATGGTTTTCAATGAGCATAGATCTATTAAATAGCTCTTTCTTATTGGAAAGGACATCTTGATGTACCTCTCTTTTTTTCCTCTGATGTGACAATGCTTCCTTTGAAGCCAAAAGTCCATGGAGTAGGTCTACAGAGATAGTTAACCCACTTTGTTTTTAAAATTTAAATGGTTTTATGTTTAAATGTAAGTTAGTAGTTTGGCAGTGCTTTTTTTATATTACACTTGCTTTTAATAACAGCTCTTCAAATTCTAATATATCTGTAAAATTCCAATGTGACTTCAATTTAATATAAAAACATTAATCATGTTACCAAGAAGCTACTTTTTTATTTACCTTTTAGAAAAGCCATATACAGAACCATTGTTATGCTTTTGTTATTCAATTCAGGTGAACTTGTAGCTAAGGAATGCTTATACATTTGGGGATTTTGTCTGTTTGGGTGAAGGGGAAGATTCTGGTAACACTTCTAACCAGTTGCACAGAATCAGCTTAATTTTCTTCAGCTTTATTTTCCATCTGCTTGGTTTTCACTTCTCTTGACATCCTAGCAGGCTTTTTCATATTTACAGTCCAACCAAACAACTGAGTGTATTCAAATCTTTCTACATAGCAGACATAAAATGAAATTATTTTCATCCTTCAGCAGTTCCAGTCTTTCAATAGTGTCATAGCAATAGAAATGGGGCACTTGCACTTTACCATTCAGTAAAGGCTAAGTAAGTGTGCTTGAAATACTCTAAGGTTGAGTGACCTCCAATGACTTGTGTGTATAGATTATCAAACATCATAGCTGAACTAACAGACCATGAACAGTGTCCGATTCCTTTCAGGCTAAATAGTGCAGATAATCATAATTATTCTGGGTGCCAGGGTCACAAGAGCTGCTCATCACTTTTCTGGCTTACTGGAGAATCTTTTAAAGCACTAAATGATACATCATCCCTGTCAGTGTGTTATAAAGGAATTAAGTGAAGCAAGTTCTAGAAGAGATTTTTGACAGCATATATCTGATATGTCTCTGTCCTTTCATTCATATCTTCTCCATTTTTTTTTAATGCAGATTACCAGTCTGTCACTCAGATGCTTTATTTTGTAGTGAGACAGTTTTCATCTCCAGTGGAATTTTCTCCATTAATCTAAATGGACAGTTTAAGAAGCAGTTAATTAATGCATGAGATCTGTTCACTGTAGGTGATCAACAGTGCATCATTTTCTAGCTTATGGAATAAACCGGGTACAACATTTTTTACATCAGATTCTAGTTTCTAAAAGTATTATGAAAGGAATTACGTGTCAGGAAAATTCCTTACCTGAAACCTCTTTGCCTGCAGTTTCAAGCTAGCTTAGAGCAGCAAGGAGGAATGGATATAATTTGCGATAACAAAAAATTGGGGCTGATATTTTTCTAGTGGATCAAAATTACTTGGAATATACTGGAAAAATAATATCTATTAAACTCATATTTCTTGTTTCTAAAGTCTTCTAATCATGATACCAAGATGATTCAAAAGAATATATAAATAATGTTATGTACATATGCATATGTAGGTGTATAAATGCACACAAGGCTCTATATAAGTATATGAAGAAATGAACATTTGAAGATCTTCCTAATGTTAATACAGAAAGTTTAGAATGGAGCTGTAATTAAATGTACTACAGCGATGGTTTGGAAAAAGAGGGATGGTTATAAAACAAAAGAATGAAGAATGAAGTCTAGAGCAGCAGTGAAATGCTACACTTGTGCCAAATGAACGTTGGAAAGCATGGGTGAAATCACAAACTGACTGACCAATCCTTTTCATGTGCATATTTTCTGCCTCCTGAGTTGTGGCATGAGTACAATGGAATCAAGGTATAAAAAACTGAGCAACAATCTCCTTGGCAAACCCAAAATAAACATTTAAATCAACATTTAGGTGAATGTATGTGTACTAAATTTGTAGAACTAAGAACATTGACTTTGTAGGAATAGAAATATAAAAGGAATAATCACGAATCTACCACTGAAAGTAGCACAGAGGATAATAGCTCTGTGTACAGAAATAATTAAGTATTTAGCTGTACATCTGGATAACATGATCCTTGACAAACTGACTGCAAAAGATTATTGTTCTTCTGAATGAACATAAGTATTTTAGGTCTACAGTTCTATTTCTAAGAAAATAGCAAGCCACCAATTTGGCTGGTGCAGTGCTTAAATGCTCTGATGGCATGAAGCGTACCCTGTACAAACTGTGAACTCTATTTGAAAATAAAGTTTATAATTAAAACTGGCACTTGTGGGCCTCCAGCTGGTGAATGCTGTTTTGCTGACGTGAGGCTTCTGACACCCACAGTATGGTGGCTCATTGTCAGCCGTTCTGCCAGGCCCTCGCTATTCCAATGCCTCAGACGTTGCCATCTCTGCAAAATGGTGCCCGGCAGCAGGAGGCTTGCAAAGGCTTCATTTCCCTGTTGGTGCAGAAAAGGCTTTTCTCGCTCTGAGACTAAGCTTTTTGTTTTATTAGACAATGATCTTGACTTTCAGTTCTGTGCAGAATTCAGCCAGTCTCCTGCAGCAGCAGTGCTGGCTGCTTTTCTAGAAGAAGCTACACATCACTGCAAGGGGAAGCAGTTAGGTAGCAGTGTAAGGATGCTGCATCAGAGCTGTCCATAGGCAACACAACATTAGTGACAGTGGGTTGGGTTCTCTTGTATGATCTGGCTTGCTGATGGCTCTGCATTGTCATAACGGGACCACATTATATTGGCCTGATGCATGTTGGATGCCTGCAAGGAAATGCTGTAATGGGAGGGAATTTGGTTCTGCCTGTATGTTCAGCTACAGGCGGGCACACAAGGAGATTTTGCTGTGAGAGTCTAAAAACGAGACAAAGATTCCCAAGTAATATGAAATTCCATTTGTGCTCAGTCTTAAATTAAAAACTTTTTTTTTTTTTTAATGCTGTATGTGTTTTTGGCAGTTTCAGGTGACTTTATATTGTAACTTCAGCTTTACCTAAGCAGGATTTCAGAACGAACTTTCAGGGTTCTATTTCAAACACAATTAATAATAGTATTGAGCTTATTTGTTCAGTGTGTGACAGTGGTACAACCCTTTCTTATTCCCTTTTCAATTAGAAAGGAAATAAGACAGTTTCTGCTTCACAGTTCTCATCTCAAGTTGTTATTGATCAGCTATAAACACAAAGGGTGATCTTGCTCATTACAAAATAACTCTACACTAATCTTTTCTAGCTTATATCGACAAACATTAAGTAAAAATATGAAATGGCAAGTTTTGGATCATTCTAATGTTGCTGTTTAAATAGCAGGTCTGCACCCTTAGTGAACTCTTCTGAATGTGGAGGTTTTCACCTTTATAAAGTCATCCTTGAAACAGGTGGCAACAAAATTACCCCCTCGTAGACATTGGAATATTGTGACAATGCAAGTTAAAAAAAAAAAATGTGGAAAAGACCACTTATTGCATATTGTTTCATTACCTGCAGTGGTGCCCTGATACAAATGTGGAGAATGAGACAATTACAGTAGCTAGAAGGTTCACAGTGTAAATAAATCTGTGTAATGATTAGCTGGGTTCTCAGAGCAATGACAAGAGTTATTTTATAGAATAATATTTTTAAACAAAATTATTTATAAGACACAAATGCACATCAGAAATCAATTCTGGTGCGTTATCTGTTCAAAATATTGTGTTAAGCTGGTGGGGAGGGGGAAGAAAATTTAATTTGAGGGATCCAAATATTTAGATGGAAAACTATGCAACATGTCTGCCAGCTGCTAGCAGAACTCATGCCAGACATAGTCAGGGTACCCAGGCTAGATTGGTAGAGTTTGCCATCCCCATTAAGGTGCCACTTAACTCTTCAGCTTGCAAAAATATGTCATGCTATCACTGTTAGAGCATTTAGACAATTAAAGGAGAGCGTAATGCTATGCAAATTTTTTCTTATGTCAGGTTAACAGAGTCAGATTAAAAATTATTATGCAGGTATATGAGGTAGGGTAGAGAATTTGGGAGTGGAAGGAAGTGTTCTAAATGTGTTCCTGTCAAGTGAAGCCCGAGGGGGGAAAGTCATCAAAATTTCCTGAGTTTTTCCTCCAGCTATACAAATCAGAGTGTTGGTCCATGCTCTAAACTGCAAAGTTAAATTGTGAGGCCAAAGTGGAGAATATGCAGTAGAAATTAGTAAAACCACACCAATGAGATGGAGAATATACAAAGGCCTGGAGAGAAGCTAAGCTAAGCTTTTGGAACATTTCGTGTGTTTATTATTTACTCCTGCCATCATGGTTCTTGATGCTTTGAGGATGTTGATGAGGATTCTTAGGGCCTTTGGACAATCCTGCAGCCTGGTACAGCAGAGGAAAATTTTTTCTTTGAGCAAGCACTAGGAACACTTGAGTTTTGCTGGTTAGATACATGGGCTAACATGCTTAGACAAATTGAATCAGATCAGTGTGATGTCTTTCTTGCTCTTTGCTTCTAGTTGGCAGCACCTCCTTACTCAAAATAAGTCATGGCTTTGGAAGAAAATTACTTCTCTTAAACTCTATTGAAGCTCAGACACTTTTTACAGGAGTTCTTTGCTGGAACAAAGTCCTCTGCCTTTACATTTTATCCTGTTCCTCTCCCTTCCTTCCTTTGTATCAAACTGTATTACAGACAGAACACTTTGGAAAAAGTGGAACATTTCCCAGAATGAAGAAAGGCAAGCCAGTATGCTTTTATCCTTATTTAAAAAAAAAAAAAACCAAAAAACTTGTTCCTCTCTTTCTCTGGAATATTTAATCTTAATAATGTTGAGATAAGCCTTTTACATTTGAAATGGAAATTAGTGACCCTATTAGAGTCCAAACTGCTATATTCATTAGAAGTCACATGTGTCAAATTAAAAAAAAATGAAACTTTCTCTCTGAGTTGTTACTTGTTTTCCATAACTCTGAACAAAGGCCTCAGTCTCTCTATCTTTTGCTGATTTTTTTTTTAAAAACTTGCCCTGCCGACTATAATAATTAATTAGACTCCTATAAAAGGTACTTACATAATTTTTAAAAAATTGCACTTTGTTGACTTCAATTAAGCTTACATAAGCTTGTACACATGGCGACTTTCAAAAGAAAAGTGAATTTGTTAACCTGGCAATTTTTCTTCAAATTCCAATGGCACTAATCAAAATGACATTGATTTGCTCTGATTAGCAGCTGATACCTGACACTTGTTTATTCGAGCTACTTGACTCAGACTAGCAGTTCTCTTCTCATAGCCAGGGTCCTGCATCTCAACAAGTACAAGCTCCTTTGCAAACCAAGCAATCTCAATTGCCAGTCTGGCCAGCAGCAGAAAAGTTTCTTTTTCAGAAGCTGATACAGGATAGACCAATGCCTGCTGGACACTGCACATCAGTCCTGTGTCTTGAATCTGTCCTGCACTCCTTTAGTGCAGCTTTTTGCTCCATATTCCAAGTATAATTGCATGCTTGAAATCAATATAACTGGATTTCATTCTTTCCTGAAATGCAGGGAAGCAAGGAACAGAAATCTTATATGTAAAACTTCTCCTTGCAAAAGGAGAGGTTTGCATGTAAGAATTTCTCTCATTCACAGAAAAAAAACCCTGTGAAAGAGTTCCCAGCCTAAAGATCCTATGTTACCTTCCTTTGATGTCATGCCAAAAAGCTGATTTTGAAATTATACATAGGAGAGTTTTGCTAGTAAATGGCCACCTGCAGCCATGCACAGCAGAGAGTTGTAATAGAGGTTGAACTAGAAGAGATGAAGTGTAGAGCAGGCTAAACAAGCCTTTCTGTTCTTTTGCTAAGCAGGCCAAAAAATCTTTGGTGAAATACATTTCTGATGTACCTATTCTGTAAGCCAGGATGCAGAAATAATTCCCTTTGGTTACTGCTCTGCAAACTGAGAGAGCTGGAAAATGTGAGAAGTCATCTTGGGCACAGAGGGAAATTGCTGGCATCGCTTGGTTTGCATAAAGGAAGATACTTGGTAGGAGTATATAGCATAAATAATGCAGGTAAGGAACTGCCTTCACTTGAGCTGAATGAGAACTCAGAGTGATGAAGTATTCTTGAAACTTAGGAGCTTTCTAGAAGCCTACAACCTTTTAAAAACACTTGAACCTTCTGAATAACCTTTCAAAAAACCCTTTCTCTTGCACAAATGAACAAAGGTGCTATGAGCTGATTTTTGTTGCAGCTAAAAGGGCTTCATTTTGTTGAGTTGCTGGCGTGGCGCAGCATTAGAAGCAATCTTCTCTTGGCATCTCATCAGCATCTAATTTCAGTTGTCTGTCTGCCCTCCTTCCGCCCGGCTCTGCACGACAGTGTTTTATGCTGGGGCAGTTTGGGTTATCAGGGTAGATTAGGGAGCTTCTGCACCACAAATCCATGGCAATTGCAGGGGTTTACATGGGGCTAGTTCAAAGTTTGCCATGTGCTGTGTTTATTTAGACATGAATCTTGCAGGAAACACATGACTGGTGCCCCAGAGGTGCATTTTCTATTTCCCAACCAAAGCAGATGAATTTAGAATTGGCTATCAAATCCTTCTAGCAAACTTGCATTGTTCTTTGCTAATTTCCTTCTAGTGGCCCCTTGAGAGATGCAGTCAGTCTCAGTACTGCATATTAAACTTTAATTACTGATTTCTCTTACAAGGTTGAGATAGAACTCAGACAGAGATAGCTGCATCATAGCTTGTAAGCTCCCTGTGCTGAAAAACACCCATAAAATAAATGAAAAATGAGTCAGCAACCTCTCACCAATCTCTGTCAGTGCAGGCTGCACCTTCAGCTCCACTGTAGGATGCCAGCTGGTCTTCTGTTAACAGTAAATTGTAGGCTTTTATTTATTTATAAGTGTCATTAATCTGGTAGGTTGAATGCAGTTGGCTAGCCAAAAAAGAGCATACGGGGCTTAGCATTATCTGGGCAGACACAATGGGTAGTTTATGGAAAATATCACAATGTATAACCCACAACAGCCGTGCTGTTACATGGGGTTTGAAGCATTTTGCTTATTATATTTTACAAAGGCCAAGTCCAAAATTAACATTGCTTGACTGACTTCTCCTGAGGAAAAATCCAATGATTTCAGGCAAACTTCTTTAAACCCCACAAGCCTGACATGGAATCACTTTCAATTCTATGCAAAATTAACACATGGGACTTAAGAATTATTGATAACCTTGCTGAATTAAATGAGACTAGAGATTTCTCCTGAGATGACTGTGTATCTTCCAGACTGCAGCAATTATATGTGGACTTGAAGAAGTAGGGAACATGAGAGAGTTTAATATGGTGGGGGGAATGGCAACATTTATACCAGGGTTTTGGGAAATTTGTATAGGAATTCTCTTAGTGTTCCAACAGGGCACAGACAGGAGATTTGCACTTGTATTGAATTAGGGTGGTACAATATTTTCTTTCTATGGTATCTTCCTTTTGCTGTTTGTGTTATCCATCTGCTCTGGATTTGTCTAACTGTGCTCTTCCCTGCTTGGCTGTTCTGCCTTTCTCCCAGACCTGCCTGGACTGTCATCATGTTGTGTTTGAATACTGCACAGTATCTTTTGGCACTCAAAAAGTGCTCTGGAATAATGAAGTCCTGGTTCTCAATGTGGAGGTTTTTTCCACATACCCAATTAGCAACATTTTTCTTCTTTTTCTGCTGCCATGTCACTTTTACAGCTTATCTAAATAAATGGGATTTCAAAGGAAAATCCTGTTCTTAGAGGGGGACTCTTGACAGTCTGGCACTTACTTTGTCGTGCCTGGAAATGAAAGGGAAATAACTTCAAATTCTGGGGCTGCTTTAGGCTGGAAAAGGGTCTGCTGGGCTGCAGAAACCATTTGTTTATTAAAGATGGGTATTATGCTCTGTGCTTGGCTGCTGTGGAAAAACACAAGGGAAAGCTACAGGACCAGTGTGGTGCCAACGTTCTCTGTTTTCAGACCTTTTGAAGACTCATTTTATTAGTTATCAGGGCCTGTGTGTTTGCAGGAGTGTTAAAGCAAACATATTGTTCTAGGAGTCAGATTGGAGAGTCATCTGTTTGCTTAGACGTTTTCAAAGTCACCATGTGAGACTGGCGGAGTTCACTAGATCACAGTGCAATAGGTATCATAAGTAGCAACAAGAAATAAAAATCTCATATCTCTTACAAGCAGATGTGTGAACAGCTCAAAGTGTGACCACAGATTTTAGTAGTTATTGCATTTAAAATATAATAAAGGCACTTCATTTTCATGGCCCAGTCCACAAGCCACCATTCTTCTTTCCCCCCTGCTTTGAAGTTCCTTTATTTTAGCTTTCAATGTTGCCTTCTGTTTTAATGTGATATAAGATTGTGGGTGGTTGGGGTTTGGTTTTGTGTTGATGTTTTTTTTTCTGGAAAAGGCTTGAGTTCATTTCTAAATTGCAGTTTATTTAGGCTATTTAATAAATGGTTTCATATTTGTAATATCTACATTTTTGGCGCTATATATATTTGTATTAAACCTAGAAAAAGTTTAGAACTTTAATTAAAAGTAGATGTGAGTGTATAGTTTTTAAAAATTACAAAATACTGCTAGAACAAATGTGTATTTTATATATGCAGCCAGTAGGTTTTCAATTTGCTAAATATGCTATATGTTTGCTTTTAATTGTATAACCCCAAATATCACACTTGTCTTCATTAAAATTTATTAGTTCACTCATGCAAAGAAATTCTTCTAAGTGTCTCCAGTAAATATTCACTCGTATGGACTATGAAAATAATTATCTCCTTAAAGCTAATGCTGTCACCATTCATTATATGCTAAGCAGGCAAAGTGAGTTTCAATATATTTGCTGGTCTGCCTCTCATCTTTTCTTCCTTACTTTTAAGTCAATTCAAGTTTACTCAATTAAAATATACCAGAAAAGCAAGTCACCAAAATGTGTGGAGTGTTGTACAATGGGCTGGTTTTTATTTATGTACTGGGATAGAGGAAAGAAGCAATTCAAACCCACAGAACACTTGTCAAGGTTGGACAGCAGACTGCCAATAAGTGAATCACAGCACAGTGAGAAGTGGGAGCTTGGCTTGTTGTCCTGTTTAGGGGACACTGAGTAGCCAAACACCTTTGGGAGCTGTTGCAGCAAGGGTGAGGCTGTTCCACACAGTGATGTTGCCCAGCAGCTGGCTGCCTCTGTCTCGTTTTTCCTTCCCCTGCCTGAATGCTCACAACATTCAAACAAAAACCCTGCCTAGGGTCTGAAGGTCATGAGCAGTCTGAAGCACATGCCCAGGCTGATGTTTGTGTCTTACTGTAAGGTATGTTCCAGTCTATTCAAAAACCAGTTCTAATGTGCTATTTCCTCTAGTTCTGCTGAATTTACTCCTTTTTACTACAACAAATAGCCATCTGATCAGATTTTTTTGGTATTTTTCTCTGAGTTTAGACTCATTCCAAATCAGCACCCTAGATCTTCTTGATGCACCCAACAGTGAGGGATGTACTCGTACTTAAAAAGCACTGCCAATAGTACGGATTGCTTTTAAAACACAGAAATTTTTTTCAAACTTTTTAATGGGGTTCTAACACCTAGAGGTAATGTTAAGCTTATGCTAAAATGAAAATATGAAGATACAACTATATTAAGTAAGTTTCATAAATACTTTCATATTATGTTTGTTTATTCTAAAAATCTGTGGGTTTAAAATTAAATTACTTGTGTTTTTATGTTCTGGAGACTTGGGCAATTTATGACTTGTGCATTGTCATTGTGGTCAAGAGTGACTTGACAGTTCCTTATCAGATTTAAGAAGAGATTTCTTTTGAGGGGTTATTTTATGTGAGTCAGACTCCTTGATCTCCTGATGGTTTATTTTGAGTTTTTCTTTTTCTTTTTTTTTTTTTTTTCTCTAGTAAGATAAATGGCATCATTTGCAGTACTTTGGTTAACAATATGGCATTTTATTCAACTGTAGTGGCATTCAACGATTTCTCACATTTTCATGAATCTTAAATGGAACCACAGGTTTTCCTGCTAACCACAATTTTATTCCACCCTGGAGGAAAGCATGCTGTGATTAAAAACCAGATGCATTTCACTGAACCTCTTTTATTTGTAGTATTTGCCTCTTGCAACCTAAATTGGAAGTCTGCTTATCAAAAGTAGGATTTGGTGCTTAGTTTGTCCACGCCTCGTTTATAGTCACAGTAAAAAGGGGAAGACTCACTGTAACTCCAGTTTCCCTTTATGTTTTCAAGAAGAGATTAAAAAAAATACAGGGCAAGGTGAGAGTTTGTGTCACTACTCGCAGGAGTAGTGGGCTATAGCAGATCTCTTGGGTTCTCCTCACTCTTCTTTTTTGTGCTGACACCTTCTTTTTGCTTTTTTTTTTTTTTTTTCATTTAAATAAATGTGTTTAAAAGGCTGTTTGAAATCACGCAAATGCAGCCTGCAAGTAGAATCCTCAGCTTCAAGCGCAGCTCGGGCCGGTGCCCGTGCCCTGCGAGTCTCTTTTCAGCACCACGAACAGTGCCCAGGGCCAAAGTCATCCCTTCCTTCACGGTCTGTACCCGAAAGGGAGGACACGAAGGGAATTCTGCACTCCTAAACGAGTGGGTGTGCATGTTCAACAGTCTCACAGATTCTTGCTGCTTCAGCCAAAAACTTGCTGAAATAATTACTGCACAGGGACAAGACTTTATTTTTGTATTTGGCATATCAGAACCTTATATACGTTATTTTTGCTCAAAAGAAATGAGAAGCCTGGCTGACCTATGTTCCCAAACCGTGCTAGTTAATTATTAAGATGTGTTGAAACATGAACTATTGAGTTGGTCCTACAGAAATACAATTTTCTTATGCTGTACAGCTAAGCAATATTGTTAAAGTCAGACGTTCAAAATGCTGAGACTTGCTTAAAAATAGTGATTTTAAAGAAACTCCCTTGTGACACACTTTTCTAATTATTATTTTAGATTTTTTTTTTTCCAAATTTCTCTCTGCAACTAAATTTACACTTTTTAGAAGACAAAACCTGGGGATTATACAATTGTAGGAACCCTAGGACAGAAACTTTCAGACATTATGACACCCAGAATTTTAATAGTTGGTAGCAAAGTCATTAGAAGAAAGTCAGTGGTTGAAAAAGCTGTAAGGGTTGAAGTCCAAGTACAAGACTTTTTAAAACAGCACTACTCAGTAGGGGAAAAATAGTGAATGCTGCTCATTGCCATAGATAAACAAGTGGGATTTAACCTGTCCTTATCTTAACTGTGGTAAAGTTGTTAGCATCCTACTCTCTGTCTGCTGGGTCAATGGGAAGCTCAGTTTCATTTGTTTGGTAGAAAGCTGAAAATTGAGCAAAAAAGTACAATTTAATTGACAGAGTTCTTGTAGCAAAGGAGAAATCCTTTTCCTTCCCCTGTAGAAAAAAAAAGACAAGGCAGCCAAAAACTGCTCTGTTGGAGGAGGGGGTGGGAAGGGAAGGGTAGTGTGGTAAGACTAGTGAATACACGAGCTCTAAGTTACTTCAAAGTGGAAACCATTGCCTGTTGCATGCCAGAGGTTTGCTATAGTTTTCTGGTTGGCTGGCTATTTACTTGTTTCAGCAACCCGAATCTCATAAAGCATTAAGCTTTATACCATTAACTTTTAAAAGATTATTTCTTTTTATTTGAGCAAAGATTCCAGTTTCTTTCACAGAAGTGTTTGGTCAGGCAATTTGAAATAAGTAGGTGAAAGTTTGAATTTCAGCATGGTAATTTTCTGCCTCTTTTTATTGTGGATATCCTCAATTTCCATGTCTCCAACTGGAGGTAGACCAGAGCAGCCAAATCTTAGAAGTTGCTCTGCTATAAAAATGATGCACCAAAGTTGAACTTCTTTGAGAACCTTTGTAAACTAGATGTTCAAAGAGAGACGTAAATGCAAATTCAGAGAATCTTGCAGTAAAGTAGAAAGCTGCTTTGTGACAGAAGGATATTGCTGTAGTGAAAACTGCCTATCACCATGTAAAGTGTGAGGTTTAGCTACAACTTCCCAGCATAATAAATGAGGGTTCCATCTCTCCAGGGCACTGTATTCCTACAAAATAGCAGTAAGTACTTGTCATGCTAAGAACATGACACATTCATATTTGGAGGCTACTATAAACTTCTTTGCAGTTTTTTCTTTTTGTAAAAGTTCATTGCAAATCCTGTCAGAAATACCATTCAGCTCTTTTCTTTTTA
This sequence comes from Toxostoma redivivum, assembly GCA_013397375.1. NCBI lineage: Eukaryota > Metazoa > Chordata > Aves > Passeriformes > Mimidae > Toxostoma > Toxostoma redivivum. Next base: position 299,387 of record VXBI01011375.1, read on the forward strand.
TTGGGCGAAGATGGTTTTGTGACTCTCTCCTAGCTAGTTTGAGAAATAAAAGTGGATTTGTTAGACCTGAAAGATTTCAATTAACTGAAGTGAATGCCAGAGCTCAGAGATAAGCTTCCTGATTTGCTTCTTGCCCATCAGCCTAGGTATGTCCTAACAAAGATTTTTCAGGAAAGAAAGCAAATAAAAGATTAGAGGAGAGAGAGTGGGATGGAGTTCTGAACACAAAATGAGTGTATGGATTAACATTTTCAGAGGAAAGGAACACAAAGAGAGGGAATAGGAAAACAGTTTTGGCTGTTTGGGGCTTTTTTCTACTTGTTCTTTAACATTCAGAGATAGTAAATCCATTTTGTCTATACCCAGACAGTGTTACAGTAATATTTAGTAGCAAATATTCTTTCATCTGTGTGGATGTACATATGCTTTTCTTGTGGAGTCATTCTAATCTTCAGTTTCTTCTATTTTGCAAAGGAAACTATGATTTAGAGATTAGAATATAAGTAGTTTTAATCTTGCACTTTTAAATTAAATACGTTTGTTGCAAGAGAAGGAATTACTGTGTTTATTAATACTGTGTGATGGAAACCAAAACAAATTGTATCATAGGTTTACAAAAAGAGGTGGTCAGAAACTCTTTAGATGGTTTAGTACAACCTACTGTTCAAGGAAGGTCAGCTGGAGCAGATTGCTCAGGATTGTATCTGGGTGTTGAACATTCTCAAGGACAGAGACTCCTCAGCCCCTGGGGTAAATCTGCACCATTGTTTGAACATTCTCACAGTCAAAAGTAGGGTTTTTTTCCTTATTGTTTCAATGGCATGCCTTGTATTTTTATGTCCATTACTTCTCTTTCTGATACTGGACTGCTCTGAGAAGGGTCTGATTCTATCATCTTTACTCTCCTGGGTATTTGCAGACATGACTGAGCCTTGTCTTCTCCAGGCTGATCAGACCAGTCATGTCAGCCACCCTCCATGTGCCAGATGCTCTAATCCCTTCCCATTTGTGTCCTTTTATTTGGTTCCCTGCAGCACATGCTCATGTCTGTCTCACACTGGGAAGTCCAGAACTGGACACAGCACTCAGATGTGTCTTACCAAGGCAGAGTAGAGGGGAAAGATCAGCCCCCTTGTCCTGCTGGCAATGCTCTTCCTAAAGCAGCCTAGGATGATCTCAATATTCAATGCCACAAAGGTGCATCACTAGTTCATCATCAGCTTGCTGACCACCAGGATCTCCAGGTCTTTTTCTGCAAAGCTGCTTTCTAGACAGTTGGTGTCAAGCCTGTAGTGCTGCTTGGGGTTATTCCTTCCTAGATGTGAGGCTTTGTATTTTCCATTGAACTCCATTCTATTCCTGCCTGCTCATTTCTTTAATCTGTTGAGATTTCTGAATGGCACCTCAGTCATCCACTGCATCAGTCTCTCTTCAGAGTTACATTTCTGAACATTTGCTGAGGGTATTTGCTGTCCCATCATCCACAACACCAGTGGAGATGTTACTTTGGCCTCACTATTAGCCTCTGGAGCACAACACCAGGGACCAGCCTCCAGATAGAATTTGTGCTGCTGGTTACTACACTTTTCTTTTGGTGGTTTCTATGTCACTGTTCCTGCACCCAGTAGTTGAATCTTCACACTGAGTTAAAACAATGTTGTTTCTGAGAAATAGGAATCTTACGAATATCAATAAAGCTTTTAGCCCACTCCTCCAGGGATAATTGAGGGAAAACATTTAACTTCATTGAATATGATCCTTGAAATGTACAGATGAACTTCACTCTGAAAGATTTAAGCAATGTCTACTATTTCTGAAGAGGGTAAACCCCCAAACTGAAAGGTGTAGTATCACAACCTATTTGATGATGTGAAAGTTATAGGCAGCTTTGTAAGTACAGGAAGGTTCAGCAGAGCTTTTGGAGATTAATCCAAATGCAAATGACCTCAGAATCATGAAACATTTCCTCTCCAGTCATGGCCATAAATGATTACTTCTCTAGAATGTTTTCATTTGGGGAGGTAATATGTTGTATCTCTGTGAGAATGTTTCTACTGAGGAGCATATCAGAAGGAGAACCAGAGCAAATCACTAGCCAGAGAGAAAAACAATGAGGCCATGAACAAGGACTTAATAAATGAGACTGTGCTCACTCAGGGCTACAACTCAATCCACAGAAACCAATGGGAGCTGTTCCCTTCGATGATCAGGTAGCTTTATCGCAGATCTAATGAGCTTCCCCCTGCAATGCAATTTGGAAAACATTGTTCTGCCCCGCTGCCTTTGGTAAAGAGTCTCAGAGCTCTACATGTTAATCAGAACTCCCAGCACACTGAGGTGCGTTATCCAGGAACTGGAATACAGAGACTGAAAACGTTTTTGCTTTACACCAAAAAGAGACAACAGCACAATTGTCAGTTCAGTTACACCACAGCAGCCACTGAGCAGGAGGCTACCCTTCCCACTTAATCCAGGTAAGATCTGGTCAGAGTCAGGAAGACCAAAATATGGAGAAGCAAGAGGGCAAGGTAGAGAAGGCTGCCAAATTCCAACCTGGATTAGTCTATTCACTGAAATTCTGACAGTGCCATAGTAACTTGAGTTGACTTATGATCCTTTTGTACTGCTGTGCTTTAACATGCCAGAAAGTCACAGAGATTAAAACAAATATGTATTTATGATTTCAAACCACTAGATGAAAAAGGTAAAGTCACAGGTAGTATTTTTAATTTACATTTTTATCATCACACTTTTATGTAAGTTATAGTCTCACAGTGCTACTCAGAAAAGATTGTGCAGCTGTGGTGGATTTCAGTGGACCAAAAAGAGTTGAAATATTGTCAATAGATATGTCAAAAATCCTAATTTCACACTTAAACATCAAACCTTTGCTCATTTAAAAACGTATTTAATTAAAAAAAGAAAAAAAAAAGAAAAGAAAAAATAGGAGGAAAAGAAAAAAATAAGAAAACCACAATTTGACTCTTGAGATGTATAAAATATGAAGAATACCTGCAGGCTTCCCAGGATATCAAGATGTGGAGCTCATAAGCACATAACACTGTGAGAGGGAAAGGGGCACTGGAGTGATATTTACATTATCTTTTATCATTACTCTCCCACTAAAACTTGCATTGGAAAAAGTCTGTACACTCAATTATATTCACACTGTAGAAAACAGCCAATTTTTAAAATGAATTTTTGATTTAATAGGTTTCTCTTTGAAAGAGAGCAGAATAAGTGTTGTGATTTTGAGTGAAATTTCTCCACATGTGTTTTAATACTCCAAGTTTCACTGAGACTTAAATAAACAAGGGATGCTACATTCTATAGTCTTTTGAATTTGGTACAAGGACTCTTCCTTCTTGGCTCTTTCATTTCCAGTAATTAAACCATCTGGTTGATGAGGGAAATTAATTCAAGACCACATTAATTCCTACTTCTAAATTTCTTTGTGGAAAACACTTCAGGAGAAAATGATGTTTTCTGGATGATCAGATGTAAAATTAAGAGAATGTTGTTGATCGTCTATAGTGCTGCTTACAAAATTAATCACGGATGGTTAGAAACTCTTGTGGTAAATCTGATGTCAACATCGAGATAGCAAAGAAAAGAGTAGAAAGAGCATGAAATTCTCACAGATTTGTTTAGGTTGGTACATAGAATGAGAACAAGTGTTCAATTTATTGAAAAATTCAGGCTGAGCTTTCACAAGACATGGAGGAAGTAGAACAGTTTGTACAGCTTTCGACTGTATGTCTGTGCTCTTCACTATAGAATGTGGGCTATTATGGTGTGAGACAGATAATGAAAGTTTGGAATGCGAATTTAAGTGCTATTCAAGCTACTTTTGAAATTCTTGTTACAGTTTCTAAACAGCATTGAAAGGATGGGGGTTTATTATATTCCTGAGCAAAATCCCCAAGTCATCACTTGATATTCCTACACTCCAATACTAAAAGAGATTGAGGCTGGGTAAACAAAAGTTACAGCTGTTATGGATCCTGGATAACATCTCCTGGTCATGGAAGAGTCAGAGTTGTTTGATCAAGCCCAGACTATGAAGGGTATGCACAGTTCGAATCTCTCAAAGTTCTGATAAGCACTGCTGCATAACACATTGTTTAGCATCTCTGGTCCAGTTGCACATGGGAATTTTTCTTTCATTGGAAGCACAGCCAACCTGCAACAGAAGTTTTGGGCAAAAAAATATTGCAAAACAAAATATGATAGTAACTATTTTGGGCATAGCAATTTGTCTGAAATGTAGAGAATTTTGTAGTACAGTAATAGTAACATAGTGAGAGCAGTGTTTTTGTAGTTAAGTGGAAATGATCTTCCAAAGGGCACTTAATCTCAGTTTTTCTAGGAAACTAAATAGAATAAAAGCAGTGGCTATTTTCACAACTACAGTGGGTTGCAAAATGTAAGTGTGATATAAGTGCAGACAGCAATATTTCTTCTGTATTCAGATTACCCTTCTCATTTCTTTGAGGTCTCACTCCACACTGAGTTCCTCCATGCCAAAGCATCCCTTGCTGTTTCTTTTTAAAAAGACCTCTGTTTTCCCTTGCCAGCATCTTTCTGGCATCTGGGCAGAGGCACCTATTACTGAAGGAGCCAGTGCATTTCCAGCCTCTGAGGGACAGCACATTACTGGCTCAATTTCTTGAGATATGAGGAGTAGGCAGCAATGATGTGTCTGATTCAACAGATCTGGGCTGCTCTTCAAACTCTGACATGCCTGTTAAGCTTGTAGTGGCAGTGGTGCTGCTGTGTGTGTGCACTGTCACCACAGAACTGTCACTGCAGTAGGTGTTAATAAGCAAAGTGGCTGTTTAATGAAACACCGATTTCTGGACAGTAAGTAATGTGTTTAGGGCCTTGGGCTATGTTTTAGAAGACAAAGGAGGCCTATTAGGCTCAGTTTGTGCCTTGCCCACCCGGGTGAGCAGGTAATGATGTGTGCCAGATAGTGGTGCTCTCATTTGTTTTCCCTTCCATTTCTTTTCCTAATGCATCAGAACTCTGAAAATACTCACATTTCCTTTTCTCAGAAGAGGAAAGCATTTGACCAAAGATCAAGATATTATTCAGGTATTCCAGTTGTCTAGCATTGTAAGTTAGTTTTGTTCTAAATTTCTGTAGAAAAAAGCTTGACTTTCCACAGCCCTCTTCACCACGTGGCCACTCATTCAAAGTTCTGCTAGATCAGAGTAACAATTAGTTAAGCACATAATTTTGCTCTTCATGTTGCATAGAGTTTAGATGAGATTTTAATAGTCATGCCTGTGAAAGTGGTCTGGCACAAAGTTAAGCATCAAAAACTGTTTTATTGTGCTTAACCAATACTTTTCTGATCATTTCACCCCCATTAAACTACTTGAAGAGAGGTTAAGCCTTGACACAGCATGACCACAATCCTCACTGGTGGTGACCATTTAGCAGTGTTCTAGAGATACTTAAAATCTTATGCACAAAAACAGAGTAGCACCACTCTGAGCAGAACTGAGCAGAGCAGGCTCTTATTTTCAGAGATTTTTAAGCCTTCATGATGGGTTCACAGAGTCTATTGTGGCAAATTGCATTAGAGTTAGCTCTTTGCTATGTGCCTGGGATTCAGGATGCAAAAAATTAGTTGCTTCAGGGTTACTTAAGGGCTGCAGTGTGAAATTTTTAGAGGAAGGTGTTTTTGTAAAAAATAGAGTAAAAATGTATATTCTATGGATTTTTCTAGATCTCGTGAGTATGAGAGGAAGTCAGTCAACTTTTCTAACTAAGCATGCACAGGGCATGAAGAATCAGCAATAATTTTTAAACCACAAATGAAAACTGCAAATTCAATCAAAAAACTTTTCTTGTAAATTGTTGATTTTCCTGAGCAATTTGTATATTACACCCAGTGGTGCTGGGATGAGTTCTGAGTGTGCAGCACAATGCATGCCCTCCTACACCCACAGTAGTCCCTCATCCCACTCAACCAATTAACAGTAATTAGATAATTACGGTTCATAAAAGTCTTAGAAAGATGAAGATCTTGCTGCTTGGGACTCATTAGCTCTTTTTAACATATTTATTATGCTTTTTATTTCTGACCACAAAGGAGAAAAACTTTAAAATATTCTGCTATTTGCTATATTCTGCTCATGAAGCAAAGCCTGCAAAAGCAGCTTTTCTCCCAGATGTCCAATATTAGCTGTGTTTTGACTGAAAATGACAGATAATGATAGAGAAAGGAAGCTTCCATAAAACACCTTGCATTTGATCACAAAATTTTTACTAGCGTTCCAAAGCAAATGTCATGTTATTTTTCTATCGCTGGTAAAAATCTAACCACTTGCTTTCTGTAATAAAAAATCACAGGCTTTAATTATGTATGCAGCACAGAGCACACAAGAGCAAAGAGTTGGAGTAGATTTTTCATGCAAGGCAACCGGAGCTTGAAAATTCTTGGAACTGACCATTTTTGTTGCAGTTTGAATCTTGGAGTTTTTTCTTTGGTTGTTTGGTTTTGTTATGTTCTGGCTGGTTTTTGGGTTTTTTAATTTAAAAATCTCTTTTTGCCAAAGAACTTTCCTTCAGTAAAGTTCCTGAAAGATGCTCAGTTTTTCTTCTCATCCATTTTACTCAGTGGTACATAGGAGTTTTTAGTAAACATTAGGCAACTAAATAAGGAAGTTAATTTCTTTACAGCCCTAATAATGATGAAAGAGAGTATCCTCCAGAAGGCAAACCAAAACAGTATTGTTTTCCTTTTTTGGGATGACAAGTTATGTAGAATTCCATGTATTACTTGTGGATGAGAGCATTAATTAAGGAGTGGTGCAGCTCTCAGCACACTTTTTGACCTTATCATGTCCTTTAGGGTCAGGAGCCTCTCATGAGTAATGCTGTGGCCACTGTTTTCCCAGCCTAATAAAGAGCTGGTTTATATGGAAGGAAATACTTGTTGACTGTTTGAAGCAGCCTGCTTATCCCAGCCCTTGAATTTCAGAGGTACACTAAGAGGCCAACTGGGACCTAGGATTTGAGCCTTGCTTTTGATATTTTTACTAAATCTGCTTTCCTGTGTCTACACCTTTATCACAGTCAGTGGGGTAGAACTAAACCACCTGGGGATTAAGTGATTTTCTGTTGCCTATTCCTGCACTGCAGGCTGAGTCAGTTGTTTGTCTTTTGACACAATGGGATTTACAAACCACTCTAGCAGCTTTCTGCTAGAACAGAGATATAACAAATGAACACAATTAAAACAATGGTATATTAAGTGGTACAAAAAGTGAAGTTAGCAAGTATCTCCCTGCTTTATGCAGAGCTCTTATTTACTAATTTTATGGCAGTATTAGAAGGAGAGTTGCATTATGGTCATACGATCCTTGAGTCACGAGTGGCAGTTGTCAGATTTTTTGATGGGTGTACTTTGATAATGGCTGGCTTTGTTTAATGAGAATGCTGTCAATGCAGCTACAGCCCCAGCTGTCGCTGCTGCCAGGCTGGAGTTGGGGAGGTGTAAGGATCTAATGATACACTGGTGCTCAGGGGGAGATTAGATTAACAAAAATCAATGCTACAGTTCTGTCCATAATTTTGATTGTTATGCTCTGCACTGCCTGGGCTGAAAGACTGATTTTGATTGATTCATTAGACTATTGCATGATCAAACATAAGTCACTTTACAGTATGTGTCAGCAAACTAAATATTTGGGGAGGGATTTGGTGGTATGATTTTTGCATCCAGGAGGTATAGTCACCTAAGAAGTGAATCCTGTGTTGTTTTTTTTTAACTCCCCTCACCAAGAACAGCTATAAATCCTATTATTCTTTGTGGGTCCCATTCAATTCAGGATATTCTATGACTCTATGATAATTCCTCGTGTCAGGGAAAAATGTTTATATTTCAGGTTTGATAGCTGGTGCTAAGATAAATCAAACTTGGTTGGAGAGTGAAGAAGACAAAGAATTCTTTCGGTTTTGCAGACGTGTGCTTAGAAGTGACATTGTGCTGTAGAAACAGCAAGAGTAATGATGGAGGGAAAACAAAAATAGTACCCAAAAGGATAACCAAGGTGGATTTTCTCGATGCTTTAGTGCATGTTTATTTACCTGACTGCACACACATATAAAGAAGACAGAAGCAGATCCACATTATTTTGATATGTTTTGTCAGGATAGGAAAATGAGTTCGCCAAAAGACAAATAATTTTTGGTGGTGGCATTATTAGGGGATTAATTATTTTCAATTAAGTAGACAGCTCTTTTCTCTAAATTTCAAACTTTGTCAAGCAAAAATACTCTAATATCATGAATTTTAATGTACTTTGATCACCTTCCTGTAGAAATGGAGGTAGGAAATGTATTGGTGACCTTAGGCCTGTCTTCTTCCCTCCTTTTGAAAACAGAGAGAATGTGGTCGAGGGAGATTCCAGTCTGTGGCAATTTCCTCATTTTCTGCTGCTGGAAAGGCCAAGTGCTTCTATTGTTCTCCAGATCCTCCTCTGTGTCGTTAACCAACCTGCCTGGTTTTGTGGGAGTAGTGAAACCAACCTGCCTGGTTTTGTGGGAGTAGTGATTCCATGTCTCTGCACACATAAAAGCAAGGAAGTTTTTCTTTGGTTAGAGTCAAAGGCAGAAGATTTGCTCCAGCTCCCAAATTTTTTTTTTAGACTTTTTGTTCACAATTAAGCACCAAAACCTTTTAAGCTGCCTTCCCAAGTTGCAAGCTACTTGCTTGGTTCATAGCTCTGCAGGGTTTGAAGTGATGGTGGGAACAAACTGGGAATTGTTCCTGAACGTCTTGGCTCATTTTCAGGAAGGTCTTTGCAGAGATCTGGAGACCACAATGGGATCAGACTGGATCTTTTAATAAAACAGATCTATTTGAGGCCGACGTGGTAAATGTAGTCATTGAAATGCTCGGACAGCTCTGAGGATTTCTATTCTTGTAATGGTTGGTGCTCTCTCTCCCTTGTCACACAAGTACAGAAGCACATTGGAAGAGAATCACCTTCCTGATGTTTCATGCAGGTAGTGTCTTGTATTAAGACTCACCTGGCTGTTTTTAATGAGAACTAGATGCAAATATGTTTACATATTATTCCAACTTTTTCTGTTTCAAAGTGCAGAGCAACAAAAAATTATGTGCAGGTCTCTATGAGTCTTAGCTCAATTTTGCAGTTCCATGGTTAAGAAATCCCTTTATTTCTCCAAATAGTAACTTGCTCTGTTTTGAGATCTGTCCAGTCGTCGGTTCCTAATCCATTTAAAATGTGTTCTACTGATACAGCAGAGTGCTAATCTTTTAATCAGAATGTCATGCTATGCTCAGCCAAAGGACTTAGAAAAGTTTATATTATATCTACCTAGTGAAATTCTTCAAATTAATGTAGTCTCAAAAATAAAAAAGAATCAATCACGGTTATGTTCAAACACTGATAGCATGTGTTTAAATGAAGACACACTGTAACTGAACTTTTTGATGAATTGGATTTATTAATGTAGCTTTTGGTGGGGGGAAGTGAACAGAAAGCACATGGCCTTATTTCTTTCTGGGTTTGGGAATGGTTTGCTGGAATGTTTCATTTTCACTTTTACAAAAAAGAAATGCTAATTTCAACAAAGTGTCTTTTGCTTATAGGGAAGAAAGATTTTAATAAGATCAAAACAATATTTTTGGAAGAGATAATATCATAAAAACTTACATTTCTCTGTTTCCTTTGGCTTCAGGACTAAATAACTGAAATGGAACTACATTCTAAATTATAACCATGAAACTGTCTAGCTCTTTTCTGCACTAAAGACTATTTATATGACCCTTGTGCTCTGAAAGATAAAACAGTCTCCTTTACATGTGAGATGATAATTAAAAGGAAGGAAGCCAATATCTAGACCTCTTAGTTCCGTATTCAGCAGCCAGCTCAGCATTCCCAGCAGAGGTGTACAAAGCATTACTTCTCACAAATGAAGCAAAGGCAGCTCCTGCAGATTATTTATCTGATGGTAAAAATGCATCCATGTGCTCTGTAGCACAGCATAAGGATGGCAGGTACAAGAGAAAACACAGACAATTCATTAAGAGGTTGTTGCAATAATAAATATGTAGTAATATAGCACCTTTGTTCCAGCTCTGTTTATTTTTCATGTAGAATGTGGACGTAATATAGTTGAAACAGCTTGAAATAGATTTAATTTTTCCTCTAGGTCTTAGAGCTTACAGCAGGTTTAATCATTCTTCTAGGTTTCAGAGCTCAGCACCTCAAGTCGCAGCATTTGTTGCCTGAATGGCATCATCTTGAGGACAGTATTTTCTCTGATTTAATGGAATCATAGAGTGGATTGGGTTGGAAGGACATTAAAGATCACCTAGTTACAACTCCCCTGCCATGGGCAGGGACACCTTCCACTCCACCAAGTTACTCAAAGCCCCATCCACCCTGGCTTTGAACACCTCTGGGAATGGGGCATCCACAGCTTCCCTGGAAGTGAACAAACTGTATTTTTGAGAGGACATTGTCTTTCTCATGGCTGTACTGTTGTATTCTTTAAGCTGTGTTTGGGTGTCTTCATGGCCAGTATTCTTCCAGCATTTTTTGTAATAGCTCAAGGTGAGCTGAGAGCTATTGTGCCCTGTCAGTTCATCTGGAACACGTATCAAGTTCACCTCATAGTGTATTCAGAAATCCTAATTCCTTGGCCTCTGCCTTGAGGACTGTGTCTATATCTCATTCTGTTGCTATTACCTGCCCTGAGCATGGATTTTCAGGGTGGTTTGAGTGCTCCAGTTTGCAGAAAACGTGCAGTTAACAATTTTCTGAGTATCTGTGAACAGATTCTTAGCATAGGACTGCTTAATTTGATTAACAGCAGTTTGGTTAACTGATATAGGGAAAAGTGAATGTACACAACCAGAATTTCTGTGTGGTTTGGCACCAGGATTCCTACATGGGAAAACATCTCGGTGTCTGTTCCTGTTCAAAGAAGGAGAAAGCTGTAGCTTAGTCATGTACTAAAGTACATGTAGACCACGTGTAGAGTGTGGTGTAAGGGGGAGGGCACAGAGATATGGGGTTGCCAGTGGAATTCACCCCTCATAATTAGTCAGGGATTGTGGCTGAGCTCCTGAGATTCTCCAAGGGATTTATGTTAAGGTTAGAGATCTCAGAATGGTAAATCCAAGATGCCTGGAGGGCGCAGGGCTCAGGATGCTTGGTCAGCTGTGAGAGTTGCCCCTGTGCAGTCCTTAGCCATGGAGATCAGTGTGTCCCAAGCCACCCACTGCAGCCTGGGGCAAGGGTTAGTGGGGCTGGCTCTGGGGTTGGTGGTAGAAGGGCCTGTCCCTGCCAGAACCCTTTACCTCCCAGCAGAACCAGGCTCGTTCCCTGCTGTGCTGCACATGCAGTGAGCAGACCTGCCAGCACCGAGCCTGGCTCAGGGCAGCAGGGGCAGGGAGAAAGAATGAGATGTAAATAAGCACCATGAGCACACTGGGCCTACACATCTTTAATGCTACAGGAAGGTTCCTGCCAGTTAAAAAACATTAAAGACACCATTGATCCCAAAGAGTCCCCCAATACTCACTTATTTCAGACCTTTCAGTGCTGAATAAGGACATAAGGGAAACTGAAGAAGGTATGTGTGGGGAGAAGAGGCATACCATTTCAAATGCAGCTGATTTTCTTAAGAATTTTATTTAGGTATGAATTTGTGATAACAAGAAGTGTACTGAGGTCAGAGGTATTAGGCGTTTTACAGTTTTCCCAAAGCAAAAAAATAATTACAGTGGCATTGTGCTGTCATAGCAGAATTTTGGTTTCTGACTATTAAACTGCATTCTTAAAAAGCAATAACTCCTGCTTAATGTAATTCCCGGTGTCTGTAATTAGCACCAGATAGCTTGTGAAAATAGTAAATTAGATTTGATATGAGCAATGAAAATGCATGCATTGCAAGTGTATTGAAATATTTCCCTGCATTGATCAGAATGACAGAGGGCTATGTACATACTAAGACACCCCAAGTAAAGGATAACTGTGTTGCAATTGTCTAAGATGGCTGTAAATGAATATGGGGAAGTTTTGCTGATGCGAAGGCCAAGTATTTTGGGTTTAGAAGCTGCTCTCAGGCCTCTCTGTCAACATATGTGTGTGCTCTACTATACTCAGTGCAGTTTCAATCAGAACAAAGGCTGACAGCATAGAGAAGCTTCTAACAGCAGAGGCTGTAAGGGACAGTGCTTGGGGAGAAGGTGGAATATGAAATCACTACAATAAAAGTTGAGGGTTTTAGCAAAGTTCAGTCAAGACCTTAAAACTCATGGCTTTTGACTATTAGGTGGTATTGTACTAGGTAAAAAATTTATATCTCCACCTTTCTGTAACTGCTTTTGTACTCTTCCTCTCTTAAACTCTAAACCACTTATTTCCATAATGATTATGAAGGGAACTATGTAAAACTCTAGAGTTACAGTGAAGTAGGGAGACTTACATTACAGAAGAAAAATAGTAGAGTTGATTAACAGAAGACAATGGATTCTGTTTCCTGTTCTGTAAAGGTTCAAACCTTCTTTGAAAGAAATGTAGAGCCTAATCACAGAGGATCAATATATTTTATTGAGCATCACATAAAAAATCCTCCTACCTTTGGGATTATGTTGTGCTGTTGTCAGAGAAAATGTTCCCTCAAAGAAGCTCTAGAAATGGACATGGTGAGTGGTGAGAGAATTCATTGGATTATTCACAGTCAAGAGTAGCAATGTATGCAGGTACATAATTCTAACATCTAGTTTCTGTCTAATTTCTCTTCCTCAAGCAGAGAAAAAGCATCCCTTGTATAGTAATGAATCACTTGGACATGAGTGTTTCCTATTTATGGAAGTTTCATATAAAATGAAAGCACTCTATGCTGCACTCTTTTGCAGAGACCTCATCACTTTTACTGGATCTTGACTAAAAGATTTTACAGAAAAGTCTTCAAAAATATTATAAAATAGTTGCTTAAAACATGCAATTGAGACTGTGGAAAAAGGAAGAATTTTTTTTAGGATGTATAGAGATTCCAAAAAGTTACATTTATCCTGAATAGGGCAGCATCTGCAGCTACACTATAGCTTACAACATTATGTGCCCATTCATGGGACACTGTATCCCCCTACTGTGAATATGGTCTGTGGTGCAAAACCAGAAATCAATCTTGGGGCTTTTTTACAGACTGTTCCTCTTGGTTGCAAAAATCTTTCAGTGGTATGGAGAATTTTTAATTGTTGACATCTGAAAATCTCTTTACTCTTCTTCCTGTAGGGTATGAAACAAAAAAAAAACCAACAAAAACAAAAACCAACCAAACAAAAAAAACTCAAAGCAAAAAAAAAAAGATGGACTAGGAAAGGAGGAGCTGAGGGTAAATATAGACAAGAGGAGAAGCCACTGCATTGCTTTTGTATTCACATCTTGTCAAGTATCCACCAGTTTCCAGAATCGCTGATGAGAAATTTACCTCCATTTGCAGGGATTTAATTCCAAAAAAGAAACTGAGAAGCTTGTTAAGTGGGAAAGATAACGTAAGTTAGCAAATGTATCCCTTCTGTGATGCTGGGTGAGATTTACCCATGAGCCTCAGTATTAAAATTAGTAAAAGTAAAATACTGTTTCCATTTGCAACCCTGTAGAATGAAAACACATTTATTAAAACAGTCTGATGGGGAAGGGGGAGGCTAAATAACCTCATATAAAATGAAGTGAAACCATATCTGAAAATTCAGTTGCATGGCGGAGAGAATTGATTCACAGCTCTAATTTAATCAAATGAGAGGGATATAGTAAGCACATATAATAAAACTGACATCCAAAGTTAAGCCAGTTAAGAAGGCATCAGAATAATCAATGTAGCCAAATCAGTAAGAGATAAATCAATTTACAGCCATGTGAATTAATCTCTACAACTTTGTAAGTGCCAGTGTGTTTAGAATTGTTGAATCAAAAGTTTCTTTTGAGGATAATACACCTTCTGCATTTACATAAAGTCACGTGTATTTTTACTTTACAAATATTGAGGGATTGTCATTTTTAGGCTTCAAATTTATCTAAACAAAAAACACAAAATGGAATGAGAAGAGGAACACGATCCTGTGGGTTACTGACCACTCTTCCCCTCCTCTGGCAAAGGATCAATACTGTGTTTTGTTCCAGGCAACTAAAGGATTCTACTAAAACTGTGGCTACGTGAACTTATCACGACTCAGGTAGGAAGAAATTCAGTTACAGTTCTCTTATGCAAAGCATCCCAGCATTCCTGTCCGGAAGAGTGTGCACAATGTAATTACTCCTGGGTATGAAGTCACTTAGGCTAAATACTGAGTAAATTGCTGAGATTTATCCAGTGTTTTCTCAACTACAAGCCTGTAATGAACATTTCAAATTGGAATACTGTGCCCTTATAGACTGCAAGTTAACCAGTTGCTTTCTGGAGTCTATATTTATGCAAAAATGTCAAAAAACATTAGCATGTAATTTCAGTCCTGTAGCTATATCATACTGGCTGTGTTCCCGACCTGCTGCAAGAAGATCCCTAAAAGTCCAGAATTTATCAAGGGTAAAATAGTTTCATGTTCTTTATGACTGATGAGTGAAGACACCTTAGCTGCTTGCTAACTGGAAAACCTTGTAAATTATGAGTGAAAAATAGCCGAAAAGCTTATGTGAAATGAGAGAAGTTCACATTGTATAAATGCAAACAAATTTTTCCTATAAATCATTGGGAGACATAGAAAAAACAACCTGAGAAAATCAGGCTTTGAGGCTGCTTTGATTGCTAGAAATGAATAATGAGGCTTATAGCTGTGCCCCAAGAATGATGGACATGAAACTAAAAAACCTGCATGAAAAGCAAATAGGTGGCCCTGGAACTTGGTATCTGAATTGTGCATAAATCTATGTTACACTTGAGTTAAAGAGAACGTCTCAAATTGGACCTTCCAACATATGAATTTGCTACCTTGTCATTCTGAGCAAGTTTTTGAAGGTGTTTGCTCCACACCTTTCAGTGCTTTTAGCCTAATTTCCTACATAAAACAAAAAATGTTTTAAAAGGGATTCTCTTGTGATATCTGTGGGCATTTTTACACAATTTGGAAGGTAGAAAAGAAACAGCCACTAATGTAAAAAGACTGCAATGCTGTGGATTCCCAGTGCTTTGTATATCTCCCTGGCAAGGCCAGTGTGTTTGCCATTATTTTAACTATTTGAATCATCTGAGTTCATTTCTATTTTGGATACACTTGAATGCCCTAAAGAGGATATTTCCAAAGAGCAAACTGGGTTATTTAATATCTGTGCTGGAATACAGGTGCAGTGTGTAGCAGATGAGTGCAGTCTATCCTAGCAGTGATAGTCAAGTGATGCAGGATGTTGCCACTGTATTACAGATGGGCTGAATAGGAAATTGTACCAATATGTCAATAGTTTGATTCTTTAAACTTAACCTTTTTAAAGTGTGAAAAGCACTTCATAAGCTGAGGCTATGGCAAATTGAAAACTGATGTTTAATGAAGAGGAGGGGTTGTGTAACTGATTAAATTCTCTGTATCTCCGCTGCTGCGCTGGGCAGTCATTCCTATCTTTCTCCTTCATGCAGAATACTTCTATTTCTAGCTTTATAAGATTGAGCAGCAGCCATTCAAGCTTTCAACTACCAGAAGTTAGAGCTTGTTTTTCAGCATACTGATGAACTTACTTTGAGGAATGGTGTTATTGGACGTAGGCAAATAAATGTCAGAAAAATCAATTACCTTTTGTCGATCAACTTTTAGCCGTCATTTAGATGTGCTTGATCAACACAGAGGGGGAAACATTGTTAATGTTAATTTGGACAGGTCAGAGCATCTTTCTGTGCATTTCACAATATTAATGAAACTAGAAAAGAGCTACATGATGTTCTGCATCATCTCCACTTCAGACAAATGAGTAAAGTTCACTATTATGTTTGTAATCAGGTAATGTAAATTAGGAATATTTAGATTGATGTCTTTTAGAGTTGTGAACTCATTATTGCTTTAAGGACAAACATGCTCTGTAACAAACCATTATAAATAGCACGCTGTTTTCCATAGGCACGGGATCCCTGTTGTGTAAGCAATGCCATGGACACAGCCAGCTGGGTGGGTTTTGTACTGGCTCACCCTCCAGTCTGGTCTGGCAGGTGCAACATAATACAAATATGGTTAAGTGGCTTTCAGATCCAACTGAGGCCCAGAAGCAGGCTGCTTGTTTTCCCAACCAAGTCTGGCAGTGCACACAGCCTGCTCAGGTGGGTCTGGGCTCCATTCCCAGAACCAGGAGTGAGGGGAGCAGAGTGGGAAGATGGAGAGTCAGCCCCTAAGTGGAGCTTGGCTGAGTTCAACAGGGCTCATTGGCTTCAGGTTGGTGCCAGCCTTCCTGGATGGGCACCAGGACGTGCTCTGGTGCCTCTGCAAATAAACTCTCCCAGAGCAGTGAGCAAGGGGAGAGGCTTCTGAGCTGGCTGGAGCCCAGCTCAGCAGTACACCAATTACCTGCCATCACTCAGTGTCCTATCCCTTGGATAATACAGCTGACTGTACTCACAAGTAAACACAAGAGCCACAAGGCAGTAGCTCTGGCATTCCTTCTGTAAGGGTATGAAATGTTAATGATGTACAGGAGAGAAATCCAGGCCTAAGAGAGGCAGTGCTAAAATTTCCTGGTATTAAGGAGGATTGTGATGACAGTGAAGCTTTGCAATGCATCATCTGTGCGTGCTGTAAAGCCTCCATAAGAGGACCCAAAGTTACAACAGAATTGTTAATTTTCTTTACTGAGGCAGGAAAGTACAACACTTTAAGAGCACTGGTTGGAAATAATAGTACAAACAAGGCCCTGTAACGTTCTTTAATTGGCCATGCTTTGACCAAGAGGTTGAATTAGGTGGTTTCTTAAGGATCCCTTAATCCTACATGATTTTGTAGCCAAGACACAAAGGTTCTTAGCAATGTCTCATTTTGTATGCAACACCCCTTCTATGGATTCCATATCCAGCCTGTTCTATGGATTGCATGCTCCAACTATTGTGTTTCAGAATGGGTGGCTATTAGTTAGTGCAGCAGATGTTACCTGCAATTGAATTTTTTATCAAATTCTGTCTTTTAGTCAGGCAAGTTGGCGTTTAGTTCACATGAAGTGCATGTAACTAGCATACCAAACCCTTCTGATTTTCACCCTTAGTAAACCCTGCTCTGTAACTCTGATTCAGGCTCATAGATGGCATGTGAAAACCCAGGTAAGTAATGTGATGGCTTTGGCAAGAGACAAAGTTTTTCTCTTGGGAAGCGATTGAGGATGTTTTAAGTGGTCCTTAGCACAAAAAGCAAAATACTGATTGGTCATAAGTTCTCCATGACAGCTGACAGGCAAAAGTAGCCTGCCAGGGTAGAAGTGATGTATTTTGAACAGTGATGACATGTTGAGTTAGAACATAAGGCAAACAGAATAACAACAGATTGATTGAGAGGGTGAGTGGAAATGTGAAATTAGTGAGGGAAGATGAGTGTTGTAAAGTGGCCTTGATCACATGCCCGATATGTTTGATTGCCATCTCTGCAGGCCTTGTGCCATTATCTTCAGGTAGGAAAAATATGCATAAAAATTATTCAGCTCTCACTTGGAGCAGTCATGTCATACTGCAGTAGCAACACAAGCAAGTAAAGAACCAAAGCGTTCGAAAATGTGAAACTTCCCATAAGAAGTGTAGTGGGGCAGTGGAGGGAAGGATTCCTTCATCAGAGATTGAAAAAGAAATTAATCCAACATCAAGGATTTGCTATTTGCTTGTAAGCAATCCCATCTGGGTCAAAGTAAGGCAACACATTAGTCTTTTCTGTTGCTATGAAGCAAAGCTTCCCACTGGAGCAGATTTTCTCTCTGTGTTTAACAGTCTGCATGAAATCAGTTGTTTGAGCCAGGCTGCAGTTCAAGTGAATAATTATCATCATGATAGTGTAGAAGGCTAGTGAACACTCAGGATTAGGCTGACACTGATAATCTAGTGTGAATATTATCAGAATGCTGGGCATTTCCCAAGCACCCATCTGTTTTTTAGGTGAAGAATTTACTGATCTGTACATTTCCAAGCTTGACTTACTCTCCAAAGGCTTCATGTGCAAAGTCAGGTCAAAGCCTTGATGAGCCATGAAAGGCCAGCATCGATGACACCTTTCATTTAAATGGAAGTGTTTAACTATGATCATTTTGGATACAAAATCTTGTGGACTGCATAGCACACGAGCAATGTCAGCAGCTATTTACACAACACACATGGATAAAAATTGAGCAGTGGTAGTTTATCAGAGAGATACATTTGGGAAGTTACTACACTGTTAAATGAAACGTTTATATTGAAATGTTTCCTGCTGTTTATTTTTCCTGTCTCTCTTGTAATAGTGCTCCTTTAGCATGGTCTTCCAGGGATATTTGTTAGGCTATTTCCCAAATGGTTTGCAGTCTCTTTACTATTTCCTTTTGACAGAGCCTGTCATGAGCTGTCATTGCAGAATGCAGTTCTCAGCAGCATGAAACTACCAGCAGGCTTTGCAAGCAGTCACTGAGGTCAGATGAGTGAATAGAGCCTTTTTAAAAAGCCAACTGGGAGGCAAGAGTGGCCCATGGCTCTGCAGCCCATCTGCTTCCTATCAGGCACCATGTGCCTGAGCATCACCTTGCATAATGTTGGGGGTTCCAGGTCTTGCATCCATAGATAAGGTCTTCATAAAGCAGAAACCAGCTCAAGCCACAAAGGATGGAGTTGAGTTCAAACCACAGAAATAATCAAGCTACCAGGAGAAATTATCATGTATCTTGTTTACATGCTGAAATCCAAGGCACGAACAACTGCCCTTTCAATCCAACAAGTCTACTCCAGGGTAGAATCCAGAGAGCCATTTTGGTGTCCTGTCCTTCCAGGGAATGAATACCAGTGTCAAGATCTGTGTGTGTCTGTGTCTAGATACACACGTGTATCTGTCTATCTATCTATTTAACTATCCACATGAGGATGTTGTGTAATGTCCTTTAGTTTTCACAGCAAGTTTTCAATCCCTGTTGAAATGACCTGGCTCTGGGTCAGGTTCCAAACAATCCAGCAGGGAGACTGATGTGGACTCTGGAAAGCGTTTAATGCCTGACAAGTGCTTAGCACAGAGCTCCGTATTAATCATGCTGCAGCAAAATCTGCTGTGTGCTGTAGTGTACAGGCTGGATCTCATGAAAAATTAATCTGCAGACGTTCTTGGGCTCTGCAGAAAAAATAGCCCAAATCCATGTTTCTCCTCAGAAAATTATCTAGTTTGAGAATTTAAAAAAAAATTGCCCACTGCCATTATCTAATTCCATGGTGACTGTGAAACAAATGAAGAGTAGCTATTAAGCAAAGTAAGCATGAGTATCTAAAATAAAATTTTCTTTTGGAAATACAGGTACTGTGCAGAGCAACTGGGCAAAGATACCTGCTATGCTGCCCTATAAATACTATTTCCCATGTGTTTAAGTTGCTGAGTACTATGAGCACCAGAATAACTTATTTATCCCATTTTGCATAGTAACTCTAATTATGTTTCACTGAAAACATCAATTTACTATAAACTGAAGTATATTTCTTATTACTGTTTGCTGTTTTCATAAGTCTATGGCATAAATAGAGTGAAATGTTTGTTAGGAGATATTGAATACGGTAAGAATGCCTTGGCTCTCCTTTTGAAAACTCTCAATTAACAAGCATTCTAATTAGGAAGAGAAAACAAAAAAATGCAGTTAAAATTGAGACTCTCCATAAATTGTCATTTTTGCTTTTCAAATAATATGCATAGTTCTGTAATATAGCAGAACAATGTAAATGAAGCTCTAAAAATACAGCATACGAGAAAGAGATTCTAAAACTCATGTAGAAAATTACAAGCTTGTAATTAAAATAAGAAACTGAGAAGGTAGCTATTTGTGGGCTCAGTCACAGAATAGCTCTATGCAGTTAAATAAAAAAGAATCTACGGCATTTTCCTTGTTTTGTGGAATTCAAGTTTTTATTAATTCAATGTGCTGACCAAGCTTGCTGATGTCCATTATAACCTGGTACCAAATTCAGCAGAGAGACAGGATATAAATTGGCCAAAGCAATAAATTAGTTCAGAGCATTTTGTAAGAAAGAACAGTTTTTTAAGAGAGAAGATTTGTAAGCTTTTGTGGGATCTGTGAGCAGTACACACTGACCTAGATCAAACTGATGGTGCTGGGATTTTGCCAGTCAAGAATATGAAGAGGAGGTGTTCTCAGGTTTTTAAAAATTATTTTGTAAATTGAAAATGTTCTTAGAATCTCTCCATCCAAGATTTCTCACAAGAAGCAGTTGAAGAAGGCCATCTCCACAAGAGGAGACTTGTATGCTATTTTTAATTAGATTAGAAGCCTGGAACTCAGTGCACCTCTTTAATGTACTCTTCAACACTTTGTATTTATTTTAGGATCCATTTCCCTGGGCCTTTTCCTTGTAGGTGCTCCTATTTCAGTAAAAAACATTGTTAGGGAGGTTCTGTGGGTTGAACTCCCTCAGTTAATAAGGTGCCTTATCTAAGAACTGCCTGTAACTCAGGTGTGTTGTCATTCAGGTATTAACAGGACAGCAAAAATTAACTTCTGCTGCAAAGGGATGATTTCCCTGGAGTATGCAAAATGAGTAATTACACTACTGAAGAACTTTCTAACTCTCCATTCAAGAGTAAAACCAATTTTTCGACATCAAAGAAAAAAGCCTTTGAAGAAGTCTGGGTGTGTCCCAGTGCAGGTCAGAACAGATTATTTTATAAACTGAAATTTTTATAGCTCGAGAGAACTCTTTCTGACCAGGTCTAGTCTGAATCAGTATTTTCTCCAGCTGTTCACTCACTATGCTTCCTCCTCTCCATGCACAATTGAACTTACATTGAACTAAGTCAGTCTCTCCCTACACAGCTAATAACATGCCCCTTTTTTCAGTTCATTGATACCTATGGCTGTGGCTCAGATTGGTTTTAGTTCTTTTATTTTTATGTATACATCTGTATGTCTGTATATGTAAGTTGTGCACCATTTACTATGCAGTGATGCAGCTCAGTAGGAGGAACATTAGTAAAATGAACTCACTGTTGTTTTGGGAGCAGGAATGTTGCCTCTGCATCTTCAGAAGGCATTTTAGAGTCCACATCTACATGGAAATAAAGCAATTCTATGATCACAAAAGAAGAAAATGAAAGGAGAGGGAGGGAACAAGATTGCCTAAATTAAGGAAGGAGAAAAAAGTGTGAGAATATAATTGTTTTGTAACAAGTATAGATGCAAAGACCCAGATCAGCTAAGGGTGAGGAGGAAGGGAGTGGCTGGTAGGAGGTTAAGAGAGCTGGGAGCAAAGGAGAAGATTTGAGGAGTCAGCTGCAGGAAAATGAGACAATTCTGAACTGGAGGTGGAAGAAAAGAAGGGAAGAAAATGCAGGGGAAGTGTTAAAGCTGCAGTTAAAGAAGGCGACAAAACTGAGTGAGGATGAACAGCAGTCATGCATGGGAGTTGGAGCAAGGATGAAATATTGCAAGCATTGGACAGAAAGGCTTTTCATGGAGAAGCAAGAGAAGGGGGTGAAATGGGACTGAGAACAGGCATTGAATGATTCCCCTTGCTGCTCTTTTCATGGGACTTGGGGAAACACTGTGCCCACCCAGCTCTAGTGGTGCACTGGTTCTGGAATGGGTGAGACCAGATGGGTGCCTCACCTAATGATGCTGTTTATCCTTTCTTCAGGTGTAATTTGGTCTTTCTTTAGTGTATTTCTGTTCTGGGTGTTTCAGGAAACACATGGTGACAGATTAAAGATGTCATGCCAGAAAAGGAGAGGCTTCTCTCTTCACCCTATCAAAATATTGCAACAAATATGTGGGCAAACTCTGATGATTTATAGCTTGAGAGTCCACAGTCTATTTGTGCTGCAGAGGATTTAAACTTGGCAGGGTTTTTGCATGTGTGGATTATTATGTTCCCTGTGAAACCCTCATTGCTTCCATACTAAAGAAGGCAAAGTAGAAGAAGTGGAGAAAAGGGTTATGGATATTAACGAATTTAGGATGGGCTTCAGGGAAGTGGTGAGGAATAAGATCTCAATGTCAGGAGTGAACAGCAAAACAAAAGGATAAAGATGGAAGGCATAGAATGATATTTCAGAAACATAATGGATACTGGTAAAAATATGGCACAGGACACAAATTTGAAGCCATGTGTGGTTGTTTTAGGGGTGGGAAATGAAAGAACCACAAGATGGTAATAAGCAATTACTGGGAATTTAATTGTGTTTCTTCTACATTTTAAAATGATAAAACACACAAGGCAAATCAGTGGAGGGGAAAGTCAATTACAGTAGCAAATCAATTAGGGTGAAGAGTCAAACCAATCAAAACTGCAAGGTAACTAATGAAGGACAATTAGCAACAATAAATGCATTCAGTATTGCTCTGATTCAAAAAGGAAGGGGAGACACAAGTAACATCAGATTTTGAAGAGTACAAAGGATCATGCTCTATTCAGAGGGGAAACACACTGTGGGCGTGACTCTTCATGTTCAGTGGCTTTTAATTGCCAAATTCAGAATGTACCAGGAGGAGGGAAAATTACTTTATAAGCTTCTGTATTTTTCTAGTGATATTTGCTGTCTAGTGTAATAGGGAGAGTCTAGTGCCCTGTGTATTTTGTCTCTTACCAATTTGATGGCTAATTCAAAATCCACTCAGTATTCCCCACTGGCACCTGCAAGCTTTATTTATACCCCAGCCTCTTGGAACCAGCTGTATTAAACTATTTAAGTGTAGATGTCCTCAATGGAAGGAGTTCCTTTACTTCTGAAGGTGGAGAGCATGTGAGATAAAGAGCACATTAACAAGGCTGCCCTGTGCCTAAAATTATGCATTGCAAGCCCTCTCCAGGAAGAAAAGTGTTTGTGTGCCGTTCTCAGTCTTAAGTCATATAATTGTTGATTGACTAATCCCTGAATATAAGGAAAGAACATCTTAGTTTAAACTTGACTGTGTTGGCTCTTATTTAAACATTTTTATGTTACAGATCCTTCTTAATTTCTGTGAAGGACCAATGATCTTTTTGTAGCAGCCAAAAAAACCCAATAATATTTTGGCCAAAAAACCCAGTAATGTTTGCTGTGAAAGAGCAGAGATTAGTAATCCAAACTGTGCTACTGTTGGTGTTGGCAACTTTTATAGATTTCTATTCAGTCTTGGGTAATACTTGACAATCTTCCTTACACTGAAGCACACTTCATTCTAAATTGTCCCCACAGAGAACAGCATTGCTTGATATATTCAGAATTAGATTGGCTAGATGAGCTTAATTCAAGAAAGTACTGAATTTGTCTGTGGTTCATCCATAATGCACTAAAAGGAAAATTCCCCAGCTGGACAAGTAAATTATTAACTCATAAGTCTATGTGTTGTAATTTGTGTATAGTAATAACTTATCTTTAAGTAGGATTGAAAATGTATGTGGAGAATGTGAACAGAGTCAGAAATGACTGGTTGTTTTCAAACCCAGGCACTAGGTGTGAACTTGGGCTTAGCTTGAGAGGTCAGACTTTTGCCTACCTGAAGGTCACTATGCTGGTCACGGAATCACTCAGACTGTTATAAGTGGCCCAGCAGCTACTAGGAAACAAATTTTGAGGTTCTTGGTCAGAATAAGATAAATCCAGGTGCATTTCTCCCAGCAGATTGAGTCAAGGACAAAGACAAGGTGATGAATGATGTAAAGGAAACATTTTTTCATGTCTAATTTAGTTTCCAGAGATACAAACAACTGTATTCTTGCTTGCAACATTTTGAATTCTGACATAAATTTGTTTCATTAATTGATCTGTCCATATGACTGGTGTGGAAATACTCAGCAGCTTTTTAAAAGGAGCTGATTATTCTTACACTTTATCCAATTTACTTCTCAGAAACCTTAAACTTTTTTGACTGAAGAATACCTATTTTATCCCTAAGCCCCAAACCAAATCAGGTAAAGATGTAATCAATAATTATACTCTATATTTAGGTTATAAATCTGTACATAACACATACTGCAATCATGTCCAAGTAGCTACTGGGCTGTAATAATCTTGATAACTCTGGTCTTTGCAGTTCTTTGTCATGCTTATTGTTTTGGCCTCTCAGAAATGCTTTGCTCTCGTGAAGTGGATGCTATTTATTTGGAGTGTTTTCCCTGTCTAAAACAGCCAACAAGCCCCTTTTTTACTACAGAAGTCGTGATGTGTTGCAGCTGAGGTTCTTTTCCCTCAAGGCCCTGCTGAACAGAGCCTGCTGTGGTGGATCAAGACTATTCTTGATTTTCCTGTCTGCTTAGCTAATTAAAATAACAAATCTTCACAGCTGTCTGCTTTGGATTCATCCTTATCGCCATAAACTAATTAAAATAATGCAACTGGTTGCAACTCATTAAATATCAACTATGCTTTTCATATAATTGTAAGCCTTCAAAAATCACAAAATGAAACAAGAAACTTTGTTCCCCTGCTCCTTCTTCCTTACCTAATAGTAACTATTTTCTTAAGATGCCTACATATTAATTTACATTTTCATCTGTGACTTTTTTCTCTGATGTGTTCTTGGAATTGTATTTTTGTAGCCTCCCACTCCATATTTTTTCCTGTCACTCTTAAGTTTTCTCAAGAGGGAACTCAATATACTCAGGGTTTCTATTCAGCCTAGCTGGGTACCCTACAAAATAAATGCTTGTTCAGAGCTTTCAAGTCAACTTAGTGGAGTAGGGAAATTGCAATAGGAAATATAATTTAAGAAAGCATTTAAGTGCTGGCTTAATTTGGTTTCCCACTGGTACCTTTATTCATGTGTTTTAATATGATACTGATTCAATACTTTGGTTTACATGTAAAATTACTTCTGCAATGAAAGTGATGCAGTTTTCTTACTGTAGAGAGAGAAGATATCTCCAAAATAAAAATATTAACCTTATTTTTATTGGATTTTTTTTAAAATCCAAACTAATATATGTGTCTCTTGAAAGCTGTGGGGATTCTAATGTAACTGATTAGGCAGGAATATCTATGCTTTAATACTCTGTTTATAAAACAGTAGGATTTCATCACTACTCTCCATTAAAAACCAAAAAATTTAGCAATTTTGTGGGGAATTTTTCCTAAGCTGCAACTTAGCATTCTTCTCAGAGAATCATGTTTCTACACGCTTTTGTAGCAAGTTTAATCATTTATTAACTGCGAGACCTTTATTTTTAATTAGGTCTTTCCTGCCCTTCTTTTCTTTCTATTTCTCCAAGAGAAATTTTCCTTACACAGTTCTGGGCTGAACTCTACTTTTGTTTTGGCAGACCTACTTTTAAAGGGCTTCCTTACCTCTTTGACAGCTGACAGATATTTTCCAGTACAAACAATTTAATAATTTTCTGTTTTAATGGTCCTACTTTTTCCCATTCACAGTTTCCTAGTATGAAACACTGTCTGGTCAAAAACGGACAATAAACCTAAATGAAAATCTGGTTCTGTTTTGCTCCTCCCTGGTGTCTGTGTTCAGACCTGAAATTGTTTTAAAACCCAAGGAAGAAGACTTATCACAACTCTGCACAGTAAAAGCAGTAACAAGAGATCATTTTGCTTGCCTCTGCAGCATCCCTTGCTGCATCTGCTAGCAGGTTATCATTGTAATACAGGGTTATCCCATAATGTTATTCCCTAATGTTTTAAAACTCTCCCTCAAGGAAGGTACCTCAGCTGTCCCTCTCTGAAGTGAGTTCTGAGCCTTGTGGTTGCAGCTCCCACTCTGTGCTCAAGCAAAGTGGTGGGATGGCAGCTGCACTTGCAAATGTCCCTTGGTGCAGCTGCCACCTGTCCTGCAGCAGAAACACCTGCATAACTCCCTTCAGGCATTTTTCCAGGGGGGTTGGCATGAGGGCTCCTCTTTGCATATTCCCTGCTACCTAAACATCTGGCTATTTTGACACTCCTTGTATACACAAAGAATTAGAATCCAACTCTTTTAGCCAGACCCTGTTCAAAATACAAGACAAAATTAGGTATTCTGCCTTTTCCCATTCTAGTATTAAATGTGAAATGAAAGAGCTGGAGTGAGTCATAAAGGATAAGGAATGTCTTCTAAAGGAGCAGCTCCCAAACTTTCTTGCTTTGTTCTGTCTCCTTGAAACTCATCTCTCATTTCCTTTCATTTTTATGCCTTTATCAGAATTGTGCTTCCATACTCTCTACTAAAATAAGTGCCAGAGAAAGCCTAAACTGTTCAATTTATAACATCCTTATTAAACATTGCAAGTACAAGACAATATATCAAAGGGAATCTCAATGAAGCAAGCATTATTATTAATGCTTTCCAAGTTACTTTAAATTATAAGAAACAATCAAAATGCTATAAATGACTTGCTCCCTTGCACAACGCTGCTGAGCTGTGACAATGATTTGCCTTTTCAAGTTATTTAATTTGTTTTGAGCTTCCTGCCCATTCTTCAGTGTGGTATCGGTGAGCGGACATCAAAGTTCACCTTGCTCACTCTTGACAAAATTCAAATGAAGAGAAAAGCTATGATTTAAAGTAGCACCTGGGGAAATCAAAGGCTGGCACTGGCAGGAAATGTGTGCTTGCTCCACAGTTGCTTTTTGTCATTTGAGATATTGGTAAACTTCAGTTAAAAGTCTGGTTTACTTATTTTCAGTGGTGAATACGGTAGAGAAAGCCACTCTTGCAGAGAAATGTGGAGCATAAGGGTTCAGTCAGACACCAGACTAAATTCATTCCTTCATCACAGAAAGTTGCTAAGCTATGCTTTGTTGGATTTGAACTTGAGTTCATCATCACCTGACAGTTCTATCAAAAGCTTTTTCCCTTTTGTGAAGCCAGGTGGCAAAATGTCTTTGTGAAAATTGGACCCTTGATCCAACTCTGATTTTTCACTGTTGGTATAGTATCAATTAAATTCAGTGCCCAAATATCTGTTTGTACAGATCTCATACATCACAATCAGTAGTTACGTAGGGATGAACTTTAAATTTCTTTTTAAGGAAAGATTTAACATTTGGCATATTTTTCCCTCTTTCCTTTGTGCTTTATAAATTGCACTGCCTTTAACACTTGTCAGAAATATTAAAATATGTACTTTTGAGTTTGGTTTTCTTATGCATTCTTTGTTCATCGAGATGTGCAAGCAAGTTAATTGAGTGGTCTCCATGGCCACAAGTCATTCCAAAAGCAATCTGCACCTTCAGATCCAAAATCACCATGGAAAGCTTTACCTTAGAGGAAGATAAAGCAGAACTGCTGAGGGACAAGTCAACACCTTTCCACATGGATGCTCCCTTACTTGTGCTTGGAGAAGATTGTGATCACTTCCCACTTCACTGAACAGAACTGGAAACAAAACTGAGCATGTCACTTGTGCTTTAATTACATTTTCCACCTTTTCACCCTGATGTGGGATGACTTTCAGAGTGATGGGCAATCTGGGGCAGCTGGCAGATTCTGAAGGATGCTACAGAGAGGAAGTGAATTTAGCACTGGCACTGCCCTTTGAGTCCCCTGTGATCCCTGAGCACTGCTCGTGCTCCCTCCCAGGAGAACCCATCCATCTTCTTCACTCACCAGCTACTCCAGCAAGGAAATGAAGTTTGCTTTTCCCCCATCACTGTACATTTTTCTAAGCCTTTGAAATTTAGAAAGTCTCCAAGCAGAACATGGAGAAGATCAGTGGTGTCAGTATTTGTTCATTATTATGGGGTGTTTCTGTGTTCCACATGTCCCATGTGGCTCCATTTGAGAAGCTGAATTTTGATATCTCCATCATGAATGGTTTAAGTAACAACATAACAAATTATGTGAGAAGCACCAACTTTGTCTTAGGAACTGGTGTCCTTCTGTGCAATTTTCCGAATTTGTGAGCTTTGGCAGCTACAGTCAATATCAAGCTTGCATTGTGGCTTTTTTCAGAGTTTTTAATAATGTGAACAAGAGTTTACTTTTTGTTTCAGTTTGCTCATCACAGACATTTCTCTCAATCTGTTTTTTATTTATTTTTTTAAAGACCTTTACTCTGTATTGAGGTGTTTCTGAAGAAGGAAATGTTAAGATAACAACTCATGACAAATGATGCCACAAAGCACAAAGACAATTTGTTTTCTTCACCACTGGAAGTAAATCCAGATGATAGACAGTTGGAACACTCATTCTTACAATCTTCTTCTGGCTCTTACTCGTTCCAAGGAGCTACAAACAGACCAGAGTTCTTCAGCCTTCTCATGAAGGCTGCAATTCATGTAATTACCTTTTCCATCAGCAACCCTTTGTGTTCTCTTTGTGTTTTTTTCCATTGAAAGTACTGCCATCAGCTGAAAATTGCACTATAAATTTGAAATAACCTTAATCCAGACCAATTAAATTAAAATTAATTAATTTTTATATAGAACTTGAAGATGGAAAAGACATTTTAAATTAAGTTTGTAATTTCCCTAACTCTAGACTTATCAACACTTTGGATGAAAGTAGCTTTAAAATCAACAACAGTATTTTTGCCTGATCCAGTAGTGTAGTACCTGTATCACTCTTAAATATATATTTTATTTTACTGCAAACACCTCTGCTGTCATTCATCCTCTAAAAGATTTGTGCTGGGAGGAAGATATATAGAGTTAAGAAAATGCTAATGTCATTGAGGTGATTCTTAGTAATTTTTCTGTTTAATGCTCTAAGAACTTGCTAGTTTGTGTAAGTTTGTATTTGTGTATTGTAATAAATGGCCACTTTTAGGTTAGAGAGACAATTATGTCATAAAAATATTTTAATTCTCTGCACAGTTCAGGGAATAGATTTTTTTGGGAAGCTGGGGGACATTCAGGCACTGAGAGCTCCAGGGCACTCTGAGTTCAAAGGTTCTGTGTGTGACAGCCCCAGAGCTCCTCCTGGGACCATGGCTTGTGTGTCCCATCTGTTATAACAACTGCTGAGATAGGCAGGGCTTCAGATCAGCATATGATCTCTCAAACTTCTCAAACAGTACTGTTTAAGACTTGATAGGAGCAGGGCTAACCCTAGCATTGCCTTTTGCTACCCTGGATTTCAGTATGGAGGTACTGTATATGGTTTATAACTTATTTCAGTAGAGAGATTGACAGTATATTATATTTTTTAATAAACAGATATATATCTTACAACAGGCAAGGAGTTTATCTCCAAGTCCTACTGACCTACTCCAAAGTTACTGCTTCTGGGAACTACATCAGTGGAATTGCACTCCCATGGCCTACAGGAAAAGTTTGGAGGTTTTTGTCCTCAAATTTTATTTCTTCATGGTTTTTCTTCTGTCTTCTTCACAAAGAAGCACTGTGTGAGGAGGAGGTAAGGAGTGCATCCCTTGTCAGGCTGTTTCTCCTGTCAGACTGTGCTGCAGCAGCAGAAGGAAAAGGGATGAGATGGGTTTGAGGAAGGAGTTTTGGCAAGTCAGTGTTACGTGGGAACCCAGGGTGCCTAAGGGAGAAGAGAATCCCCCAGTTCCCACCCTGTCCATGTCCAAGACAGCCACAGCTGAGGGGCAGTCCCACAGGGACAGAGGCAGCTCCTCTCCCCAGAGCTGTGCTTTGTGTGAACATGCTGTTGACACAAGGGAGGTGACAGAAAAAAGGGACGGTGAGGGATGTGTTGTGTCACACCCTGGGATTGCTTGGAAAAGAGGCTCAAGGGCCACCTTCTCCTGATTCCTTTGGAAGCTCCTTCTGACAGATGCCAGGCCTAAAGTCTGCTCTGTATTCCCCAAAGGGTGAATCAATAGGCTGCTGAGACATAATTACTTACCTACTGTTCCTAAATTGGTAACATATAAAGCAATTGTTCATTTCCACTCGATGCAAAAAAAGAACGGAAACCTTCTTGGCTGATCCTAGTAACTCATATTATCATGCACAATTATGATTCACAATTGCAGAAACTTTTGATGCAAACCACTTTTTTCTCAGTTTCAAAGCCTGAGTATACAATGCTTTGTACACAACCATGGAATATAGTTGCTTGCTAAGGTTATTTCTATTTTTCTGCTTCATTTATATAAATATATGTATTTATCTGTCATTGCAAATATATTCTTGGTTTTCTTTCATAACTCCAGTGATATATTTGACGTGTAGGAGCATTTTCAGTATGAAAAACTTACTGACAGCTCTAATCCTACTCTGCTAAAGCACAGAATTTCACAGGAAGCTGCCAGTTGGCATGAAGTGATTTGAGCCAGTCACATTCTACCTTTGCAGATCCTGGCACCATATTTTTCTTTAATTGTGAAGTTATCACAAAACTAAGAAGAATTAAGTCCTTACATTCACATACAAGGGGGAAGAAAGGCAAAAACTTGGGAGCTGTGCCACAGAAACTTGACATTGCCAGAGCTTTGAGGTAAAATGATCCCACTTCTCTTTTCTTGCAGGGAGAAAACTAAAAGACATCACATGCCTCCAATCAATAAAAAGGAGGTTTAATAGACCAAAAAAAAAATTGAACGATATATTTAAAGAGTATGTTTAAATAGTTTAAATAGAGAAAATTCAGATACTTTGCTCTGCAGATGAAATAAATTTTAACAATGAACATGTTCTTTCCTCACTGTGTCATGGCTGGTCATGTCCTCCCTCTAGCTCAGTTTTCTGGCAAGACAACTTTCTAAGACTTTGAATCACTCTGGGCAACTTTACCATGGGCAAAGGTAGGCAATGTAGTCACTAAAAACACAGAAGAAACAGATAATATAGCTAATATATCTAAAAGGTGGGCCTTAATTTGCTCACTACCTTTGATGTCTTTATTGCCATGCAGTTGTCAGGCTAAAAATGGTCAAAATCTGTGTCTCCTTTCAAGGGACTGATCTTCAGGATTAATAAATTACCATCCTTCAGCTGTTGTCTTCTATAGGACATCATAATTGTTCACATCAGTGTTTTTCTGTCTTGAACTGCAATCTATCCCTGTCTCAACAATCTAATCTCTGAATTTTTATCTCTTCCTGGCTGACCTTTCATGGCTTTTGTCTGCATACTTTATAACAGCTGGTTCCTGTGAAGTTTGAGGCCAGGTTATGCAAGCTGAGTCACACTCAGCTGAGCCCTGCAGGGAAGGTTACAGTTTCCTGCATGCTAAGAAAGTGTCTCCCCCTTGTTTCTCAGGAATGTTTTGGCATGTTTTTGGCTTCCCTCAGTGCAATCCCATTTTGCAGGTCACTTGGCTCATCCCTGCCTTTGTTTTCCCACTGTGTTCATGTGTTGCTCTCAGGATAGACAGTCTCTCCTCCCTCTGGAAGACACTGCCTGGCCCAGAGCACCTGAGGTGAACAGGCAGATTCCTCCCTATTGCCTGCCTGCACCTTTTTATATCTGAAGGCAAAAGATGCAGTATATCCCATAAACTCCAAACAAATGAATCAAATAGTTCTGCAGCCTGCAAGAGGTAATCAGATTTTTGAGTGAGCTGTCTGCCACTGGATTTCCAAGTTAGATACAAGCTTTGGCTCCTCGATGCTGCACTGCCAGGCTCCCCAGCAGCCATCCAGTGGGAGGTTGTGTTAGACTTACCTAGAAAATGACTTCAGCATCAGGGGGTTTCTCCTGGCTGTGGAGATCTTTGAGCAAGCCAGTAGGGAACAGAGACCCTGTTGGCAATTCTGATTCACAGGCTGCACAGCAGCAGGAAGAGGAATGCTGGAATCTCCACTGGCAAAAATAAGATGTAGTAACTTTAAAAAAGATACCTCCATGACCCTGCACAGAAAAGAATATATTTGACTTGCTAGTGTCAATAGCTGGTATATTGGAAAACATGGTTTTCTGTCTGAGTGGAAAATCACAGGCAGGGACACTGGCAAAGAAAACCTGAAGCCTTCTCTGGCAAAAATGCTAAGAGTGTTGTCTGTTGTTAGCTGTAATAAGATACAAAGACGTGGGAGCCAAGCAGGGGGTTGTTAACAGGCAGGTTTGGGGCTGACCCAGAAGCTCCTGCAGGGAATGCATTCCATAGATGGCCAAGAATCTGATGATATTCCAAATAGGGCCAGGGTTGTCAAAGCTTGGCAAAGGAATTTCTGGGCTTGTAGGTTTAGATTTGGCAAAATACATGAAGGGGAAATAGATACCACATTTACCTGGCCTTTAAGGTAGATTGTTTACAGGAGTTTAAAATACAAAAATAATTTTAAAACCTCCATTAATCTAGAGGCTCATCTTTTAGATAAGTTTTCCAAGAACTGATCTCAGGAAGGAGGCTTCTGCAGGCTTGCTCCTTGTCTTTTTCAGCAGAAAGCAGTAAGAATAGACAACTATAGCTAATAAGAATAGGCAACAATAGAACTAGGTGTTCTACATCTAGTCAGGGAAATATTAGTGATTTTGTTAATAACTAAGCTAGTTCATTGAATTCTAACTTCTTTTATTTTTCTGGACTGGGAAGACACCTTTCCAATGCCTTTGCTTTCTAAAAACGTATCTCCTGTGGCACTGTTAGATGGCTTTCATTTATGTGTGTTGAAATGCTTTGGAGAGAAGTCTGTGTTCAAAAAATGTGCTTTCCTTCCCTCCAGGTTTTTTTGGTATTTGGCTTTGTCTTTAGTTGTAAAGGCTTTTGATAACAGAGCTGGCTGAATACTTTCATATAAAAACACCATTTTGTTGAGCCCCAAATGTTTCATTCATAATGTCCATGGTGTGAGCGCTTGCCAAGCCTGGAGTAGGGTGCCAGGTGAAGAGTGCCTGAATTTCTGATGGTTTGTCTTGAGGGATATGGATGCAGGGAGCTGCCAGGGCTTCAGACTTTGGTCAGTCTGCTGCTGCTGGAGCCTGAGAGCCATCACTGCCCATTGCTCCTCAGCAAAATTGTCATCTTTGCTCTGGTCATGAAAGCTGACAGCAACATCAATATCACTAAGTGGTTGCAGGGCCTGGGGAATTCAGCACATGTTAGTTTTTGGCCTGAATTGGACTGTAACCTAGAAGAGTAAAACAAAATCAGCCATGAATGGAAATCCAGCTTTCCAGCCAGTTCTTTTGTAGCCTTCACCTGGTGCTAATGAGGAATAGAAAATCAGAGTCTCTTGTGCTGGAGGCATTTGCACTCTCTTCAGTTTGATATTCTGTAATGCCAGTTTGAATTTCATCACCATTAATGTATTTAAGACTGAATGCAAATACTTAGTGTTTTTTACTGATATACCCCTCCCCCCCAAAAAAAAATCCCACAAAAAAATTATGACCATAAAATTCAATTTAATCATGTCAATGTACAGAGATCAATATGGGAAAATTACTGATTTCCTCCACTTTAGCTGAGTAGAGACTTTCAGGCTTTCCACACTCCCAGGTTTTACCTGTCTGAGCTTTAATGTCCAACTCAGCAGTCATTGTACAAACCAGCAGAGATATCACAGTAATATTGGTCTTCTGCAGTTGGTATGGTGAACATACCAATGCTGCCTTTTCCAAGCCGAGTAAGATAGGATTCCTTCCCCACGGAAAAGGAAAAATGTATATTCTTGTTTCAGTGCTGAGCAGCTTATGTTCCTTCTATCCCAAACAGGCACAAGTTTTTTATCTTGCATTTATATTCTTAATTTGCCCATAATTGCTTTCAGGCATCACATCTGAGGCCAGCCTTCATTAATATGTTAATTGTGCAGTCCCTCCCAGTGGATTTTTCCGAAGCTGAGAGTAAACAGACAGGTTTATTCCCCTCACCTTCCCCCAAGCCCTCTAAACAGAAAAATATTTTTATGAGATACTTGACTAGGCTCGGATCACCATGATGATGGGGCACATTTATTTCTTGTTTCTGGATCTGCCCAAAATAGCTGATCAGAATCCCTCTGTTGGAACAGATCAGAGCCTCATAAGGTCAGAACAAAACGGCATTTTTTATTGAGGTGCCGTTTGGAATCACTGTACACATTTCCTACATCCTATTCCACATAGATATGCTAAATGGGTATAAAAAATAAAAGCTGACATTATCAAAGTACTACAGGGAATTACCCACACACTTGCTGTTAATTAATGTGAGATGTGCAGAGAATTTGCCCACACTGCTTTGAAAATCTCAGCTAAAACATTTTAATGGTGAGTATTTTTGGGTAATGGAACATAGAAGAAGTCCTGTGAACCAGGCTCCTTAACTGTTTATTACCTCACTCTGCTCTTGAGCTGGATTTATAGAAAGGTCTTTTACAGAAAAATCTTAGAGTTCATTTTTGAGTTGTCCTGAAGACAGCCCTCATACCTTTCAGGAAGCATGACAAACGTGAATTAAAATTATTTTTGTAAATAATTTAGAATATTTGTTAGAATTATGATTCTTATAGCAACCTCTTTCTCTGTTAGGATTGGTGATAAACTGTGCAAAAGAAGTCCAGCAGCAACAAGGTGCAAAGATAATTCACTGTTAATTCCTTTATTTGTCTCTTTCTTTTATCTTGCCACAAATGGGGGCAGCTTGTGAAATCCCTGTAGGTTGGCTGACTGAGCAGAGGTGTTAATTGTCAGCTATAATTGATGTGCTAAATGCTTCCTGAGAAAATTCGTACTTCTGTATCCATTGATATCCTCATTTTCTTTTCTATCAGGTCACTTCTGGTTCCCCCTGCTGCCAAATGTTCCCAATTCCACCCAGTCTGAAACTGCCCTCCTCACCTGCCCAGTGCATCCTGCTGTGGCCAAAGGCTCAGGGAGCTCCTGACATGTCCTGCATTATTCATTTCCTAGTTTCTGAGGGCAGAAAGTAAACCATGACAAGGCTGGTTTAAGACCCATTCCAGTAAAGCTTACAGTGCAAGTATGAGCAGAAAGAAAATGTTTGTATATACTTGCAAAAGGTACAGAATACTCATATTTGACTTCTTTTTCATTTTAATAGAGCTTCAAATGTTTCCATCCCCAGGCCTTAGACATTCATGTACATGTTGGTTATCCTTGCAATTACATGGATTCAGGATGGGCAAAACAGGCACATGAGAAAATCATTTTGACAGCTGGAAAACCAACATAACAGATACCTACCTCTGCTCCTTCCCTAAACTCTTGCAAGCTCACTCAGTCCATCAGATTCTTTATTGCAAGTCATGTTTCATTCTACACTGAAACTGTGACTGGGGTGCCTCATCTTTCCTTCTCTGAAACTTGCTGACCTGTGCTCTCTGTCAACCCAGCGTTTTGGATCCATGTGCTTTTCATCCTGCACATGATGAGTGTCTGCTCCTTTTCCGTAATGGCACGTGCATGCAGTGTGACTATGCTCCCTGCCTTTGCACTTTAGGCACTGTCAATGAGATGCAAAGCCTTTATTTTTCATCTAAATATTTCTCCTACCTCTGCTTCCCTGGATCTGCCATTTATCTGTATTATCTCCTTTCCAGACCATGTGCCTCTTTGCAGAGTACTGATAAAAATTGATTTTTGTTCTGTGAGTAAATTGTACTTGGATGAAAAGAATTGTTCCTACAGGATGTATGAAGGATTTTTGAGGAAAGCACCAGAGGACCATTGAGAGGTGTTTTTCATAGCTCTTAAGGCTTTCCTATAGGTTTGCTGAAGGCAAGCCAGATGAGAAGGTGCAGTGGACTCCAATAATAGGGGCCAAGGGGCTTTACATCAGTGCGTTACTTCTCTAAGCTGGCATGGCCTTTGCTTCAGGTGTGCTCAGTCTGCTGCTAAATCCTTGTTTGAGACAGTGTTTAGTTCTCAGTCTTCTCCCCATCCTGGTGTATCCTCTATAAATCACCTCCAGGGATCTTGAGTGAGTCTTTCATCAGAGCTTTATGGAACAGATGTATTTCTGTTTCACTCCACCCTTTCCATAGTGTAATAACTTGGATCTCAGTCAAGGGGCAATGAGTGTAACTGTTCAGATTTTTTTTGATTGTATATAATGCTGAGTAAAGTTAAAATCACTACACGTTTCCTGTTTACATTTCCAAGCCTACTGAGTCACATATTAGTAGTACCCCTTGTAGCAAACAGGGGCCAAGTTACCCAGGGAATGTCAAACATTGTCTATGAAACCTGTCAGGTAGGGCATTTTCCACCAGGATCCATTTAATTCTCAGGTTTCCCATAAAAAAAGTATGTACGCCATGTAATTGGCCATATTTAACAGTTTGTGTTCCTGCAATCAATGAAAGCATCTCCTTCTGTGATTTCTAGTATAGCCCATCTAAGTAGTGCTTAGCAGTTCACCTCCAAAATAGCTGTAAAAGTAGAGAGATGTCACAAAGAGGTGTCAGATTTGAGAACAAGGAAGGCTGCTGCTAGTGTTGCACTGCCCTACTTTGGGGCTAAATCCCATGGACAACGTGGCCTTTGTTTGAAGTCCACTGGTCATGGCAATAAGGGCTTCAAAGAAATCTAAACGCCTTCATTTTTACTCAGTGCATTAATCTCTTTCAGTTTTAAAGAAAACAATTTAAAGCAATCTGGAAGGCATGTAAAAAGTATTTTAAATTGGTGATATTTATAGCTGCTTCATTTTTTTTTAAGTCCCCATTCTTAATAGGCAGTAACAGCACTTCAGTAGTAATGCAGTTCCTGCCAGTAACCTTCTCCTAGGAAAAAGGATTTCAGTAAGCTTTATCACTCAGTGTTGCAAACAGAAATATTTGATACTAAGAGCACTGGAACCAGAAATCCACTTCAGATGTCCTTCAAACAGCTAGATGAGCAATTCAAGGGGATGTGGAATAGGAAACTCAGAAAATGGAGCTTGACTTTGATACTTACTTGGTGTGATAGAGTAATTTACTCTTCATATAGATCTTACTGTATAAGGAAAAGGAAGAAAAAGGAAGCAGTAATGTGTCACCTTATCTAAATAAGGTACCTGTCATTCCTGAAATTCTCTTTAAACTATGATGGATGCTCTTATTCAACAAGAGAGATTTTTCCCCATGGTGAAAGACGATCTTTTCAAACAGAAAAGGACTATGATGAGACCGATTTTCTTTCTTATGGATGAGGCTAAAACAATGCAAAAATAGCTGCAGAACAGGTGTCCTGGGATTTCTCTGACCACTTGCAATGTGTATAGTCATAGAACAAGCAGTGATCTGAACAGAAAAACAGCTGGGCTAATTGTCTTGCCAGAAACATCTGTAATCTTTGAAGTGGTAGCATACTCTCCTATGTGATGTGTTTATTTACTAAGAAAGTTTTGCTTTCTTTTCAGTTAATTTTGATTGACTGATCTGTCATTCCAGAAGTTAAATCTTTTTTGCTATTTATCCATGGTTCTAATGTCAACACTAATTTAACTAAAGACATTAGCTAGAAATAGATTGGTGGTGTTTACTTTTTTTTTTATTTTCCCAAAGTAAATGCGCTTTTTTTTTTCCCTGTAGCTTGTATTTGAACACTCTTTTTAAAATAGTTAATAGGCACTGCATTGACCTATTCCTTACTAATCTAGAGAACAACTCTCCAAAATGTATGGTAAGCCTTTTGAGCAGTGAAATCATGTACTACCCTGTACATATCATGAAGCAAACTCAGTGATCTCTCTCCTAGACTCATATAAATAGGTATAGCAATGAAGAAGCACAGTTTTGTGCTGTAGTAGTGTCAATTAAAACCTACTTGAGCACAATAAACAGTGTGAATTGAGCCCCTGGATATAAACAGTGGTGCCTGTGAAGGTTTGCTGGTACAGTGCATGCCTGGGCGCTTGGGGGAGCTGGGGGGAGCACAAATGAGCACTGCCTGCCTGGATCACAAATTGCCATTATTTTGTGTTGTTTGTAGCCTCAGCTGGGAAGCCAGGGACTAACCCAGCCACTGTAAAGCTGCAAAATAACTTAAAATCCATAACTCATTAGGTGCACTAAGTCACTGAAGCCTGGAAGGGTGATCCTGTATTCTACAAGCTGATCAACCTGTCAGCATTCTTGAAAATATAATCTTTCCAAGAGCTTTGGGGTTCCCTTTGCTGCTTGGGAGCCTTTGTGCTGCACCTATCCTTCTGTGTTGAGATTTTGGAGGCTGGAGGTTTAGGAGATGGCTATACATCCAAGCACAAAAGAATATTTGATGGTCTTTGTGTGTTCTTTTGTCCAAAGCAGTCGAGTACCATACCTGCAGTGATGGCGTTACTTAGAGGAAATAAAGTGAGCAAGGGCTTAGGCAGCTCTTTCTTACAGCCCACCAACTGGAACCACAGGCTTCGTATTAAAATGAATGAGTTGCATTTATAGAAAGTTTATTGAAAGACCTTCCTAAACTGCTTTACTGTGCCTCATATATGCTGCTGCTCTCAGGAGCCAATTATGTTCTAGGGACACAGCAGGGCTTTGCAGGCCTGCCTAGAAGTCCCAAACCCTGCTCTGACTGAAAATCCTACAGAAGCAAGTTCACTTACACCTCTTCGATGTGCTGTTTCATTGTTTACACAGTATTTTCATCAGTGTGCTGCTCATTAAGCATGGGAGAACCTGACAGACGGGACCTGGAGCACTTGCCATCAAATTTAGCCCAAGACTATCTGACATCTCAGCAGGGGAAGTGGAGAGCTGTGATTCTGAAAAAGCGTTTTGCAGTCTCTAATCTTGAGTATACAGCACTGAGAAGAGCTGTTTCTGCATAATGTAATTCATACCATCAGGAACTGTACATTTTAAATCACAGATCTCTACTTCTTGAACCCCATTCTCTGAAGTAATTTTCTTTGCTCACTGACATTTTAAGTGTTCTGTGTTTGGTGCCACTAGATTATGACATTTTGATGTTCAGTTAGAAATCCAAAATAGCAATTAGGGAATTACAAATTGCAGATATCTTGCCATATAACTATTAATTATATTCCTTATTGTCTTAACTAGTATATGATTATACAAAAATGTCTCAACTATAACATGCAAAACCTTGTTATAATTAGAGTATTCCTGAGATGACAGTCCCTACTCGATAGAACTGGCTTATCTCTAGAGCCTGCTGAAGCTGACAGTACTTCCAGGTGAAGAACAGTGCTCAGGAGGAACAGAAGTATGTGTATGTGTGATTATAACCTGGAGACTTAGATTTCGACTTGAGCTCTGGGAGATGTTGAAATTCTTGCCTGATCTAGGGCATGATGTGTCATCCTGGATTGCTGCAAGTCAAGCAAGCCTTATTGGTATTACCTTTTGTGAAGAGATTTATAAGAATGAAAATATTTTAACTTTGATGGTGTAGGATATTTCAGCAAAAGCTTTCCAAACATGTCATGGAATGGTGCCTGGGGAGTACTGCTTGCTTTGCTGCCTCACTACAGCAGAAATAGTGCTTTACATCTATAGGCAAATTAAATCCTCTCCTTTTAGTCCTGTTTACTACACTGACTTTGTTCCAATGCTGTCCTGCACCCAGCCTTTCTTGATGCTAATATTTTGTTCAACAATACTACAAAAGTGTAAAAACTCCCAAGTAATGCTGGAGCACTGAAGTCCCTGGGAGAGCAGCTTCATGACATGCACAGCAGAAGATGAGGTCGTGTTTGTGTGAAGAAAAGCAGGGATACAGTAGAGAAGGCCTAGAAAATTACTGGGAAACACAGCCAGCTTTGGACTTCCAACCATGCTTAGGCCCCATAGATAGCCCTAGTTTAGATGAGGTTAATTCCAGAATAAAAATCCCTGCAATGCACTTTGCACAGATAGTGAGTCACATCAGTTTCATTCTGTGGGTCTCCAAATAAGTAGTTTCAAGTCCTTCCTGCCTAGTCTGTTGTCCTGATCCCACCAGGGGCTGGATCACTGGCTTGGTTTTCCCCCATAGCAATCCTGCTCATGTGCTCCACAGTGAAAGCAGCTTTGTTAACTGCAGCCACTGCTAAAGTGCAATATGCACCTACTGTAGAGCAATTAGTAAAAATATGAGTAAACATAGAGAAAATTCTGCCTATTGCACACCCAGATTGCCTGTGTTTAAGTGCAGCTCTGAATTTCCTCAAGCTCTCCACATGTAGCATGATAGACACACAAAGAAATGAACTGAAATAGAAAAAAAATAATGTTTGCCTATAAAGTAAGATCTTCTAACCACCTTTTCAGCAAGACTAGCTGGGAAATAGAAAAAGAAACAGCTTGAGAGGTACATTTTCAGTCATCTCTAAATGCCCTTTTCCCTCTCTAATTTACTTCCAGACAGTGCACACATTTTAAATGAATACTTAGCTAAAAACTGAAAAGATGTTTAAAAATGAGATGAATACATTGTGTTCTAAAGAATTGGAGACAGAGGTCATTCAGATTGTTTTAAAAAGGTCTCTATCTCTTAGTGATGATGACAATGCTGCCAGTGAAATAATGGAAGCTGGTAGACAAAAGCTCTGAAATAAAGCTCTTACACGGGCCATGCTTTTCCCTGGGGTCTGTTATCAAGGATACTAGGAATGTTTTCTGACTGGTGCTGGG
Organism: Toxostoma redivivum; assembly: GCA_013397375.1. Taxonomy (NCBI): domain Eukaryota; kingdom Metazoa; phylum Chordata; class Aves; order Passeriformes; family Mimidae; genus Toxostoma; species Toxostoma redivivum. The sequence continues at coordinate 339,893 of VXBI01011375.1, forward strand.
GTACAGGTATTTAACTTGTAATAAACTGTTGGAAGTAGGATGTGGTGAAGCACTGGCAGACTCTGTGTGTAACCAAGTCTGGAGACCTGGGGCAGGTGCAGCACCAGGAGATTTGAGCTGCTCGTGTCCCATTTGTTGCTGAACATTTCCACATCAGATACTAAAAATGCTTTAAAGCTTAAGGAGAGAAGATTTCAATTTTGTATTTCAGGTATCTCTGACAATCTGTGGCAGAAATTACTCCTAAGTTACTTTAAGAAAATATTCTTATGCATGATTTCAGAGTAATTTACTTGAATCATGAAGCTCTAGTGATAATTTTAGATATACGATTTGGTTAGGATTCCTTAAGAATTAGTTGCATATGGAAATTGAAATTATATTGAACATTTCAAGAGGTTACATTAGGAGTCTTAAAGGAAAGTAATACTGAAGGAGTGGAAGAAACTATTCAGAAGACCCTGATTTACTTCTCCAGGTTTGCTGTCATGTAACACTTTTTGAGCTAATGAATAGGTTTTGGCTAAGTTCAAAACAAGTCATTGGGATTCGTTTCTCTCTTTCAAACTCTAATTAAATGTTATTCTCATTGTCAATACTAAAAAAACCACAAATTTAAAAAATTAGGAGGAAATGGGGGAGAAGGACCAGAAAAACCAGACTTCAAAACAATAAAGAGCTATATAAAAGATAGGAGAAAAGGTCCTCACAAAGAAAGAAAAAGGAGCTGTAAATCTTTTAAAATTAGACAACTGTTAAATAAAATTAATACTGTACCGTGTAGCCAAACCATTATCACCTACTGAGGAAGATTTAATAGAAATGTGAAAATAAGTTTTTAAATTTTGGAAACCTGTTGTTAAAAGAAAGATTTGAAAAAAAACCTCAACTTTATTAGTATACACACTGTATAGATAAACCAGAAATCTCAGGAATAAGGCAAAATAATTTTCAGCATGTTTACTGCCCTTTACTTGAGAATGAACTCTTGTTCAGCCATAGTTATTTTTGTAGAAAGCTGTGACCATAGGAACTTCCATTCAGCAATGGGTAGCTCCAGATAAATTGCAGAAGGATGCACACCCCATGCCTACCTAATCCTGATGCTTTTGCTACAGTTCAGTGAAAACCCTGGCATAGGAGTGTTATCTCTCTTCAGGAGTGTTACTTATCATTAGCTATGGCAACACTCAAAAATCGACTTAAAGCATAAATCCAGGTACATAAATTTTGCCTCCAAATTGACTAAGGCTGTCATCTTGAAGTAAATTACTCATTTATGGTCAAGAACAGGGGTCACTCAGGCAATCAAAAAAACCAGGTGCAGTATTGAGTGTTCAGATGTTTTATTTATATAAAAATAATTCCTATTACTCTTTGCATTCCAAGGAGGAAAAAGTCACCGTCCTTTCTGCCTTAGGAAAATCTGCTTTTATTAGTGCTGTCCTGCACCAAGGTATTTTTATTTCTCTGGCTGGTGGTGTAGTGCCCTCTCCATTCATCACAGTGTAATGTAAATGTGGGGCTGTTAGCGAGAGACCAGAATGCTCAGCTGCGATGCTTTCACACAGCAAGGATAACAAACCCGAAAAGGAAAATATGTGGAAATGGGGAGTTCTGTTTCCCTTTACAATAACACAGCTCCATAGCAACTGGTTTGAACTAGACTGTGCAAGGGATGTTGCAGGCTTCCTAAAAGGCCAGTAATTCTGTCTTCCTCATGGGAGGATAAAAAATCAGCCCCCTGACAATACACATATGTATCAAAAGCTGTCAGGCTTTTCAAGTTCCTCCTGCATTGCTCCATTCCCTTGGTATTTCCTGATGTACTTGCTTTTCAGCTGTCTGTTTTGTTTTGGACCTTGGAAGTTCAGAATATTTCTCAGGTTTTTATTTCTCAAAAGGAGAAAAAGGTGTCTCCTAACTTTTTACAGCAATGTCTTTGATTAACAATCTTGTCAATAAAACAGCTGTGCTCATGTAGCTGTTTCACCCCTTCTTCTGTATTTGGAGATAAATTATCACAGAGTTGTAAGGCTGATGTATCAAGATGTGTGTTTTGACTTTTGTAAGGCATTTAAAGGCATTTAAAGACTGCTGTGCTGGCCTCAGTGGCCTTATAGTTGAGCAAAATACCCAATTATGGAGTTCAAAATTCTAAACTTGCTATTAAACAACTTTTCACATCTGACTGTTCTGGTTCTGAGGGTTTTGCTTTCATTTATAATCAAGTTGCCAATAGACATTCAGACAGTTATTGTTTTTAAGTGAAAATTGCTAAGTTTTTAAGGGTTCTTCAACAAATTTTGACCACTATTTTCTATAGGCTAAAGCACTGTGGATGCCCTAAACTTAAGATAAACTAAAAATCATGTTCTCTTGCTAATATTTTACATTGAGTCAAATTGTGATATTGTCTGACAGTCTTTCAACTGACATGTCCTATCTTGCAAAGAGAGGGTTTTGTTTGTGAAATTAAATGTTCAATAACTCTAATCTCTGTTAAGGTTAAAATAGATATTGGAACTGGTAATTTGGAACCAAAATTCGCCTCATTTTCTAGTATATAAAAACAAACCTGCATTCTTTTGGGGCCCTTCAGGCTGAAGTTTCTTCAACTGTGTTTTAAGGCACGGTATCACACTCATAATCCTTGTTCTCAGTTCTGACTTTGTACACATACCAGAAAAAATAATTATTTTTACAAGATACGTGAACTCCTCGGGGACCTGGCTCTTACCCTTTTTGTTATTTTCATGGATGGTGCACATGTTCTATTTGCTCACTATCTGCTGTGTGCTGCAGTCAGTTATATTTCCCAAAATGTGTGATTGCAGAGCCAAGGAGGAAGCCAACTGTTAGCCTGGCTCTGGCTGTCGCACTGGGTCGTGCAGACCTTCTGGAGGGAGTGCTCAGTTGCTTCCAGCAAAGGAAAAGCTCAGCCAGGAGAGGCTTTTCCAGACTAAGAGTTGGAGTAGGAGAGAAAGGAGCACATCTGCAACAAATGTGAAGGTTTGGAAACTGTTAAGAACAGGGAGCAGAAATATCACAGCAGGCTTCAGAGCCAATGGAAGAAAGTCTTTTTCACTGCGCAGAGCAGGCGTACATCTTTTTCTCTATAAAAAGTTCTACTTCTCCTGTAGGCTTTTGCAAAACTGAGTTGCTGCTGGAGCTACAGGAAGTTTCCAAAGACAGGACACTGCTTAGGTCTTCATCTGCTTCTCTTGGTCTTGCCTCAAATTTAGTCTGGTGTAATTATGCAGATTTCTCTGTGATTTATTTTCCCTTCTAACCCAGACTAATGTTACATTATGTTGTTTAGTTTTCAAAGCTGTCAATCTGCGACAGTTTCATTCTGTCTTTTTCACATTTTAATAGCTTTCTATAAGTTTAGGCTGTCTGGGGATCTTTTTCAGTTAGAAGTCTGTGATCCCCTTTGCCATCTGGCCTTGGAGGAGCAATTCCACAAATTATTTAAAACAACGTTTGCCTCAGCATAATCAAATCTATTAAATCTCCTTGTTCTTGGTTTTTCATATGAAGCAAATAACTTCCATGAGATGTATTATTTTTAGGAGTGTAACATTCTATAAATTTCTGTAACTGATAAGTTAGTCTTCATCTGGTGACTGAATTGGTGTTCCTCACTTAGCTTTTAAAATAGAGATTGCTCAAAGTAAAGTAAGTGCCACTAACTTGTAAGATTAAAATAAAATGGTATCTTTTTTTCTCATTTTTCATTTCAGCAGCTCAATTTTCCTATTGCTTGGAAAATTCTTCCTTGAGCTTGTTTCAGTGACTTGCTGTGTTTGTGGATATTTCTTGGAGTTCTCCATTGGCCTTTCCTTCTAATGCTGTTTCTTTCCCAGTTCTCCTACCAGCTGCAGTTCAAGATTTCAATTAATGAGAATCATGAGTTTGAATTACTCATTTTGATGGCTGTGTAGTGTAACTGATAGATTAACCAATAACAAAAAGTTCCTATAACAGGAATAGTTCATATTTCTTCTAGTTTACTAAAGCCAGTCTCTCCTATTGATGTCACTGTTGTCAGAGATGAGGTAATCCACTTCTCAGCAGTTCTATTTCTTCCTTAACAATGTACCAGTGAGCACAATGAAGTTACACACTTGTGGCCATGTTTCCATTTAAAATCTAATCTAACTCCTCCCAAAACTCTTTCATGGGCAGAGTATCAATTTTTGTCATGTTGTACCTCCACTTTTTAAAAAGGTCCTGGGTGACATAATCCCAGCACTGTTACAGCTCTTTGTGTTATCTCAAACTGTTCTTCAATGCTGTTCTTTGGGATAGCTAGGTTTTGGGATTAAGTTCACTAATACTTTGTTACAAGGAGGCTGTAAAATGTAGAACCAAAATCTTTTGTGATCTGGTCTGAGGGTGGATTATAAAAATAGAAAAGTAAAAGGGGAAAAAAATTTAAATGGACAATGGCTCAAAAAGCTTTCAGAACACATGAGAACCATATTGCAAAGAAGGGTGAGTGTAATGCTGGCAGACTATCGGCCTTCCACCTACTATTTATAAACATGCTTTTGTATGAGTTGTGAGACCAAAAGAAATCTGTCACAATGCACTTTAACTCTTTGACCACTTGGAACTTTATAAAATCTCCTTTAATTTTGATATTGGTTTAAGTTTGTGCCATCTGTAGATCTCCAACTGTTTTCTTTGAATATCTAACACAGTACACATTGCTCTTTTCTGCTCTTCACTCTTTCTGAGTGCACAATTCTCTGCTTAGTAAGCAAAGGACTGGCAAGAGGTTTTAAAAGTTCCTTACTTGCAGGCTGATAACTTTGTTTACTCATGGATTATGATAGCACATCCAGCTCAATGATGTATGTTGTAAGTGTTGCAGCTTAAACTTCCTGATGAAAATTCAAAAAATCTTCTCAGAAATCAGGTGCAATTCATATATGAAAATATTTAAGTGAAAAGCAAAATGGTCTTATTGTATTTCGTTACTACAAAATAGTGCTAAAACATTTTCTGCCTATCCTTATACAAGCATAAGGCCAAAAATCTCTTGGGAAGGAATTCTATTCCAGCTTTTTTCTTCAAACTTGAGCCATTTACCAAACGTGTCAGTGCCTCTTGGAATTCCACAGCCGAGTGTGCAGTTGGCAGTTACGTTTCTTGGGCTCCAACTACCATTTATGTGATTGCACAAGAGAACAGGAGGCAACAAAATCTGTTGCCCTACTGAGTCCATCTGGGAATTAAAATGTCTTTGGATTTCTAGGCTATGACAGGCATAGATTGGATATAGAATAGGTGCTGAAAGGAAGGAGAATTAAATTGCACTGGTATGTAAGGAAGAGCGCATACATATGGGAATACAGCAGTGATCTTCAATTCAAGGACTATTCATTTAAAAATTTACTCTGTGTGCTGAAGGTTTCCAGCTAAACATAAGGAATAAGTTAAAAGATAACTAAGTCTTTACTCCTTAAAATTTCAGACAAAGTAACTCTTGGCCAAGTTTATTTTTATTGTCAGCTACAAAGGGATCTTATAAACAATATTTAATTGAATTTTTAAAAGTAAGGGTTTCACCTATCCTAATGCAAAAAAAAAAGTTATTGTTAAAATAATCAACAAATTTAAGTAAATCTCAGATTGGTGCATGGCTCCTATGAGTTAGCCCTCAAATCTTTGTCTCACTCTATTTGAGAATCTTCTACCAGGCTTGGACATTTCGGAGCAAGGTCATATGCACACAAAACCTTTGAACACACTATTAATCTACAGCACAGATTTGTGGCCTGAATCAGGTTGTCCATTTGGGCATTAAATATGATCACACTTTTGGTGCCATCATCTGGTAAATCCCTGCTGTCCACAGTCTTCCACCCAGTGGCAAGGGCCAGTGGAACCTGTGGGGTCTTGGAAGTGACTAATTTTTCTCCTGCAGCTTTTATCTTCTCCCTCTCTGCTTCTTCTCTTTGGATTTTGGTATCTTGCAATATGAGTCCTCAATTTGTGAAAATGTTTGTGATGTCTTCATTTTGAGCTTTTGGTAATTGGTATTAAACCAGTGGCATCACCTCCATGTTCTCACTTCCTTCTTTGCTGGCTTACTGGCCATGCGTATGTTCTTTCTCACAAACTAAGGTGAGAATTGAAAACTGCTGTTTATCATTAATTTCTTTCTGCAAAGCCTGGCCTTGGAGTCACATATGAGACAGCAAAATTTACTGTAGCACTGGGGCTGGCAGCCACAGAGATGTCCTTTCTCCTCCAGCACTGGAGGCACAGGCTGTGCTCCATACAGCACAGCCAAGTGTCTAGAATACTCTTTTAAATTCTGCCTATGAATTGCTTTAGAAACAGTATTTCATATGGCAAAATATGGATATAATTTATGGTATTTTAAAAAGTGAGTTTCTAAAGTTGAATTATAAGTGTATATTTACTTTAAAATCTTATTTTCAAGTGGTTCCGGAGTCTGCTAAAACAGAGTTGAGAAATTACATAAGGTGGTAGCAGTTTCAGCAAAAAGTATAGAGTCTGACACAGCAAACTGGAGAGTCACCTTGCTTCTTCCCAGAACCATTTGTTTTTGATGGCTGTATCTCTTCTGTTGTTTTTCTGGATGATTAGTAGAGCTTTTCCTTATTTCCCCCTTCCTGCTGCCTTATGGTTTTAATAATGCCTCCTTAATCCTTTGGGAGTCTTTTGAATTCCTTTTTTTTTTTTTGTTCTCCCCTCATTTTTCACACAAACCTATGCTATGTCTTTCACACCTGTATTTCTCTGCATTACTGAACCCCTCTGAACATCACTGTTTCTATTTTTTCTTTCTCTCTCAAAAATGTGCAACAGCCTGAGGTTTTGGTTTTCTCTGTCATTCCCCTGATCAGCTCCCTGTGGAGTTCAGGTTTTTCTCATCTCCACCCCTTCCTGTTCTGCTGGGTTTTTTCCATCAGCCTCCTCTTATGTTTCTACGTGTCCCATGAGACTGTGTTGCTATGTTGGAAGATTTCAATCAGTTCAGTAGCGTTTCCTTTGACCCATGTGGGATGATGGCCTCTACACTGCAGTTTTCTTTTCCTTTTTTTCCTCTCTTTCAAGCATCCCTAGGCACCCCCAGCAGCACTGCTGATTGTTACAGAAGCCATTTCTCCTAAGTAACCTGGTGTCATCTCCTACATCTCTCTTGCTGACATGGAGACGAAAGGAATAATGGGGATTTTTGCTGTTTGTGGCTCCTGCTCGGATAATGCACCCTTGAGCAAGCAATCACAGCAGGTCTGTGGCCATAACAGTTTTTGAAGCTCAAAGTAAGGGGTGTCTGACTGCAGTGACTTAAAATGAGCACGAGAACTTCTCCAATGGCTAGAATTCCCCAGGCCATGAAGAAAAGATCCTGACGAAAAGACAAAGCAAATTTACTCTTGATCTTTCCAGTTGCATCTATTCTCTGTATCGCAAGTTGTCCTTTTGTGCAGCTCAAGATAAAACAATAAACTGAGTGTCTTGAGTTGGTGCTTATTCCTGGCACATCTGGGAATATCAATACTCACTGTGAAGTCATGAAAAAATATCATGAGGTTTTGTTGATCTCAGCATCTTTCTCAAGTATCAGTTGAAGTTAGTGGTCCACTAGATCTTTGGAAAATGTAAGGATTATTTTATCCACTGTATCAAATCACTTAATCCATAACTAGCTAATGCAGAAATTAGTATGTTCATGTTTTAATACCTAATACATACCTGTCATTCTGGCTTGAGTTCCTCTGCAGATTTCAAATGTTTTAGTTGGAAATTCCCCCAAAGAAAGCAAGTTTTGAGAGCAGAACTTCAGATTTATTCACGCAGGATCAAGGTCAAAGCTGAAATTTGGTGACTCAAGCTTCATGTGTTCCCTTTGTGGCCCCAGCTGTCTGCTCTGGGACAGGGGAGTGTGCAGGTATCCCTGTGAGTGCTGCTAATCCCTTACTACTCCCCCATAAATGTAGTTTTACAGAATGGATGTTTGCTCCTGCCTTCTCCTCGATTAATGATTCTGTAAACAGGATGCTAACATGGTTGGGAGGACTATTGACTGTGCAAGTAATTAGCTGCTGTGAAGTAGGAGAGAAGGCAGTTTCTCCTTGTGAAATTCTTCCTCACTGTCTTTTGTGTAAAGGACTGGCATCTTTCTGGTTCAGATTAAAACTCTTGAGAGTGCTGGGCAGCGGGTGTCTGTCACAATTTAACAGCTGGTGAAGTGGCAGATAAAAGTTAAAAAACTAAGTGTTGTTTGAAGGCTTGACATTCTTTGTATGTGGGTGGATTTTTGTTGTTTAGGGTTTTTTTTAACGTGGTTTATTTCATATCTCGTGTTTGCAGTGAAGTTGGAAAATAGTCAAATTATTGCAGATTATCTCAGCTGTTCCTTACAGCCAAAAATGAGTGGTTTGGTGTGGCAAACAGCAAGAGCCTTTCAATCTTTTGTCTTATTCAGCTGGCAGAGTGAAGCTGTGTCCTAAGCCATGGAAAAGCTGAGAACAGGCAGTGCGTTCTGACCCCTCAGGGTTAAGGGAGCCTGGATAAGGTTCTCATACATGGAAATGCCAACCCACTGGCATTTTCTTAACTGCAACTTTAAAAGCCAGGTAGTGTGACTGAAATACTTTTGGTCCCAATTTATGATCCTTTTTACGTGGGAGCCATAGTTAAAGGCTGTTTGAGAGCAGTCCTGGTTTGGGGCAGCTCGTGGGTCTCCTGTGTGTGTGATGAAGCCCTGCTCTGAGCCCTTATGCAAAAATGAACCTCACCTGAACTCATTTTCATGTATCAGCATTCACACATATTCAGAGACACAAATCTGGAGTCCTAGCTAGGAGGGTCTTTCAAATTAGTGCCAATGCAGTGGAGTATAGAATTCTCCCAATTCTGTATTACAGATCATTTTAGCCATGCAGCAGTCTATTTAAAATATAGCTCATCCAGCTTATCTATTCTGAAAGCTTCTCCACTGCAGCCAGACACCATAGTTGGTTAAATAGGTGCTTGTCACATCAGTTTAATGAATTTAATGTGAAAGCCATTTCTTCTTACTTTTGGCCGTGAGAAGGCTGGCTCAGGTTCTGTTCCACTGAAGGAGTGGAATGATAGAATCCATGTAATATAATTTTATAAGTGTAATACTCATCAGTACACCAGTTAATATGAAAAGCAGAAGAAAGAGGGTAAGAAATAAAACCACAAGCCAAATTGCTAATACTTCTAATTCTTTGTGGAAAGATGCCACTTTAATTGAAAGATATGACAATAAAAATATCAAGTAATTTCTTTTAAAAAGGATGTAACTCATGAGTTCCATCCTTCATGCTCTGTTCTTGGCTTGAATAGAGTAACACAGATTGATTACTGACTTAATTTTTTAGAGAATTTTGGTATTTAATGTCCATTGTAAGCTCTTAAAAATCTTGCATCCTTGGTAAGGTAAGAAGGAAGCCTTGTCTTGACTTTTAAGGAAAAAAACTGCAATCAAAACCTGAATCAAAGGGAAACAACCTTTTCCCTCCCTTCTCCTTCACTTAGTATTGCCAGTGATAATTAGGCTGTGTCATGGAAGAGGCACCTGTACAGGAGCACTTTCCAATGCACCTCTAAATCAGTAAAACGCTCCCAGTTACCTAATTAACTACATGCAACTTTCTGTGTAGTCACTGTAGCACTCTTATTTCTAAAATTCACATTTGCTTTTATATGATCTCATATACAATTTAATTTCCCATACCAAAAAGAAAAATAATAAATGCCAGGATATTACATAGGGTTCCCAGTGTTAATAATTAAAAGGAAATTGCAGTGAGATAAAAAAAATTCTGTTCTACAAACTGCATTTCCTTACAAAGAAAAGTCAATCAGAAATGCTTTAAAGTATATGATACATAATCAAAATAATTAACAGCAAGGCATGAGACTGCTACCTTCAATCTAACAAGTGTGTGGAAGTAAAATTAAAAGACCTTGGTCACCTTTGGAAGTCTTAGGTTTTTTTCAGCAAAATCTTACATTCTAAATTACTTGTGTAAAATGATTATTTGAAGATGATTCCATCAACTATTCAGGGACCACAAATTGTGAAATAGTAGTTAAAACTAATTCCATGTTTTATCACTCCAAGCACAAGCTGGCTGTTTTATGCAATGAAGGTTGTGCATCTGATTTCTAGAATCAGATATTGGTTGTCAGAGCCCTTCTTTTGGACAGTCTCCAGGATCAGCTGGAAGAATATATCTGGTCTAATAGTTTCTAACAAGATGTTTCTGCTATTGCTCCAAGCCCCTTCTGCTAGTACTGTGAAGTAGGATTTTTGCCAATAAATTGGTTCTTGTTATTTTTATCCAGTGAATAAAGACCCTGGGATCAGGAGAGCTCTACCATATCATTGAATCCATTCTTTAGTAATTTTTTCTCTTTTGATCTAAGCAGTTGAACACTGCAAGTCTTATATCTATGTCTGAAAATTGCTTGGGACCATTTATCCTTGTGAGGATATTCATTTTATTGGAGCTTTTTGCTACCTGGAGTTCTTTAGGGACTCTAAGCATGAAGGAATGGCCATCACAAATTTGATGTCTCCAAGGCTAAGCATCTGCTTTACTCCTAAGTGAATGGCTTAGAGGAAAGATTGCCAAGTGTCTGTTGTCCTCTGCCAGATTTTGCATGTGTAGAAATATGTGACAATAGTTTCCCAAATTTCAGGTCTCAGGCTTTTATAGCAAAGCCACAACTTCCAGTGTTGGGTGTCTAGGTCCTTAGGAGGCAAACAAGAGGTTAAATAGCTGAAGTTATGAGTAATGATGAGCTGCAGGCACAGCTTAGGCAAGGCAGGAGAGTTCAGTGAAAATGGGATATACAAAATGAAAAAGCCAATTTACTCTGTGAGAAATTAGTTTTAACTGAAATTTCCCTCAGAAAAATAGAAGTAGTAATAAGAAGTGAGTCTGGTCAGGTCAGAGGTCATCTCTGCTTTTACCTGGAAGCCCAAGAGTAGCTGTGCTGGGAATCCCTCAGAAGCAAGGTCATATCTGTGTCCCCTGCTCTCCTTCCAGACTCGCTCCCAAGGTATATTGAAGTTCTGATACTCAGTGTTAAGACAGATGCAAAGTAAGACCTGAAATAAAAGTGCTGTTGGAAACACCTACCAATTATTATAAATCAGGGAAACTGATCACGTGGCCGAAGAGAAGAATGACCTCAAATCAAGAGTCTAAGCAAAACCTGACAATTCTGGATCAGTAATTTTTTGAAAACTTTTATCCCTGGTGATCCAAAAATGTGAATACTGCTTTTAGGGTGGGACTATCCAAGAATTTCTGCCATAGCAAGCTTAGAATTTAGGCCTACTGTCTTCATTGCACAAACTGTAAAATGTTCCTGTTAAGTTTCTGGTGTGTTGTGATTGTAATTGTGACTTATTAATGACGATTGTCTTATTCTCCATCTGGTTTGTTCCAGCACTGACTCACTGAATCACTTAGTGCAAATAATTCACTCCTCACCTCAGCCTAGAGATTATAGAGTAAGGTAAAAAGCACCTAGTAAGTAGCACATTGTTGTATTAGTGGAAAGATCTGTGTTGTTCATTTAATTGTTTAGTCGCTGGTGCATGAAGTTCTTCTGAGTAAAGGTCTCTTTTGCACAGCGTGGCAAAGAAGAAATAAAACAAAATCAGCCAACAGTGCTTCTTAGAATGTCCCTTCTCCTCTTCTTGAGCCAAATCACTTGAAAAACATGAGTCAGCGAGTGAAACCATCAAAAAAAACCGACCCAGTACAGGTGCACAAGCATGTAAGAGTAGAGATCATAATCAGTCAAGAGGCAGACAGATCTGACATTTGCTGAGAGCATCCCTATATTTTATTGAGTTGTCATGCCTTGTTGCATACTTAATGAGGATGAGCCCCTTATATGCTGATTTTGCATTACAAATGTTGTTTTGCTGGGACTGTCAGCTGCAAATAGCTTGTGGCAATACATCTTCCATGCAGCAAATAAACACATACACCATTATAGTATACCCATGTTATTGCCACGACTGTAAACAACTAATAAATGGAATGTATTTACTGTGCCTTACAGTCATTCACTCCAGTCATATTTTTTCACTTTCAAGCCTATTGACTTTCTGGAACATTTGGCATCATTTCACTGTACCATCGTTGTCTTATTGTGTCATCTTTTAAGCAGAAGTCAGGCTGTACACCTGCACATGGAGTCAGCCCCACAGGTCAGGATATATCTATGACCAGCAGGTGTTTTGGGCATAATCTCAAAGGCTCTGGAAGTATTTTGCTAGGAATATTCATTGACCTCAAGATAAGTGCTGCTGAAATCAGCTTAGCTGGTGCTAATAATGCCAGGGTTGTGGGGTTGATCCCTGTATGGGCCATTCACTTAAGAGCTGGACTCAGTGATACTTGTGGATCCCTTCCAACTCAGAATATTCTGTGTTCTGTGACATTTAGGTAGGACACTGATGTCATCAAGTCACTTCTGGTAGCACCTGGGCATGGGGGAAATCAGCATTTTACTCTGCAAAACCAAAGAGCATGGCTGGATCTGCATGGAAATCTGTCTCACTCTTGACAGAGGTTATGGGTTATCGAGCTTGGTTACACCAAAGATGTTTTTGGTGTGCTTTTATTGGTATTTTGCTGGTTTTGAGGATAGAAAATCACATAATTATAGAAAAGCTTTGTCTCATGAAGGTTGAACTATTAGCACCAGAGAAAATCAAACCATGAAATGATTTTTTTTTTCAATAAATTTCTCAGGAATTCAGCTGAGCTGTATCTCTCCCTTTAAAGTTGACTTGCAAGAACTAAATCCAGACAGGACCTCCTGTATCAAAACCCCAGCCACTGTAACTTTGCTGGCATATCCTCTTTCAAAACCATACTTTGGTGATTGTCCTTCATCACTAATTTCATGTTGAAGATTCTTTGTGATCTGTTTTAACAATTTGTTCTTGAAGTGCTGTTATGTTTCAAGATTCAATAATTCCTCTTGCTCCTTTGGTTTTAGCATCTTCACTTTATTCTGAGACCAACTGTAGCTTTCTGAGCTTTCTGCTTGGCAAAACAAGGCAAGTTCTTTCCAACTCTTCTCAGCAAGCTCTTTTAATCTCTTCTCATGAAATAGCCTTTTCGTTCTTTCTTTGTCATGGAAATCTTCTGGTTTTTCCCCAGTTTGAATTTATCTATTCTAGGATGACAGAGAGTGTTTGTATCCAGTATAGTAACATGAATACCCCTTTATGTCCATCAGAAACATCTTGACAGAGTAATTTCAGGAGTGAATTCACGTGGGTTTTGAGCATCATTTTATTTGTGTACAGTCTGCTAAGCAGAACTCTCTATTTTTGTTACATAATTTCTAACTGATGGACCCACATCTTATAGAAGAAATCTTTCTGAGTGTTTAAACACTGAGCTACATTTTCCTTTCTTGTTCTGGAGTACCATGCACCTGTTCACCCATTGGACAATGCCTTCCTCTGCCTCAATCTGTTTTTTCTCCAATTTCTCAAATCTTTGGACTTCTCTCTGTTTTTTATTCCCAGGAATTTTATTTGATGCAGCATATTAAATAGTGTCAGTAATATATTCAGGTTGAAATGGACATGCCTTTACCTCCTGAATTTTCATTGTCTTAGCAGCCATCCTCACCTTTTCCCTTTTAATTACTGTCCAATAAGAAAGGATCAATATGCCATAAATTCTTCTTTTAACTAGCTGGCACTGCACCCCTTGGAACAGGTTAAATGTGCTGACAATAAACTATCCTGGCCTTTTCAGTTTGGTGTTCCAGTTGCAGTTAAATTGCATTGTTCCTACTGTCTTTCATGAGTGATATAAACTGCAAGTGGAGTGAAACCTGATGAAACTAAGTTTGCATCGTGTGTTTTCTTTACACATCACTTGCAACACCATTTTATAATGCAGAAGTGTTACCTGCTGCTGAGGAATTCTAGCTGCGTCTCTTAACTAAGCTAGTGGCAAATTGAAAACTAATAAGTTGTATTTTGCATATCAAATACTGCTCTGGGGACAAGCTAACCTAGACACCTACTAGATTGCAACTTCCTGCTCAGTAAAAAAAAAAAATAATAAAGAAAATCATGACAGCTCATTACATGAAAGAATAAATTCATCACCCAGAGCAGAATAAATGCTATGTTATTACACAGTAATTGTGAAGGCATCTTAACACTTTTGTTCATGAAAATATTAAATGTTTTTCAATGTTATCTGTAATAAATTATTTTCTAAAGGCAGCAAAAATGATGTAATATGTTTTAGCATTCAATACCTACAAACTGAAGCTATCAATGTAGTCAGTGAAGCACAGAGCAAAAACCAGGCAGCTTCTTTTACTGTCAAGCAAAAAACTAATATTCATAAATTTCTGTGAGTCTGTCCTCACTGTGTGTCTTGGAAATGGTGTCTCTTTGCCCTCTGTTTCCGTGGTAAAACCAATATTGACAATGGTATTGAATATGGTGATGAGTGGTGTCTGTCCTTCGGGACAGATATGCTTCAGAGCATATTCCCATTTATGTGTTTCAGAAAATTTGGGTTTAAGTTCCATTAATACTGCACTTCAACCCTGTCATTAGTGAAATATGACCAACTTATACTCCAGCCCAGAAAAGGAGGATAAATAGGGAGAGTTATAGGGATAAACTTCAGTATTTGAAATGATTTAGTTATATTTTACGTATAATTATCTTGAAAACTAATCCATTTCATTGTAATTTAAGTAGCATTTATATAAATTAGGCACATGTGACATTTCTAATTGGGTATACTTTAATGGTTAAATCATCAGTTTTTAAAATTATAATTGGGCTAGTTGTAAAATTTCAAGGTCTGTGATTTTAAAATTGAATTGCTCTTTGACTTATGTAAAAGAATAGATTGTTAAGTGAGTGCCTCACAGGAGAGAAGCAGTCTAGGATATTATGACTTGAATTAGTTTTTCAAAGGAATTTAGAGTAGGCAATCTGTCCTCTGATCTTTCTTTGCACACTAAAAGTATGAGTCAGTTATGCTAAAATAGCTTAAATTGAGAATATAGTGATTTAATTAACATCTGGAATTGTAGAATTCCATGTGTGAGGAAGGCAATGCATTAATGGCTCCCCATACAGATGCTTTAATGAATCCAAGGTATTTTCCACTGCAAGCTATTTTTTACATATAGAACTGCCTGTTGCAGATGCAGTATGGCCTTTCTGTGTTCAGAACAAGAGTTTGGGAACCAAGAAAACTGCATCCCCTGGAATATTTATAGTCAATACTTAGCCTTGTTCCAAAGGCCCCGTTGTTGGTTCATGTCACTGAGAAGGGCAGCAGGCAAACACAGGACATATTTATGTTCCAGCAGCACTTTTGAGTGAACACCTCTGGGCCCAATGTAGTGACTTTCCTCTCCACAGAAACCCCAGCAGCAGGTTTGGGTTCAGTTCCATTGTCTGAGTCTCTTGTGGACAGAGGCAGAAGAGGAGCAGGAGGTTCCATTGCCAATATAACCCTGGAGAATCACAGAGGGCAGCAGTCAAACTTGTGTGAATGTGCTGCAGCTGGTGCTCCACTGGCTGAAGGTCCTGGTGCAGAAATATTCAGCTTTGTGGAATATGCAAATACAGTCTGCAATGTGATAGAAAAAAAATGTTTATCACAGCTTGGTAATGCAGCAAACAGGGACAGTTTGTAAATCATTTCTATCAGTGTAAATGAGGTTTCTGTGGGAGTCAGTCCCTCTGTGGTGTAGGGTGAAATGGCCCAGGTGTTAGGATCTGTGTGCTTTGAGTCATGTAAAAGAAAAGGTTGTTAAGTCAGTGCCTCACAGCAGACAAACAGCTCAGGACATAATGATCCAGGCTAGCTTTTCTGAGGAATTTATAACAGGAAGATCTGTCCTCTGATCTTTCCTTGCACATCAAAAATATGAGTCACTTGTACTGGGGACATGAGGCTGTCTTCTAAAGAATGACTGATTGGGCAAATCTCAGTCTGGGAAAGAAACAACTGGGGAAGTAAAGGAACTTTATAGTGTGGTGAGCCATTTGGAGAAGTAGGATAGCATTCCCACTTTCAGTACAAAAATGGAGCCCCCCTCTGTGATCCTGGAGCTGTGCTCAGCCCAGATGGAGAGTATTCTTCCTGTTAAAAGCATCTGAGTTTGGGAAGCCACAAAAGGATACCAGGAGTGCCAGAAGTTTGTATGGTTTCAAGACAGTTCAGGGAAAATAAACCCTTTGAGAATTACTTAATACATAGAAACTATACCTGGCTAGAAAAGCCCCTGAACAGAAAATATTAGGATGCTGGAGGAAAGGTGATGGTGTGCGCTTTTCCCTCTGCCCTTGGTATCCACTTTTGGATACTGTCAGAATTGCCTGTGCTAGTTGGACCTTTGATCTGGGACTGTTTCAGATGTCTGGGGGGTTTTCCACATTTTAGAGTAGGCTTTGCTCACAATTTCCAAACTTGGCTGCTTCTCCAATGATCAGTCAAACCAATTGAAAGATACCACTATCTTCAGTGAGGAAGCAAAATCAAACCCTTATTGCAGATTATGTGAAATAAATATCTATTTCTTTCTTCTTTCTCTGCAGTCTTCTTATCATTCAAACTTTGAGCTTATTTTTAATGAATGGGATTTTAATTACCCACACAGGAAAAATTTCTCACAGCCTCAATTAGATGTCTGCTGGACCTCCAAGCAAAGATTTAGCAGAGGACTGAGCTTGGAAAACGTAGCTTAGGAAATCTAACCCCAAGCTGTGACAGAAGCTTTGAACTCTGATTCCTCTTCCTTGATCATCCAGGTAGTTGTGTCCCAGTCTCTTGGCCTAGCTCTGCTTTTGTCAATCTGTCAACACGGATATATATGATGGTCTTTAAAAATTATATGCAAAAATGGATTGTTTGATACTGCTCAATTAGGCATTCCCATTCAAATTGTCAGTTGTATTTGCCTACCCTGGATGGACCTCTCAGATTAATTTAATCTGTGTTTACTGACTTTTCTTTCAGAGTTGTTTCTGACAGTGTAAATATGTTGATTTCTTTGTATGCTGCTGATGTCTCTCAGGATTCACCAAATAATTAATACCAACATCTGTTTAGTATGCAAATACTAAAACCAGGCTGTCCTCAGATCGCCATTTGCATGAGAGAAAAATTAGGCAGCAGTTTGCCTCCAATCACATGCTCAGTTCAGGCTTGTTTTGACAGGTTTTTTCTGTTTCATATCATGAAAAAGGAGGTGGCAGCAGCCTTGGTTAAATCAAGTACTAGCTCTTAGGCTTAAAGGATGGACAGTGTCCTGTAGCTTCTCTTTTAGGGAAGGGAAAGTTGTTTTAGATTATTATGAAATAGGTAATGTCTATTTTTTTTTTTTGCGTGTAATGTACAATAGAGTGACTTTACATACTGCAGCCATCAGACACTCCCAGTTATGAATACTTTATGTGCAACACCATCATATATAGAAGTGTGTGTGGTCTGCATAATAAATACCTGCTCAAAGTATACTGAACAATTTTTTTAAAAATTTACAATTACAGTTATGGTCCAGAATTGCTGAAGGTTACACTTCAGCAGTCATGTACAGGAGAAGACTGGCACCAGTATTTTAAAAATAGGACATAACTATTCCAGTGCTGTGGCAAGCCTTGACTTTTTAATATCTACCACTGTGACACCTGAATGATTTATGTGCACGTTCTGTTGCTACCACCTCATTGCCAAGGATTGGAAGTGCTGCAGAAAACGTAAATAATGAAGTGGAACCATCATCCTGATACTGAGAAGTTACACATTGTGAAAAGCACTGTGTTATCACTTGGGAAATCTTATTGTCACACAACTAGTACCATATTATCTTCATCTTAGATTTGCAGAATCTTTGTCAAAGGATCCAAAAGTTCCCATGTACCCATGAAACCTAACTTATGCTTGTTTTACCAATGGGTGAGGCTTTGTTTGTTTCCTACTGGTGTGAAAGATACCGATGAAACTGTCTGCAACATTTGCTGAAACTGGAAGTGCAAGATTCTGCATCACTTGGTGGTTTCTTCTGTTTTGTTTTGAGGTCTTAGAATGAGAAACTGCAGCGTGTCAAAGGGGCTGTCAAAATGCTGTCAGATTGGCTTCAAAACAAATATTAATTCCAAAAGCAGTATGGCTCCTATTGCAAGAATCATGTAGCCTTGTTCAAGAACACAGTCGAATTTGACTGAAAAATTTGAGCCATTAGCTTTTTCTAATGTTATAATGTAAGTCTTGGAACATGCTAAAAAAACTCCACCGAAACACAAAAACCCCATCTATCTTGCATAATCAGGGCTTTTTGTTTGAAAATAAATAGTTAGCTATGCTTTGAAAGGGTAGTTTCCATTGGAAAATTCATATTCATTGTAGCAGTGATGGAGACAAATCAATAGTAATGAAAGTCCAAAGGAGCCTGGAAAATTACCTTATTTTTTGCACTTTGGGTCCATGGTTCCTCTGAAACATAAGGAAAATATTGGAAGAAAAATTACAAGCCATTTTAAAATGTACTCCTAATAACGAGTTCCAGTTAAAAGTGGAGCTGTTCAGAAATATCTGGAAACAGTTTGCATCTTTAGGCACTGGAGTAGGAATTTAGAAAAAAATATTTAAAATCCAGTCTTTTTGAAGGCCTTATTTTTTATTTTCAGTTTATATGAGAAATTAATAACTGACTCAACTGTAATGGAGTGGGCTTGAGATTAAAAGGAGCTAGAATTTGTTGAATTGGTAATAAGGCCAGATCATCAAATTGTTACAGATCAAATCCCAGAGTAGAGCAGTGCCTGTGCTGACTGCAATTGTAACTGCTCGAGCTGTGCTGTTCCATTAAGGGTGGTAATAGAGTTAGAAGGAATTTGGGGAAGTCTGCTGTCAGTGGTTGATAGAGATTGTTTAATGCCACTTGGGTCTGCAGAAAAACCTCTCTGGGAGACTGCAGACTCATTCTTAGCGAAGACTTGTAGGAAGATTAAGAGTGGAGGATGAGAATCTGAGAACTAGATTTTCAGTTTTTCAGTTCCTCTGTTCCAGGGAAGAGCATCATCTTAGATGATGCCAAGGCATGAGGTTAAATAAAACATTGCTCTTAGTGTACATTAGGAAAATAACATTTGATATGTGTTAATGGATTAAAGTTAACCATGCTCTATGGTTAGTCCCAATGTTAGAATAAATTTAAAACATTTACTTAATCCATTTAATTGCATTTGGCCTGTCCAGCTAGTGAGCTCGCTGGAAGAATATTACTAAATTTCTGCTTACAATAGTAAATTTGAATGCGTCATTATTTGTGCTAAAAATAATGATCATATTTTATAATTTCCTACCATACTGAGAGCTATATGTCATCTCCTAAGATGATGAAGGTAAAAGTACTTTCCCATGCTATATCCTCACATAAGAAGAGTAGGAATGAATATCCAGAACATTCTGCAATTGCAAAAAAGAATGTTGCTGGAGGATTTTATTAACAATTACTATAAAAAAAGATTAGGTAGCAAATATTTCTTTGAATAAGGTACTCAGGTAGGAAGAAATCAGGGAAGTAATAAGGCATGGCACAGCAGTTTTGCTCTAATTTGTGAACCTCCATGGATGAAACACTCATCAGGGTTTATCAGACCAAACCTTTCTGCTGTCTTCTAAAAGCAGATCTCTTCAATATCTGCTGGACTGCTGCTTCCAGGTTTTCATCCCTTGCTTCCTTCCAGATATATTTTAGAGTCTTTGCTAGTTCAAATTTTTTAAAAAGATATTGCTGAGCACCTTGGTTTTTTCTACTTAATGACTTGAAAACTGTGTCTAGTCAAAACAGCTGAAAATACACCTAGAGAAGGCAGCTTGTGTCTGTTGTTTCCCTAAAATACAGGAAAGCTGCTTCATTTCTGGGGAAACTTCTATAGGGGAGGGAGTCAGAGTCATGTATTGCAGCTGAAGGAATATTATTCTACCCCGTGGATGTGGCAGTCACTACTGAAAGTACCAGAAGTTAGGGATGGAGAGCTGTAGACACACTTTTGGTGCAGACCATGGAATCATTATGGTTGGAAAAGCCCTTCAAGACCATGAAGCCAACTGTTAACCCAGTCCCACCTCCATGTTCACCACTGTGTCCTCATCCTCCACATCCACAAGTTCTTTGAACACTTCCAAGGATGGTGATTCTACCACTTCCCTGGGCAGCCTGTTCCAATGATTGACAATCCTTTCTGTGAAGGAATTTCTCCTGCTATCTAATCTAAAACTCCCCCAGTGCACCTTGAGGCTATCGAGCACAGCAGTTAGTTCTCCCTGGTATTTGAAAGTGACTGCTGCATACATCAGCATCTGATTAACAGATTGCCCCAAGTAGATCATTCTTATGTACCAAATCATCTACCCATAAAAATAAAAGTTTCCTAATAATCTTTTGGTATTTTAGCATCAGCTAATTTTCTGCTGAGGAGAGCAGAATGTGATTAAGGCAACGGAAAACATTTTATGGTGTGACAGGTGGTCATGAAATTATATTAGCATTTAAATGACGAAAATGAAACCTTTCCTTTCCTGGTCTGAGAATGTCAGAAAGTGAAGCGTCAGGATTCATCCTCTCCTCCCATTTCCCATGGGTTATATTTTACTTTAAAAACAGCTGTTAATTCTGTCTCACAAATTATGAAGGATCTAAAAGAGAGTGTCGTGACTTGCTGTAGATACTACTAGAAAACATTTTCCATCTGTGTGACATATTTTAAAAAAGCCCTCGGCCACTCAGAGAGCCAGCTCCGGGAATTTAATCAGATGTTTTTCTTCTCTTGTTAACTAAGAATCAACTCTAGGGAGTGTTGAGATCACTGTGGTATTTATTTTAAGTGAGTGATTGAGTGATTCCTGAGCTGCTCTTCCGGAAAATGAAGCAAACCCTTGCTTTAGAGGTCACCTCTAATTAGAGATCAAAAAATAACTGCAGATAACTTCATCAAAAATATAAATAACTAATCAGTACGAGTCCAGTGGCCTTGTCTTATAATTAGTCCCATACAAAGGCTCCTTGAAGTCAAATGACAGTTGGGTCTCCTGCCTCAAACTTCACAAACAAACCAATAGTTTCAAGCTGATGCTCCCTTTGAACTGCTCTCCCAGGATAAATTACTGATGGCCTAAATGTTACATTTACATTTATTATTCTCTATTACCAAGAACATGTGAAGCTGCAAAAGATTAAAGCGGCAATTACTGAAGCTAGAACATTGGAAATTAAGTTCAAACACCAGAAATTAATGTTTAGGAAAACAGAAAAAACAATCACCTGAGGCTAGTTTTAACTAAATAAAATCAGTGGCTTCTACATCTAAGAGGACATTTACAGGTGATTGTTTCTGTGCTCATGAATTTTTGAACTACTGGCAGCTTGGGCAGTTGGGTTTGGATGCAGTCTGGATAAGGCCTTGGTGGTCAACCTCAGAAGACTGACCAGGAGTCCTGGGCCTTGGCATTCTCAGATTTCAAGGGCAGTAACAGCATCAGAGGGAATAAACCTGTCCTAGTAGTTCTTCTTTAGGAAAGGTTTCATAAGTGTTACTGAAGTTGTTGATTTTGCCTTTTTTTTTTTTTTAATCTTGGTTACCTTTCTGTTTAGCTTCTTTGTCTTCTCTGTTTTATAAGTTGCTGTTTTGTCCCATCCTTGGATTTGTTGTCCTTGAAAGACAAAACTCAGTTCACTGAGTCCCTGTCAGTTTAATTGGGTTTTCTGTTTTGGAAGGAGAGGATGAAAATGGGAGATGTTCAGAGAAAGAGCAGGGAATTGTTTGGAGCAAGTTTGGGCTAAGCTGTTCCAGTGTCATCTTGTCTGTAGCTCCATAGAGAAGAAATTCATCCAGGCTCTGTGTACGGAATGCAACACATCAGGGCAGGGACTGCACCCAGCCTGCCCAGCAGTGGGAAATGCACTGTGGTGAAAGTGCAAACCTGTGCTCAGCCTCCCCCAAACATTATGGGGCTCAGGAAAACTTGGCAGAAAAGGCATTCTGCCTTTGCAGAGTGTCTGCACAGGGGAGCAGAGCAGTTGCCATGCCCTGGGCTTATGAACAGAAAATGGGCTTGTACAGTGCCTGTGTGTGGCTGCTGTCTGCTCCATCCTCACACTGATGGGGCTCACACACTGGCCACTAATGGGGTTGTTTTTCAAACACTTCTCTTCACCTTTAAAATGATGAAATTAAGCTCCCATAGTTATTAAGAGCTAAAAATAATAATTTGCTTGCACTCTGCATTGTAGTAGCAGGCACAGCAGAATATTGATCTGCTCTCTGTGCCATATTATATTTACAATAGGGCCTGATCGATGTGCTATTTCTGAACCCACAGCTCTTGTGTGGATGAAATTGGGGAATTTTATTGTAAGACTAATGTACATGGACAAATCACCACAGTGTAGTCCAGGGTGCTGCACACGAGCTGGATGAAGCAATGAAAAGGTCAGCTTTGTATCTTTTCTGATTTTTTAAATGGGCTTGACTTTTTTTTTCTTATCTAGTAAACAGAAACACCAGTGCAACCAGCACTGTATAAAAGCAAGGTAAGAGACATTCCTTATCACACAAACCTTGCAGTAAGTGCTGACAGACCAACCAAAGCAGGATCAAAAAGTGATGAAAGCAATGGAATGACCTTTCTCAGGTCACCAAAAAGGTCAGCTACAACTTTGAGGATAGAACACCTTCCTTATCCAGTCTACTTTATTATTTAATCACCCAGTTATGTAAGTGGAAAGTCTTGGGTTTTGCTAAGATGTATCAAGAGGATAATTTTGATAATATCAATGGAGTTAAAGTGATACTGTGCTAAAACAGTGATAGAAAGTTTGCTCTATAATTTTTATTGAGTATTTTCTCTTTAAGGGAATAAAGTACTATCATCCCAGCTTTTGTGCCACCAAAACAGCTGCTTGAGAAACTCAGTCTCCAAAGCACTGTCAATAAAGGCCAGAAATAAGAATTTAACAAATATAATATATTGTTATTGAGAGTCATGGTTGCAAGTATCATGCTGTATAGATGTGGATGCTCCCCAAAAGAGATAACAGTGATTGAAGAGGGTAATTCAGTTGTTCTCTGCTCCAGTTCTAATAGGTAGAAAAAGAGATTGAGACTAACAGTGATGCACTGAAAAAAAGTCTTTTGGGGACTGTTTTAAAAATTGATTTTGAAAGTAAATCCCAATGTGTGTATAAATATGTCTGTTTCTGGCTTGTCTGTCTTCTATTAGTTTCGTTCATATGAGTTTCAGTCAGTCTGGTTTATTGTTGTGTTGAACAAATAATAATAGTATTAAGGTGTCAATTTGGGTTCATAAATTTGCTTCAACTTTGGAGACAGATCTTAATTTTCTGAATAGCAAGAGCCCTATTTTGTGACTGTCTAGATGTAAGCATATTTTCTTTTTAAAAACCTCTACCTATTCCTATGGTACTCACTTAAAATTGCAATGGATACTGTGACCCTGAGTGAATTCCTACTGACCATCCAAACTATATGTGAAAAACCTGATCCAAAGGGGTTTTCCTGTTTAGAGGATGACTGCCAAATGCATTAAAAACTCCAGATGTTTGGGTGGAAGAAGTGAGATTTGAAAGTCCTTGAGTTTTTTTCTGCACAAGTCTGGTGCGAAAGCTACATCTAACCTGTGCCCAGGGCAAATGTGCAGGTCCTGATCTAGGCTGCCTGGAGCTGACAACTAAATTCTAATTTCTTGTGGACTATCAAAGTCTACAGGAAAATAGGAAGCATTTTTAGGTGCCTCTGTTTTGGTTCAGGCATACAAATAAAGGTTAATACCCTAAGAATAAAAATGCACAACACAACTCAAATTCGAAAGGAGCTGAGAGATGGGAACGATGGTGTTTAAAAGATTATTTAAGCTATTGCCTTGTAACTGTGGATTCTGTTGGGAAAAAAGCTCTGAGTAGCAAGTTTTTCTATGTGGCTAATGAGCCTTTTTCTGAAACAAGAAGAATGAGTCTTTTTCTGAAATAAGAAGGTAAAGCTTCAGGAACATGAAGGAAGTTCCTAGCTGTAGGAACTCAGTGTTGCTAAAGGAATGTGCATAAACTAAACAGGTTTAGAAAAGGAAGTATGAATTATTTCAAAAGGAAACATGTAGAAATGAAGAGAAGTTGTGGATGTTTGCATTTTTAAATATTCTCTTTCCTAAATCACCCAAAGTACTCTCTCAGACATTAGCAAAAGCTTGTATATAAAAAAAGTGCTATCATATAAACTACAAAATGCAGGTAGTATAGACTGCAAACTATCTGGCTCCAGAATTAAACAAATACATGTTTCTGTTCACATCAATCAGTGTTTATTTTGTTATTTGGTGTATTTGCAGAACATTTGTATCATTATACATAAGTTATACAAGAAGACAGGCTAAGCTCTGCTCAATTTAAGGAATTGATTAAATTAAAGTTAGCAGGACTGCTTCAGCAGATAAATGTAGGCAGCGTTTGACACAGAAAGTCTTTACAAACAATTCTAAATGATATGGGGTGGTACTTCAGCTGGTATAAATCACTATTTCCATTTAACACTATCTTCAATAGATTTATGCTGACTTATGCTTAGAGGTTCTGACTCTGTATCTATAGTTAGTTCAGTGAAATAAGGATTCTTTCCTGTATTTCTTTCTCTTTTCTAAGAAATCTGTCAGAATTTAGGCAAATCTATGGAACCTGTAGTATTCTAAGATATTTTATTTCCATGCAAATATAAGGAGATTAGGAATTTTAGTACTTAGGCCACAGATAAATAAATTTACATGTTTACATATATCTATGTATATACATGCATTGAAATTTACCATTTCACAGTTAGAACGAGGTCAGAGACCTGCTTCTAAAGGACTAGCCAAAGATTTTAATTGAAATAATTATATTTGTAACCATCTTCTTTCATTAATGAAATATCTGACTTAAATGACCCTGCATAAAAGAGATACTGTCCTGAATTACTGAAACTGCAGTTTTTCTGAGTGTGGAATATCTTGTAGCATCACAATTCCAGCAGTGTGCATGTGGCTGTGCTGCTTTCTCCTACCTCACCATGCCTCACTTTGAGATGCTCTGGAGTGCTTGGTGTCAAACCTAGTGCTGTTTGCATGAGGTGCAGGAACTCTTCCCATAACATGCCATGAATTTTCCAGAGCATTGATCGTATCTAGAACTTGGCATAAGCTCAGTCCCAGCAGTCTGAGGAGCTCTGAGTGTAAAAGTCTTGCCAGTACTCTGATGTGCACAGCTTCCCACAGTTCTCTGGAGAAAAAAAAATAAATCCACACACTCTAACAAATCCTTGGTGCCACTTAGTTCTCTTTATAGCCTTTAAAAAGTCTGTCAGATCTAAGACTTCAGTTCCGGTTTGGGTATTCTAACTGGTGTTGTAATCTGCATCTTGTGCCTATTCCTTTCTCTGAAGATCACAAAGTGCTTGGAGGGTTGACACATGTCAACTTTTTCACTTGTGCACGTGATACTGGCCTCTGATTCAAGTGCTTTTTTGCAGGACAGGTCAAAAGCCAAATAAAACCAATTCAGATTTGACAGCTTCCAAGAATCGCTTTCTGAAATAGAAAGTAATTTATATTTTTTCTCACTTTGATTAAATCTTTCCCTAGTGGCATGTATTTTGCTTTATCTTTTTAAATGAAAATATTCTTCATGGCAGAAGAGGAACTCTTAATTTTATTTAGGTTGAAAACACCTCTGGAAAAGGGCAGATCTGAAGAAGCAGGCTCTGGGGAAGAGAAAGCACTCACCTGTAACAGACAGAAACAGATCAGGCTCTTTAGTACATAATTTCTTTCTTCTCACTGAAGGGCGATTGTGTAGGAAGAAATGTTTGAAGATACTTCAGCTCTTCCAGACAGTGAAGATGAGAGTCATATTTCTGTTGAAAATAGAAGAGTTGGGGCATCATTCCTGCACAATGCTTAAAAGTTTGGAGAGTGTTTGAGCTAGCAGATATAACTCAGTGTGCTGGGTGTGAGTTTTTGGGGGACCTGGAGGGCTGGGCAGAGGGCAGGTTGACAAACAGGGCAGCAACTCCTTAATTGGGCTGCTCTGTGCTCAGATAAAGCAGGAGAGTCAAGCAACACTGGTCAAAACAGGCAATAGAACAGCAAACTGGAATAAAAGCCCCAGGCAAGGGCTGACCTGGAGCTGAGGAGCCCCCATCACAAATCCCTCAGAAATTGCATTAGTTTAATTTTATTAATATCAAGTTTCCAGCCTTTGAGGCTACAGGTGAAATGTGTGTGAAAAGCCTTGTTAATTCTGCAGACAAAAATCCCCATGCTGTTTAATTAACGCTATAGCATTTACCAGCTAAATAGACCAGTTAAGGGCACAGAGAAAAAAAACTTATAAGTCCTTGTCTACATCCTGGCATATGTCTAGAACTATTTGAAGGTTAGAAGGAAAACTCCCAAGAAATCTCATTAGGTTAATACTGTTGCTTTTCACCAAACCTATGGTCCTATTCCTGACACTACTTTTCCCAAACTGAGTTTTTGGGACAGACAAGACTGTATCAGCCTTCAAGGCAGCAGTGGACAAAGAAAAGGGACTTTCTGCCTGTGGTGGCAAAATTAACTGTGAGCAGGAAGCTCTGAAAAGAGAAAAGTGAGAAAGTTTCTATTTAGAAGGTGGGGGAGGACTTTCAGCTCATTTGATAGCTCTCAGCCTCACCTTAAATACAGACTGCATCTTTTTCACTAGAAGATCTTACAGCCCTGTGCTGCAACTTCTTATTGCTGGCATAAAATCAGCCCTCCCATGTAGTGGTGGTCTGACATGTGCCAGGATCTGTTCTTCTCTCTGAAGTGAGCAGCAGTGTCCATCCCTCTTGGGGTGGTGCAGGGGAAGGATGCAGGGAGAGCACCACTGGCACAGGCATGAGCTTTGCTGCAGGAGGATGCAACCAAACCCCTCCCGTGGAAAACTGAGGCAGTGCTTTTGTGAACTGAGCTGTTTTTTGAGAAGTGTGTCCAAAAAGGCAAAAAGTATCTGAGCAGCCCCCCTGCACGTATCAGTATTCACATTTGCTAATAAATGTTTCATGAGAGGCCCTAACATGCACTTTCATTCTCAGGGCATTTGCTCTGTTCCTGTAACATAACTGGCAATAATGTTCTGCATCAAGTGATGCTGCTCTACTTAAGTGGAGCTGCTATGTTCAAAATGAATTTGTAGGGTCCCTGTTGTTGAGCAAACAGGATATTCTACTGTTGTAATACTAAAACTCAAGTGTGATCTTGATCTGACTGTACAGAACAAGCAGTATGTCCTGTTGGCAATTTTGTCTTGGACTTGATGATAAAATACTGCAAAATGTTTGTTCAAGCCCAGGTGACTGAGTGGAGAGATTATAAACCACACACAGGAATAGATTTTTAAAAACTCAACCAGAACACAGACCTTTGTATGTTTTATGGATTCAGGGAATGTTTTCTTTCTGCTAGAAAGGACTAGACTTGACAGCCTCTGCAACAGAAAGACATCAAATAACCTCTCTAATTGCTCTAATTACTTCTGTGATCTTAGGAAAAATAGACTGAAGGCAAGTAACTACACCACACCCTGCATAGAAAATGTAATGTTTTTTCAGGTTACTGCTGAAAATGTAATCAGAAGTAATCATTTGAGCTGTGATAGGCAAAGTGACATCTTCAGACAAAGGAAATACCTCTTACTGAGGAGTTAATTTATGAGTATACACTGGATATAACTGTAGGTAAGATGTATTAGCTTTGTGTCAACTTGTAGGGGCATCCTGCCATTGCCCCTAAAAAAGAGAATGGGATAGAAAATGGTTCCTGTAAACCAGCCATGAGGGTTTTGACAATGCAGTATTCCTTTCTAGCTTCAGTTAAAGTCAATGCCATGCAGAAGCAGATGTGCTTTAGGAAGCCTTTTGCCTAGGATATTTGGTAGGTTAATGAGGAACAGGTTCAAACCTTTGGTCCATCTCAGAGAAAAGATTAATTTAGACCTCTGACTTATTGAGTGGACTTTTGCTGAACTGTTTTTACTTTGGGAGAAAGTTCCTCTGTTCATAATAAAACAAATAAAGGTTCTACTGGTTCAGATTCTATTATTTGTTCCCAGTATGACATAATTTGACATAATTATGTTATTGCTGTACTGCAAATACGGATATCTATAGACAAAAGCATCAGAATAATGCCCACGGTGCCATTTTGGGCATAAAGTCATGGGCACATGTATACATTATTAATGTTAATTTAGTGGTCTAGAAGGAAGTCAAATATCAGGACAGGAAATATTAATTCACAACCCAAATTTTCATGCATTTTATTAGTGGAATATTACTACAAACCAGAAATTTACTTCTAGAGTAAAAATATCTCTCTTGTGACTTTTTCCCTCACTCCCCCACAGTTTTTATCATGGATACAGTGATTTCTGTTCATACCAGGGAGAAAACCATATGCTTTTGGGAGCAGTGATTTTTCTGACCTCCGTGTGGGACTACCTGAAGCAACATGGTCCAGAACAGTCACTTGTGTGTAGTTCAACAGCAAGAAATCCTGTGTACTCAGCATCAGTACATGGTGGTGTGCAGCTTACATTGTGTTTACGTGCTGGCCAGGCTGGAGTGGAGGGAGAGAAGAAACAGTATTTTGGCACTGTTTCTTCCTTTTCTTAAAAATCTCAGCTTAATGCCAGAGCAAACTCAGGCATGGATATAATTATCACTTTAAGGAATGGGATGTTTGCAAGTAAAGACACCTTCGGTCTTCACTAGGAATCTGAATGTCAGATGCCAGTGGATGTGTGTAGTCCTACTGAAGGAGTCTGATATTGAGATATTTCTAGCCCATTGGTCATCAGGGCCATAGAAGATGCTGGAAGATTCTCTGCTTATACCACACTGAGACATTTTCTGTCTACTTATTGATTAGCTCAATTTTTTCACTTGTCTACTGAGCGTTGAATGTTTTCCAGAATCTAAAGAGTATCTTTAGAGTATCTAAAATTTGTCAAAATATCAATGATATGATGGTATATCTTTTACCTAGTGAAGCTTTAAATCACTTTTCCCCTAGCCTGAGATACCACGTAAAAACAGTATTCAGTTTCACACAACAAAAACCTGATAAAAATTTGCAGCAACTGGTTTTAGTGCTCAATTTTTTTTTGCAACAGCTGAAAACTAGGTGTCGTGGGTCAAGGAAGAAGGCTTATTTCAGAATCATGAAAATAGTTTTTCTGTTGAAGTCAGGTCTTTCATTTCAGTGGGAAGTTGCACCTGTGCTGCCTCCAAATGCAAAACTGTGCCCAGGACTTCTGACAATCTCTTAGTGCTCACCAATTATTGAGATCAAACTCCAGGAAACAAGTTCATCTCTTGAAGTGCAAATTCCACATGTTCTTTCTCAAATGTACAATGGGCCTGCTGCTGCTGTTTAATCTGGAATATCACTCTAAGGTGAAACTCCATCCAAATGATGCAGTTTTGATACCTTCATCAGTGATGGTGAGGCCTTCCCAAAGCTCCCAAACTGATCAGAAAGAATTCAATACTCTTGGCAGCCTTTCTCAGCAGATTGCTGTTTTACAGGACTTGTGATGTGTGTTTGAATGAAGTCAGGATGTCCTTTTTGCCAGCCTGAACTTGTAGACAGGATCCCCAGCTAGAGAGAACTCACCTCTGGGGACAGGGCTGCAGGACAGGCGTGCTCTCATTGCCTCTCATTGCTGAAAGGGACTGAGGAAGAACAAAGGAGGATTTCTTTGAACAATAACATTATCTTTCATCATGTTGGCCATGCCAGCTTCTACAGCTCGTTAAGAGCAAGAAAAGACAGGATTCACCAAATGCCTGCAGAGCCAGTCAGCAGATTGGATGCTTTCTCTCTAGCCCACATGTGTATTAGGGGAATTTTTCTCAGGTAAAAAATGGTCAAAAGCTGCCAATTATGCATGATCTAAACATGAACAGATACGTTCCTGCAGCAGTGGAAATTGATTGTGGCACGAATATTCTTCTAAATATGCAGAAGTCTTCTACTTTAAAGTAAAATGTTTAAAATAACAGGAAATATTGCAGTCATCAGTCCATGTTTCCTTTCAGAAACTAAAGGCAGCCAGAGCTTGCCCACAAATGAATGAAAGGCATGTGAGTCTAAGATTTTTCAGTCCTGAAATGTGTCACTGGAAGTCACTTCTTCAAAGGTTTTTCTTTATAACAGAAAGGACCTCACAACTGCAGAGATTTCTTCTCCCTTTGGGAGTGGACAAAGTGATCTGAGGTGCTGTGAAATAACCTCCCCCTTGTTCCCATACAACAAAGAGGTTTTTGGAGTCTTTTGTACAATCTAACACATCCCAGAGTCTAGGCTTGCTCTAATTCAAACCCTACCTGGTCCTTAAGGTGTGACCCTGGTCACAATTATTATTCTTTTACATCATCTTTCACAGGACTCATGGCAGATCTGATTCTGCACCAATGTAAGCAGGACTAAGCTTCCAGTTGTGTCTTATTAAAAACAGACATCTTGTTCATTTATATAAAAGTGCATTTGTTTGTGAAGGATTAATAAATTTTGTTTAGTTGTATTTACGGTGCTCAGTTGCATAGCAGAAAGAGGTTTTTTTTTTTCTTTTTAACTGGTCATTTTCTAATCTGTTTAGGTTCACTATGAACTAATAACAGTTTTGTTTTATTTAGGAAATAATTAGAGATTTCCTGGTTAGCTTTTGACAAACAAATCTGATTCAGCTCAGGTACCAGACTGAGTTAGGGCTTAGCATTGGGAGTTCATTGTTATGCAATTTAAGCTGTGATTATTATGGTGTCAATGGTGATGAATCTTCCTGGATAAAATAAGTGTTGTATTACATAATACAAAGACAGGTGGATAACAGATTAGTACATCCACTCCCCTTTCCCTGGAGCCATGGAAGGGGATTCCAAGCTATTAATCAGAAAGGCCTTTGGCAGGGCATGTGCTTAGAAACTGGGAGATGTATGGCAAATTGAAGCCTTTCAAGACTGAATACAGATGTTTATTTCATATCTTGTCGCTGCACTAAATCCTTTTCCTATACACTTCAGCATTGCCTGGTAAATAATTTAAGGTTTTTGAGATCCAGGACTGGTAGGTGCAGTTCTTTGCTTGCCTTTGGCTCTGATTTTTATACAGAAAGTTGAATCCAGCAGTGGCACAGTCTGAGAGATGTGAAAGCTCCACTGCACATTCAGATGACACACAAATGTTCTGTCTTGATGTCCATTAGATGTAATATGAAGGTTGGGGATGAATTGTTTAAAGATTTTGTATTGTTTTATTTTAATCAAGGCTTAAAAATTGATTAAACTGTGTGAGAGCAAATTGATGCTGAAGGAAAGCATGGGTCAATAATCAGAGCAAAGGCCTGGGGTTCAGGAGGACTCTGCTTGCTCTTTGTTCCTCTTGCTTGGATTTGAACAAATCATGTGGGGCTGGACGTGGTATTTCTGAGAAATACCTAGGAAATTTAGACTCCAGCTTGGATTTTGTCTTCTGTCTTTTATCTTTGTGTGGTATTATCTTTTGTATGTAGAAGATTTTCATACTTCCCTGCCTCAAAAAAATACAGGTCTTTCAAATCCTGTATTTCTGTGGTGCACACAAGCCTTTGAAATTTTCAGCTTTGAATGACAGTATCATTATAAAACAGTGTACCAAGATTTAAAAAAAAAATAATTAGGGCTGAAATATTCCATCACCTCTCTTTAATTTCATTTAATTTCTTCAGGTAAGATTCTCCATTTGATACCAATTTTTATTGACTCTGTCTTTTTCAGGGAAATTGTCATCATGTTTTACCATTTAAAGTATTCACACTATGAACATTTATGTAACAGAGAATACGTGATCTTATTTGTATATTTTATGTGTTATGGTATTTATTCAGGACATGTCTGTGGGCTTGTGGTTAGGTTTATCCCATTTCAATTATTCAGGCTGTTAGGGAGGAAAAAGGTCTGAGAACATCAAATGATTCAAGTTTGGTGTGCTGAGGACTCAAGTTTGGCATCTTCTTGGTTATCTTGCTGCTAATTAAAGAAATTAAAGACTTGTGGAGAGTGAGTAACTCTTCCTGCTGTTTAAAACAAGCAATCTGCAGTGCATGGCAGTGACTCTCGATGATTAGGGATTCATCTGTGGTAGCAGACAACTCACTTTATAACTACCTGCCTATGCCTCTTGCTTTTTAAACAGCCCTCCCACAGATCCACCTTTTAGCAGCTCTTGGCAAACACCACAACAGCTACTGCTCCTCTTATCTTACTCAAGGCTTTGTCATTCTTATCATACCCAGACTGTGTTTGTGATGGCAGTGTCATCCAAACCCATGGAACCACCCCAGTCTGCCACCCCAGGTGAAAGGTACTGTGCAGCAACTGAATACAGCTGCTCCACAAATTTAACACTTTTTTACACAGGAAGTTGAAAAAGAGGCATTAGAAGGTGTCTGGGAAATTTGGGCAATTCCTGTCCCTAATGAGAGCAGAAATAGAGTTAGTGCTTCCTGCTGTTTTATATTCTTTGTTTCCATTCTCTAGCAGGACTGGCAAATTATAATAATATAAATATAAGCAAGCAATAATTAAAAATTAGCAGATCAAAAGTAATTTCAGCTATTAGTCACTAAAAAAATTTCAGTTTAGTTTTGGGAAAATGTCACCATCAGCTTCTACTTAATTAGGCTCCTGGATCTCCTCCTCATGGCTGAGCTGAGTGCTGTTTTCCAGGAGCTGGAGGAACAGCTCAGTACTGTGTCTTCTGCAGCCTTGCCACAGCAGTCAAACATTATCAGGCAATTATTCTGGAATATTTGCTTTGACGTAAGTTCACTACAATAAAGTAGTACAAGGTTAAAGACATCATAGGTGTAATGGACTTGTCAAACCCTATAAGGAATTTGTATAATTCTTTGCCTCACCCATCTCATGACGATGTAAAAAGCTGCCAGTTCCACAGCAGGGACTGAGTGGACTGGAGCCTGCTCTTATTAAAATTCTTATTATACCTTTTGCTGGGTTTTTTTTTTTTCCTATTTTGGCTGGCTATGACCACTCAGTGAAGGCTAAATTGAAATGATGCCATGTGTTTTGGCTTGGGCACCAAATTCTAATTCTGTTACATTCTGAGTTTTCAGAAACTGTACACTCAGAATTGGGATGAAATGTCAAAAGCTTCTACTTTTAATTTAACAGAAATCCCGGGGTGTTTTATTATAGTAACAGCACAGACCAATGTTCTCCAGATCCTGTGGCTGCAGCAGAGCTGGGGGGCACCACTCACATGTGACTGTTCCTTGCAGCTGTGTCTCAAGCCAAAGTCCTGCCAAGTCTAAAAGTGAAGGGCATCACTTTCTTCACAGAATCTAGAGGAAGAATATCAGTCAAAACAGAGGCTATTGGAAGTGGTTGAAATTGCCCCATGAAACAAAGGGACAGGGAGGAGTTCAGTGACATGTGTTTTTAATGAGGATTGAAGTGAAGTTACATAACCAGCTACAAAGGCTGGATCCCAAACCAGATAGGTACTGAAGTGAAGCAGATACAGAGCAGCTGTAGGCATTTTCAGTGATCTAACTTTCAGAAAGTTGGAATTAAACATCAATTGCTACGGCAAGAAACATAGCGATGATCCACTGCTGGGAAAATTTCAGTGCATCACCTTTCTGCTTGACATGATGGCTGGAGGGGGTTTGGAAGGTGAATGTGTGGGGTTCCCCTCCCCTGCTATCAGTGGTTCCAAGTTGTATCTGTAGCTGAGTGCCTTTGCTCTTGTAGCTTTTATTTGAGGAAGAAAGAGGTACTTTTTCTGTTACAAGTTACATTTTTTAAAAGAAAACTATTAACATGCCCTAGATGTCCACTTACATCTCACATGGCTGACATCCAGAGATGCTTAAAAGACTTACGCAGTCTTCAAAGCTGAAGGTGCCCCTGATGTAGACATAAAGTCTACATTTCTCCATTTTGCTCTGTAAAGCAGCCCATTTAAATTAGAACAGATAGTCCTTAATGCAGTGGCACTATAGATGCTGGCAGCTGAAGCAAGGAAGCTATCCATGGAATAAGGTTAAGATCTATTTTGCTGCCATTGTGTAATTCTTCAGGCAGGCATAGACTGGAATGAGACAAGTGCAGTGGTAGGGCCAGGCCAGGACCACACTGGGCAAAAGGAGCCTTGGTCTCAGGGGTGTCAGTCAAAGCCTCTTCTCAGCTGCTTCATTTTAGGGAGCAGAATCAGACATAAAAGAGCAAATTTTTTTCTATGTTTCTGAGCTGTCAGTAATTGCAACTATTGCTACCTCTGCAAGCTGAGAAGCACTTCTTTCCAAAAGTATTTTTTCCTGATTTTTAGGTTACTTAGGATCTCTACAAACAGAGCAATGCTTTTCTCTGCCTGAAGTTCCTCAAGATGCCAGCTGTGCTTAGAGACGTTTCTTGTAATGCTGGAGGGGGAAAAAAGTAAATCAATGTAACTACTGAATTTTGATGTAGGATTCAGTTTGTGATTTATTTGCAGTAGTAACCACTGATAAAGGGCATTCTTTCATTTGAGCACCTGTTTTTATTCAGAGCTATGAAATCTGGAATTAGAGTCCAGTCATCTTTGGTAATGCTTTCTGAGCCATGCTGGAAGACATCCTCATGCTCAGAATGTCACCAAGCTGTGTCCTGCCCTGTTGCAGCTGCTGCTGGAAGCACCTCCCTGCTGGATCTGCCTGTGTGGTGATTGCCTAACATGACTGTATCTGAGTGCTTTGGGGTAGCAAAAACTCCTGTCTGGAGGATCAATGCCATCCACACTGCTGAGACAGTGTGGAAAGGGGAGGGGAGCAGTAACAATCCCAGCAGGCTGTAAACTCTGCTAGGATGATGATGTGTGGTTAAAGGCAGTCAGCTCTTTGCTGGATCACAGAGCACTCTTGGTGTTATTCAGCTGAAACCAAGCCATGGGTCCACAGTCTGAGGCACCCTGTGAGACATTTTCATGTGCATCAGCCTAGAAGTTTCCCCTTTAATGTTAAGGCTTTAGCAGGTCCTCTTACAGCCAAAAGGAATTTTGACTTTTATAATAAGAATTGGTTTGGATGCTTTGTACCAACAAATAGTTGCATGTGCGTATCCAGAAAACTGTTCCAATTTCATTGTAAATGCAAATGCCTCTCTGATATATCCTGTACATTTTCAAAAGTGGAAAGCCAAAAATACAGCCCAGAGGATTCTGTCCTCTTTCTTGCTTATGGCTGTACAATTTTCTTTGGGTATGTTAAAGAAAGTCTCTAACCCTTCCAGCTGGCTTTGGCTCATTGCTTTCTTGCTGCCTGTCTTACTGTAAATGTTCTTCTGCTCACTTCTTCCTGGCACACACAGTTTCTCTTAGGCTGAGTTTTAATTCTTAATCATATGTCTTGTACCTTAATTATAGCAGGGGAAGTTGTGTCTCCAGATCGACACACAGAAGGAACCTTCCATACACCAATGATCTTTTCTTACATGTTTGGCTCAGCTGTCCCCACAGCATCCCAAGATCTCTGCTCCGTGCTGATACACGTCTGTGTCTGCATTGGGAAGGCAGTGACAAAACTGGCAGGTAGCGAGCAAGGAGGAGACAGAAAGCTTGTGAAGAAAAGAGAGCAAAGCCTGCCTGTTTTATTCTCTTGCAGAGCCTTCATTTTGACAAAATAAGAATAGGTTCTAGTTAATTTCTATATATGGCTGTGCATTTGTATACATATAAATATACGTGCGCACGTAAATGCATACGTACCCTCATATATATGAATGTGTGTGTGCCTATATCTGTGTGTGAATATGTGAGAGCCCTTCCATAGGGGTTACATTGCATTTCTTCCCATCCCTACCTTTCTAAACTCTCATCTTCCCCCTGAAAAACTGCAGATAACAGCTAAGGAGACCTGTAGTTAGAAACAGCTCCTTTGGAGAAATAGCTGCATTGTACAACATGATATAATATAAAGATTTGTAAAACAGGTGGTCTGCAAGCTTTGTGTTGAAAGCTGGTGCAAAAAGCTGGTTTACATCTAGAAATCTTGAATCAACCCATTTTTGGGGGGGTGAGAGATGAATCTCTGCCTGCTTTTTCCTTCTGGGCTGTGTACTTGTTTCTTTTTCAGTTCCATGTATGCTTATGTGTTTTAAGAAGCTCTGGCTGTCAATGCTTTAAATCAATACCATTACAGCTCTATTTGAAGGTAAACTATTTCAAGAGGCTGCTACACCCTGCAATTATATCATGTGCTAAGTGAGTGAAACTTTCAGAGGTATTGAATGCTTCTGGGTTTGTGTTTTTCTTTTCCATTTTGCCAGATGACATTCCACTGATAATGGCCTTAACATGATGGGAAATTAATTGAGAGAGCATTTCTACACCGCTATAATTTTATCATCCATCCTATTGCTGCTATTAGCAGGAATCCATAACCCCGTGGGTGCTTTGAGAGAATCTCTTAGAAGAACCCAAGGTGTAGAGGTTACAGGGTTTAGCTCCTTCTATCAGCTGGGTGTCAAATCACTGTCGGAAAGAAATTACCGCTGTATTTTTTTTTTTTTTAATTTTATTTTAGCTTCCAGCGCTGTGCTGTGGGGCAGGAGATGGTTTGTAGTGATCCACTGGGGAGAGAAGAGTGCTGATGGCCCCTGAAGGCCTCTCTCAGTGAGGTACTTAGCAGAATCACTGAGCATTAACACGGGTGTGCACAGCAACACTTCTGAGCTGACGTCTGCTACCAAGTGGTGTGAAGGACTTGGACCTTGCAGGTGGTCCAGGACAGCAGAATAACCATGTTCTACTGGATTTGTTTATTAAATTGTGCTTGCTGAATTTCCCCATGCTGACTGCTACAAAGCACGTTTTCTTAAATCCCCAGCAGCCAACCAGCCTTCCTGAGTTAATAACGCTAACAATGTAAAATAATTCCTTTTTCTTCAAAGCCTGTCGTTTCTTCTTTTACATTCTTAAACAACTTTAATAAGTCTTTAGCTGATTTATAAAGCATGCTACAACTCAGAAGAATAGGTTTGGAAGTGGTTGATGTAGGCTCTAGAGCTTTTCTACTTATCTTGTGACTTTCACAGGTATTTTGCTTATTTTTAAAATAGAGTGCCCCTTTTTCCCATTCTCCTCCTCCACAACAGGCCAGTAAATTGGGGTGAAATAGTTTTGCTCTCTTTTCCTCTGCCACCCCTAGCAATACCTCTGTGAAGCACGTTATAGCTGTGACTGTGGCACGTTCTTCAGCAGCCACACATGCTGGAACCTAAATTTATGCTCATTGAAATGTGATATTAAAATAATGTGTGCTTAGACAAAAGATAAACTGTTGTGAAAATCCCCCATGTTTCACTTGAAGCTTACTGCTTCTAAGTACATCCTGAAGAACCTGAAACTTGGGATTCTCTTTCCTCTTTCTATTACTTCTAGCCTTGTTCTACTTTGCCACTAACTGGGAAAAGGAAGAGAGGTGAGTTAATTGCAAAAAATAAGATTTTTGTTATCTGAAATGCACCTGTTTCTTTTTTAATTATTATTATTTTTCCCATTAAAAATCATTCCTGACCTTTCAATTCTAATTGGCATTTTTGATATATCAAGTGGGATTATTGCTGATCTCTGGCTGCCCAGATCTCATGATAATTAAGTAGTAATCACGCTTAATTTTTCCTATGCAGCCAGTTGACATGACTGAGTGCACAGAGGTTGCAAATTACTTGTGGGAAAGTGAGATTCTACCAGGTTTGCCTTCAAAGCTTAAATACAACCCTAAAATGACACTTCCTCCTCGCTTGTCCCTTCTGTGTGACATTTTCTCTCTCAAAAATCGTTCCCTCTGTTCAGTTTCCCCTGTGGGATTCCTTTTGATTGCTGCTGTAGCAGCAGAAGTTGGTGTGAGGGGAATTCAGGAGCTCAGAATGAGCAGAGCTTGCTTTGCTCCTTCACTGTGGAGAAGGAGAGCTCAGGGTGCTCTGTTTCCAAGCACCTGGATTAAATTAATGTCTTTCACAGTCCCTCCCAAGGCAACTCCATCCCCAGGATGTGCTGTGGCTATGTGTACAGCAGGGTAGTCCCATGCCAGAGTCATTACTGAGGGTGGCCAAAATTCAAACTACAACTACAAGGCTGGCACAAATCTGTAACTGAAGAACTGGGGGTCTAGCACTGCCTAAAAACATAATCCTCTGGACCACATTTCGCAGTAATACTTTTATCAAAGGGAAAATACTAATGCAAAATGTTGGAGTGCATCTTCTACAAGCAAAAAAGCATCAAAGAGAATGAGGGATGAATCATCCTTGCTGTTATTTTCTCTATAATGTTACCAGATCTTCTGGGACTTTGATGATTTTTTTAAAAAGGAGACTTTAGGAAACTTTTTCTCGTGTCACCTCTGCCATAGGCTAAATGTGGCATATAAGAAGAGCAACATCTTCTTGACTAAAACACAAAAAAACTCCCAAGCAAACACTATCTTGCCTTTTGTAAGCACTGGAAATGAATGCTTGCAGGAGCAGAGGGAAGAGGGAACATACTACCCTGTGGGTTTTTTATAAGAATGTAGTGTTATCATTACAAAGGTTTGCTTCAGAGAGCTCCTGGCCCATTGTACCTGCCAAAGGAGCTGCAATTACTGAAACTTCTGCTCTTCAGCTGTGCAAGAACTTCAGAGCTGTTACTAAGTTCAGGCCTCTTTACCACCTGAGTAAAGTTACCTGGTAAACATTTGTGGGACCCAAAGGGGACTGAAACCTTCCAGGACCTGAATCTTGGCAAGGTGTTGGTGTGGTGGTGTTCTCTTCATTGCTTCAGTAGTACCTTTCCACCAGGGCATCTTTGAAAGGAAGGAAAACTTGTGCTTTATTTTAGGCACTAAAAAAATGCCTTAATTCTCACGTTCTTTCTTTGCATCATATTTATTAGATTTTTAATTTGTTACTTTGGAAATTGTTTGTTGCTCTGTCAACTGTTTGTTGCAAGATTTCCCTTAGGGGGAAACAGAGATTCATATCCATGATCACATATCACAGTATGAATAAGACTTGCCACACTCCAGTTGACAAGTAGGAAATATTAGTCAATAATGCTGGAATATAATTGGCTTTATCTTTTCATGTTGTCACTAGATACAGCTTCGTTCTTAGGGAGCCTGACCTGAGAAACAAGGACATATTTCAAATTCCAACAGGATTAACTCACTGCATTAAGGAGCTTCAATAGAGTTCAAATGTTGCTATTAACTTAATTTTTTTTTTCCTCCCAGAATAATCAGTGGTTTCAGTTGTGATGGTTATTTTTGTTACTGTTTGTCTTAAGACATTTAAATGTTTACAATTTTGATTGATATAGCTGGTTTACAAATATTTCTCAAGTTTTATGCCAAACATCTGAATCACAAGAGATAGTTACTGTAGCTCTTAAAATAATAAAAAATATAAAATTTAAAAATAGCAGAGGCTATTATTGCCTTTGTTGTTGCTGCATTAAACATATGTTTGAATATGATCTTCTAACTTTCATTGCTGTTGGGTTAGGAACACAAAGAGCATGCCCCCATCCTGATTAGATACTCTTGTACAGCAGCACAGGAAAAAAGCAGCAATGGTAATTTCTCAGCTCATTAGGTGCATATTCATCTTATTAGGGCATCAAAGTTAAAAACTGTAATGCCTTCCTCTCATTTAATACTCCAGAGAACATTCACAGTAACCACATGAAAGCAAAAAGGATTTGAACATTGGAGCTGCAAAAGTAGGTGTCTTCTTTCCCTCCAGGCAGATAGAGAAGAGAGAGAGGACTACTTTTTATCCTTATCCCTGCCTAACTTACCTTGCTGTGCTAGTCACTGGTCACTGGGGTTGTGTGAATAACAACTTTGACCTCTGCTAGTTCTTCTGATTGGTCAAATTTTAAATCCACAGTCTGCAAATGTTTGGCATCAGCTGAAGAGCAGAGTGTGCTGAAATAACTTCCAGAGGCTTTACTTTTTGTGATTGTGTGGTTCCTGATAGAGATCCTTCATCATAATGAGAAACTTGAAAAATTTAGGGAACCCCCTCCCATCCTTAAGAATGTTGTCTTTGCTTAAAGTAGTTGTGCCAGTTTAAGCTCTAAGCCTTAAAAAGGCACCATTTCCTGTGGTTTAGGAAAAAACAGCGCTCAATTCATGCTATTTACTGAAACAACAGCATTTCTAGAAACTACTTCTGAAAGTATTTCAGAGCTGGTGCCCAGCAGGAGTTTTTGGGGAGTGTGTCCAGATGCAGCACTGAGCCACGTGTGAATGCCAGGCTTCCTGGCTCGACTCTCTGTGTGTGTGTATGTGGTGGGGGATGCTCTCTTGGATCCCTGCCCAGGGTGCACCAGCATGTGCAACTAAATTTGCTCCTGGTTGTAAAAGTGCTCTGCAGTGTGCTGGCTTGAGAGGCTGCCGTTCTACCTCCGACAGAGCCACAGAAGAATGTAATTTGTATTCCAGGAACCGTTCCGTAGGATGCAGGGTATTGAAATGCTATAGCATGGAGCCACCATCTCCCAAACCCCAAATTCTCAGGAGATTTTGTTAGCCACAAAACGATGGGTTAGGTAAAAATAACTGCTGGTAGCATGGGTGTTCATTCAGGATGGCAAACAAGTTTTTCTGCCAGATTGGAGAAGTTCTCATTTTATTTCTTCTGACACCCACATTAAGAAAGAAGCAGCCTGTCTCCTTCCTCCAATACCTCTAAAAGGAAACATTCAATATAGGCTGCATTCCATTTGTGTATTTCAGTTAAAAGGAAATTTTTATACATATAGTTCCTACAATGGTTTATGATGATTTATTAATATAGCAAAATTTTAAAATAGAGAAATTGATGACATAATTCAGAATATTTTTTTTAATATTAGTAGAATAGAGGATTGAAAGAAATGAACAGACTTTGGAGAAGATATTTTAAGGTAGATGAAAAACTAGCAGTGACAAGGAATACTGGGAAGCTCCTTAAGAAATAGAATGAAAGAAAATAGGGTGGATCCATCACTTTAAAAAGCATGAATTAACTGGACAAAGCAGAAGAAGCAGGCAGAAAGCATAAGCTCCTCATCTGATTAAACTGATTAAGGCTCTCTGATTTCAGTGAAGTTGTGTGGGTTTATGTCAGCTGGGAGGATATATCCTTAAGGGGAGCCAGAGATGAGTGATAATCTTAAAGGGCATCCCTTTAAGACAATATGAATGAGAAGGTAAGGCAGGCTCTGAAATGCCTGTGGATAGGAAATGCAGTTTGGGGATGGTGAGAAATGAAAAAAAGGGCTGATGAAAGGGAAGAAGGCTCTCTGAGAGTGGGTGTGAGGAACTCTCTGCTCCTATACAGAGCTTGGACCTG
This sequence comes from Toxostoma redivivum, assembly GCA_013397375.1. Classification (NCBI taxonomy): domain Eukaryota; kingdom Metazoa; phylum Chordata; class Aves; order Passeriformes; family Mimidae; genus Toxostoma; species Toxostoma redivivum. Next base: position 381,435 of record VXBI01011375.1, read on the forward strand.
AGTGGACTAAATCCTGATTTTGTAGTCTTGCTGTCTTAATTTTCTCAACTGTATTTGGCTATGGAGGCCTTTGAATAATAAATATTTTGAGAACCAGACTCTTGGCTCTAAGTCACTGAAGGACAAGTGAACAACACCTGCTGTGTTCAGGTAGTGGAGCTCCATTCTGTGAACAACAGCAGCAACACACATACAATCATGTAGCATGTGTCCAGTGTTTATCTTTCCTTTTGGCAGCTCAGTTTAGTGCCTAGTTTAACTTTTTCTATATTGCTTGTGCATTAAATATTTTATTAGGAAAATTGCAAAATAACTTATTGATTGTTGCATCGATGTGCGTTAGAGAAATCCAGTGATCTGGCAACTACATTCTGCCTTTGTTCATCATGGACATTACTTGTACAATAATCTCCTTGTTATATTAGAAAATACTGCAACATTTAAAGGTTCTGTGCTGGCTCTCAGACAAAAAAGATTGGTCTGTGTCAAAACAGTTGGCATTTGAGCAGGACTTGGATTCATCACTGCGATTGGGACGCTTTAACTTTCATGAAGTAATTTTTCAAGATGCACTGAAATAAATTCTTCTGGATTCATCCCTGGTGGAGGATTCCTGGGGGCACTTCAGCTAGCCATGTCATGGAAGAGGTAAACAGACCTACATATTGGTTTGTTTTGGCTTTAAAATGATAAAAATTTTAACTAGTGGCAATACAGGTTATTCTGCTCAAGTCTTTAGGGCTGTACTCATTTTAATGCTAATAAGGAATTAATCTGTGTATTTGATGAATTTTGAAGTCTGATTAAAAGACTTTGGCTTCAGGTTCATGAAATTTGTAATAGCTTGGTTTCTGGCAGAGGATGTTTTTGAGACGTGGGGAAGGCAACAGCACAGTGGAGGTAGCAGATATGGGAGATTTGCAGGCTTGGGAATCACAGGCCATTCTTTCAAGACTCTCTTGAGGAATACAGAAACTTGAAAGAATAATTTCCTATCTAAAACCCAAGCATAGGTTCCTCTATGAAACATAATAGAGGAGTTTAGCTGTTCCAGTCCTCTTTTATAATAAATAGGGGATATTCCTTAATTCACACTGCAAAATACATATTCTCCTGAAAATAGGAGTCTATAAACAAGCAGCCACCTGCTCTGTATGACCTTGTAGAGTCTCTCTTCTTTCCCATCTGCTACCCTGTCTGGGTAGTTGTTACAGCCTTTTCCTTCCTTTCTCTGTGCATTTTTTTAATTGAGCTTTAATTTAGCAAGAACAACATTTAAATGTTCTCCAGCAATTTCTTTGGACATACACAGCACACTCGTGTCCCTGGGCCATAACTTATAAACTCTGCAAGGGTACACTAGTGCTTCTTCCTGAATGGCTGAACAAGAGGAGATGAAAATATATCTTTAGACATGTTATAATGAATCTGATGGTGAATCTCCCATTTTTTTTAATGAAAGGAGACCACAGTTTGGGTGAAGTGGTAGGTAGGATAATGACTGATGTCTGTCTGCATCACCACCAGTGTAAATGTACACCCTTCCTTCTAAGTGAAATGCTCATTATTTTCACAAATTAGCACATTTTTTTGTTTCATTAATGTTTCCCAAGCATTCAGAAGACAATGTGATGACAAGCCACTGACAAAAAAAAGTCATTTGCACAAATTAAAACAGGCTGACTCGTGGTGTGGAGAAGGAAAAGCAGAAAACCATTTGTACACTTCATCTGGGAAAGCAGTAAAATCCTGACAGGAAAAATGCCCGTGCTGGTAGCACAGGCAAACCTGCTAGCTGAGCTCCCAGCACCAGAGGCTTGGCAGGCCTGGCTGCAGTGCTAAGTACATGTCATTCTTGCTAGAAGGTGTCATTTCTGTGGCTAGGGCTCGTTTTTGAAGAGGTTGTTTTTGGCCAGTGTTTGAGCTCGGTGGCAGAAATCATCCAAGCGAGGACACGACAACCGACAGCGACTGCAGCTTCCAGAGGAGCCCTGCTCTCATGAGATCTTTATATTTTAGCAGAAACAAAGCTAAAGGGCACAGAGAATCCTGTCAGGATGGCAACAGAAAAACAGGGAACAGAATAGAACCCTCAGAAAAAAGGCCTGTTATTTGTCAATAGGCATTTGTGGTAAGATAGTAAATCCATGAGGTGGGGAGCTTCCATCCATGCAAGTGAGACAAAAGACTTCTAGCTCCTGGGGGGTTTTGGGGGTGTGGTGGGGTTTGTTTTGTTTTGTTTTTTGTTGTGTTTTTTTCCCTGAGTTTGGTTTTTTTTTATTGTTGTTTTTTTATTCTCAAGAAGTCAAAAGGTGTATGAAAATGAAGCTCCACATTTTAATTGCTGGATATAGAGTTTAAATGTGACTTCTGCTTCCACTTGGTTGCCTGACTAAGCAGTTCTGAATCCCGAAGGTAAATGGTCCTTGCTCCAAGGACCCTTCTCTGAAGCAACATAAATAAATTATTTCTATATTTCTGGAAATTACTGTACACATTATCAGATGCCCAAGGGACTTTACTTCAGGATTGTATTTGATTCACATAGAACTGTAAAGGTTCCATAAATGTTTGCAGAATTTTCTTTTCTATTTTTATATTACTGCAGTACAAATCATAAGGGTCTTCAGTTTGCCTTTTTGTCATGAGAAAAAAGTGTGTTTTGAGACTGTATTTAATCTGAGTCAGCACTAATTGTGTTGTCTGAATCAATACAGTCTGGAGAGATTATTGTGAGAAAGGGAAGGACACCCTGTTTAATGAAACAGGAGCTGCTCCTCTGGCTTTGTAAATCTGGCTAAGATGCCATTATGGAGAGGCAAATATTTAGGCTTAGAGTGTGAATACTTACAAGCTGGTGCCTGCAGAAGACAATGTGTTCAGCTTCTCTTCTGAGATTTATTTCTCTGATTTTCTGATCTCCTCCACAAAGCGAAGTTGATCAGATAGAGAGCAGCATGGAACTGGGGAAGGATGGGTGAGCAGACTGCAGCTTGGTAAGCCCAAGGTGATGTCCTCCCTGCCTTCCTTTTCTCTTTAGGTCTGGCTTATTAGAACCTTTGTGAATGGAGACAATAGAGAACCTGCTTTTGTGGCTAATGAAAGTAAAGAACATGTGAAAGAGGAGGTCTGATGGCCATCTGGAACTTGCCACCCATAATTTTTGTCAAAGGGGAAGAAGTGACATAGGAGAAGGAATTGGGGGTTGGAAGTAGATGGTATTTCAGGTCCCTTTCAACCCAGGCCTTTCTATGGTTCCATAAATTGTGTATCAGCAAGAAATCTTCTTTCTTTCTAGTAAGAAATGTTTCTGCTCCATGGGCTGTTAGAATATATCCCAGCTGACTTCTAAAGCACTTCTCCAGCTGAATATTTTCCTGTAATTATCTTCCTTATGTAATAACTATAAGTTTCTTAATTCAATTTACAATTAAAAAGTGAAAACACTTTTTAAAAGCACTTCAGCTAGTTTTGTTAAAGCCTTGTTCTTCCTTTAGCTTTAATTTCATCATACTTCTTTTCTAATTAAAATCCAGTTTACTTCCCCCAAGTTGTTAGAAACAAAAGATTGCTTTTTTATTCACCAGACTAAATTGTATTTCAAAAACAGAACACCCCGACTTTTTTGTCTAATAGGATTTTTTATACTGTTTTCTATAATCATTGTAACTAGGAGTTGTGGACCACTATTTTAACAAAATTTCCAGTCAGAAATACTGAAAATCTTACGGTTCTTACCAATTAGGAGCGGATCCTACTCTGAGCTACTGCCTTTAGTTAGACATAGAAAATCCTTCATGCTGCCTTCTTTTTTTCCAGTTATACACAAGCAATTTTTTGGGCAACCTGGCTAAACACATTACTGGGTCTCTTACCTGGTGTGTGATGCTCAGCTGTCCCTCTCCATGCAGACATGCACAGTACATGTGTGCTTTGGCTTTGTTTAAAACAAAAAAATCCCCACAATTTGGTCATTTTCTTTCTCCCCATGAAACTTCAAATGCAGCCTGCATGTGTATTACAGATTTATGAGCTTGCTGTTCTCCAGAGTTTCCACAGATGAAATGAGAGTCCAGGCACCCTATTACTGTCTAAAAAGACACTTATTCATGCAGGTCAAATTGATTTGAAGTGTCCAGTTCTCGTTTCCAATGTATTATTTCTGAAGGTAGAGCTTGGGTTATTTTTGTGTGCTGTGTTAATTTCACATAGATTCTCTGCTGAATGGAAAACTTTGGGGTGTGCTGCTGCAAACCTGCTCAACTCTGGGAACAGTTGGGAAGTCAAGAGAGAATCCTCATCTCCTTTTCCCAGCAAGGATTGGTGCTTACATACAGAAGCCTCTGTGTAATTACATGGTGAAACCTATCCAAAAACCTTGTTTGCAAGTAGGGTTTTGTCATAAGACCTCAGCAGGTGTTGTTAGTAATTAGTATCTGTATATTTCTTAACAATTTTCATGTGCTGTTGTAGAAGCTGTGTTTTGGAGGTGGGTGAATAATCGATGTTGTTGAAGATACATCTGCACTGCAATTACACAGTTCTGTCTAACACTGCAGACACAGGAGCTGGAGACACACGTGGAGCCTGGCTCCAGTTGGGAAGTGAACAGTGCACCATTAGCCTGCTAATTGTCACACTTGAGACAGGTTTTCCAAAGCATCCAACGTGCAGGTGACTTCCTCCTTTTGAGGATCTAATACCATATCTTTGTAAATTTTATCTTTAGAATGCTGGACAGTTTGGAGATTCTCACTTCTGCCAAGGAAAGCACTTTAGAAAAGTTGCTTGGATGCAAAAAAGTCAAAATTTCTGAGCTCTAAAAAACCAAGGAGAAGGCTTGTAAAAGTTGTCCTTGCTTCAACTCTCAATCTCGCAACATAACCCTAAGGAGAAAAAGAGTTTCTCATTCATTTAATTTGTATAGATTTAGAGGGTGAAATGTATTAATAAGTGATGTTTCAAAGTCATGCTCTTACTGGCTTGATTTTTGGCTAAAAGCAAGTGATCTAAAATTTTGAACTGTTTTGATAAAGTGGGTGGATATGAGAATGGTGACCACAATTCCTTTGGTCCTTGAAACTTATTCACAAGAACACTGATAACAAAAAAGATGAGAAGTCTCAGAGGTGAGCAACATGGGAAAAACAAAAAAAACCCCAACAAAACAAATAAACCCAACGTGGAAGAACAGTAGGGAAAAAATATAAAGTTTTAAAAAGCCAAATATATATCACCTAGAGAGCAACAATTTTGGTTCAAATTCAAGAAAGCACTTAAACATTTACACTTAAGTGCTGCTCTGAATAAGAATGCTTTCCTGAGTAGAAAAGGAAAGGAGCTGGCAGCAGTCTATGTACCCACCGTCCTCTCCCTGATGTGGGGAGGTTCAGGGAGATCATCACTCGGGGAGAGATAAATATTAAAAAGATACATTTCATCAGAGTAGAATATCATTTTTGCTATTTCAAGTGAAATATTTCTTCAGACTTTCTAAGCTAACAAAATATGGTAGCGGTAAACATTTTCTTGGGAATGATTCCTGCCTGGTAGGGAAATCAATTCACTGACCCCAGAGATTTTCTTGTGTTTTTTGCTCATTGGCACACTTTAAAAATAGAATTGGGAAAGCCAATGGCATTTGCAGTGTTAACTTCCCGTTAATGATCTTTGGAGGCTGCTGGGTGAAAACCCTCCCTCTTCCCTTCCACTTTCTTATTACCCTTAATATATTATTACCCAATTTAACTTCCCTGCTTAGGGAATCTTTTGCTCTCTGATCTCTGCTGTAAGAGGAATGAAAAAGCACAAGCAAGCTGACTAAGTCTAAAGGAGCAAACGACACCAGGTTCATGCATAATGTAGCCATCACATCTTCTGTTCTTTTAATATAAGTGAGTTCATATGATATTCAGTGCTCACACTCAGAAGAGATAGAGACATATCTATTCCTTAGTTATGGATATTATTTCTACCTTAATGAATTCTCTTTTCTTCAACAGATAAAAATTCAGGAGACAGAGAATTGCTCCTCTCTTCAGCCCTTTTGATTATAAAACTTTTTTTGTAATTATCCATAAATTATGAGTGTTTAGTTTTCTTAGAAAATATATTTTAACATAAGTCTCACATACCATATTAGAATACTCTGTAATACTTCAGCTTCCAGATGCAAATGTAAGCTAAGTAGCATTCTAGATTAACAATTAAAAAAGACAACTGAAAATAAATTTAATTACAAAGCCAATCCACTTCAATGGCATAAAAAATTGATCTTATGTAACTTTAAAATGTATGTCTACTGCCCTAAGTCCCAAGGCAGTAGAGTATTGGTAAGTATGAAGTAGGTTTATTTCAGCCATGAGGGAACAACTCATGCAAACTTCCTAGAGCACTTACTGATATAAATAATATGAAATGTTTGCTGAGATACCTTTGCTAGTGTTTCCTTCAGACAGATGCATTATAAACAATTAATAGTGGAAAATCTGCAAGAAGATTCACTCTTCTGCTTTAATAAGGAAGAGGCTACAAAGGAAGGGTTGTGTGCAGCCTTTTACATATATATATGTGTAGATGTATATATATATATATATAAAAATAAAAAACTAACCAAAAAAGCCCAACTGAGAGCAATAAATAGGAAAAATGCTTCTGTTCTTCACTCCTGTTAAAGCCCATGTTCAGAAGAACACAGCTACTCTTTGTTTGCCATTGCCAAGTTGCATACTACCAGACTGGGATTTTGTTTTAATCAGCATCATTTAAAGAGAGACAAATCACCATGTACGAGCTAATTCAGTTTGATGAGAAACCCAGGATGACAGAAGGGGAAGGAAGTGTTAGAGAAGAATTTACTTCTGAGTGACAATTAAGTTTAGTGCTCAGATTAGCAAAAAGCAGCCTAGTCATCATCTGATGCACTGCAGAGTGAGAGGACTGAAAACATTAAACAGCAATTTGCTTTTATGGAAAAATCAGCTGGAAGTGGCTGCAGCCTTGTTTTTAAATATCCAAATGGAATTGTACAGATAATAAGGCAGTGTGCAAAGACTGGAAAAAATACGGAGGTTCCTTGTTTAGGCACTTGTGGGTTGATGTGAGGGAGGAAGAACCTACAAAATGAAATTTTAAAAAGATGATACTTAATGCATAACTCTTGGCCGGTAACTCTTTGTTCAGAAAAGTGTGAATTAGTGCTTTTTCTTCCACCCAGTTTTGCTAGAAATCCCTAATTTGATGTATTGAAATTGACACAGAAATGATGAGGAAGCTTAGGCTGGGGCGAAATCCTCCCACATGGTACAATATGCTCCAGGCTCAGCAGCGACTCTCTCGGGAGCCAGAAAAAAAACTCTTCTGAGTGCTTGTGTGTGAGCATTTGTTCCAAAGGGGGATTCTTTGCTTTTGTGTGGAGCTGGCACTGGGGGATGTAGCAGGAGCTTTCCCCCAGTGCCAGCTAGCAGCCCGTGGAGACACGAGTGGGAGCTGTGCAGGGCAGCTGCGCCGCCAGCAAGGAGCCAGGGATGCCCCGTTCCACATCCTGGGGGCTGTCACTCTGAAAACTCCCTGAGAGATCCATCACAGCCACTTGGTCCTTGAAGGCTTTTGAGAACAGGTCAGACAAATGTGCCACAGATGGCCCTTTGGAGATGGGATGGGATTAGATGACCTCTCAAATGTTTTTCCACCCTGTTTTCTGCAGTTCTGCAATCTGTCTTTTGAGGAATTGCTGGTGCCAATTTCAGATCCTAAATAGCCTAGGATGAATGAATCTTCTTGATGAAATGTTATTCCTCAATTCTGCTCCATATCTTCCAGCTTTTTTTTGTGAACAGGGTGTATTATCAGCTTGGCAGGCAAAGCACAGGGACCAGAGAGAGCAGCTGGTGAAGACAGCTCTGATGTGGGTGCAATTGCTTTAGGGGAGGTGATACAGGGCAAAAGACTGGATTTGGTCTGAACCACTACAAGGAGGGGATTAACTGTTCCCTGCTAGCTAGCTGCAATGCACTTTCTCAGCACACAGACAGGATTGGAAGATGGATGAAAGGTGGACACAATTTAGGAGGCTCTTTTCTCACATCCACTCAGCACACAGTTATCTTGATCAGAGGAAAATGATCAGTCACCTGTGATATCACACAATCCCATTATAATGACAGCTAATGCAGCAATTTTATGAACTTTCTCTGTCATCTCTCTTGGCAGGCCACAAAATGTTCTTGAAGGAAAGGCTTACTGGCAACTGGGACAGGCATAAATGCACGTGCAGTTTGGACCACATTGCCCATGCACTGCCTCTCCCCAGCTGGTAGGGCAATCCAGGGTCCCAGCAGGGCCCAGGTGCAGGGATAAGAGCTGGATAAGCAGGCCAGATGTACTTTGTTGAGTGCTGGTTCATGGTAAATTAAAAGGGACAGAATTGAGCTCTGCAACCACATTCCCAAGGAAAGGTGGCATACAGTCATGTAGGCTGAAAGTCCAGCAAGGAGTGGAGGCACCAGTCAGAAGCAGCAAAAAATCATCCAAGAAGTTTAGATATGACTATGGTGTAGCCAAACTTAGTGTGAGAAATGGGGCATCTGTGAGAGAGTGAAAGCTGCCCGGAGCTTTGCCAGTTTTGTGGCTGTGACAAGCTGCTTGTTGTGAATTCAGATGCCTTTGTAGCCAGCATCTGGCTCACATTGAGCATGTATTTTCAAGCATTAAAAAAACAGAAATAATTTCCTGTTGTGTCAATAATGCTTTCTGAATATTACTCAATTCAAAATTGAGTGAGGTAGAGTTCTTATCAGCTATCCTGAGGCATCAGCCAAGGCACTCAACCCATCTCACTGAATAATCTCATCAGTGCTTTCTTTTCCTTTCGGCTCCCCAGCATGTCCCAAAAGATAGGATGTGCTATTTGTACACCCACCTTATGCATCTGAATCAGATATCAAAACCATGTTTCTTATTTCTCACTGCAGAGAACAGAAAGAGAGCCCCCATTCCAGCAGAATTCAGAAAAGGGACCTGGATGTGGCAGGCTCTCCAAGATGACTGCCCCATCATCCCCTGTTGAAATCACTGACTGACAGGTGGAATGAATTGATGAACAGGGTTTAGGAATAACTGTGGACCTCTGGTTGGAAAAGAAAAACTGCTGCTCAGGATGGAAGATGGTTTAGAGAAACAGCAGTTTGAGAACTTGCCTAGAAAAGAGAAGGAGAATGGAAAGAGCTCAAGTAAAGTTAATGAGCATAAATAAAAGCCTTTAAAGTACAGTGTGCATGCCTTTGTTTGGGGCAAAGTACTCTTAGGTTAATGTAGTTTGAAGGCTGCCTTACTCCCAGATGAGAAGCCTGTACATGGTGGTTTAACAGGCCTCGATACATGCTCATTAACTTTACACTCTTAGCTGGCTCTTCATAAATTTCTGATGTATTGACTCTTTGGGGAGTTCTCTTGGGTTTATTTTAGCTCTTTGTTGTAGTTTTACCAGAAAACAACAGTCTCTGTGATTTCTCAGAGAAAAAATAACCCTCAACCCCATTCCAAAAAAAAAAAAAAAAAAAAAACAAACTCCCAAAACCCAACCACCTCAAAATAGAAAAATATTTTAAAAGGCATAAAAGTTAGCAATGGTAACAGGGGTAACAGAGAGAGTTGTTCACTGGGGACAGAGTGTACCTGTCACAGGAAATGCTGAACGCACCAAAAGAGTGACTCCAGGTCAGTTCTTAGAATGTGATTTGTATGAAAATATGTTGTGTAGTTTAAAGGTCCAGTTTTGACAATCTCTATTATTACTTTATGGGCTTTCAAATAAAACGTTGAACTAAGTATTGTGCTAGTAATAGTTATGAAATGGTATTATAGAATGCGATAAAAGTTTATAGGAAAGTCATTACTGTAGCCGTAAAGCACCATCTCATCCCAAATACCACCAGTGGGGAAGAAATGTGCCTGCATCAGATGAGTCAAGGGACTTCAGGGAGCTGGTGCCAACCTGTGCAGGCCACCTGAGCCCATGGGTCGGGGGGAAATAAAGCCCTAGCTTTAGCAGGACCCATCCCATGCTTTGTCCCTGAGGCTTGCAGAAGAGCGCTGCGGAGAGATGGGGATGCAGCGCCTGCCCTGAAGCCGGTGTAGGTAATTATTAACTGCTAATGGCGAGAAAAACCATTATGGTACACAATAGGCTTTCCTTTCACACCACTAATTGTGTGATGAACTTACTTTGGCAGTAAATTGTCACATCTGCTGGGGAGAGAGATTACACTTAGGGAAATACAATAAATACAGTTGCCGTTCCTTTATCCCTGCATGATGAGGTATTTGAAAAAAGAATACGACTGGGCAGATAGAACGTATTATTTGTTAGACAAGGTTTTGGGGGGAGGTAATAATTTTATTAAGGAATTGATATAATAAGAAAACAGGTGAGCTTTGACAAGACCTCCTCAATTTGTTCTTTCTGCTCTGATTGCACATCTGGGAGAAGCAACACCAAAGGCATATTTTTGATGTCGGTGCTTGCTGGAGATTCCATCTGCCCATCATTTCCATTTGCTCCTACTTCAGTAGCTTGATGCCCCCTTGATGCCCCCTGTTCTCTCAGCCATGACAAGGCAGCTGTCTGCATCTGGAAATAAATAGTCCAGCAGAGCTGGGAGTGGCATCAGGGATGACCTCAGCTCCTGGCCACTTCTTCCTGCTGGCCACAGTGTTTGGGGTGCACCCATTGTCACCAGGGTCATGGAACTGATCCTGGTCAAATGGTACTTGGGCAACAAAATCAACAAATAGAGAGTCTCGGTGCTGGGAATAAAAAATGGGTAGCAGGGAATGGAGAAATTTATAGTGGTTTGGTTTTTTTACCCAGGGAGAGAGGTAACTTTGGGACACTGAGGGACATTAGAGGCTGGGGGGAAAAATAAGTCCCCAAGGCAGTATCACTGTGGACTCTGTGACTATTAGTTCCTATTTCTAGCCTCTAGTTAGTAATTAGTAAACTGCTGGCTTTTTCATCTGCTATATGCTGCAATGCTCTAGAATTTAACACTTCTGGTCCTTTTATTAATGAAACAATACTAGGAAAGCAGAGCAATTCTCATTGAGTGCATTGCAATATGATTTCTATTGGTTTACAGTCATAAGTCTGTCACTAGTCTTTAGGTCTTTTAAATACTACTTTTCATTATTATCTATTTCTACATACTAGTTCTAAATGTCAGTGTCCTAGCAGGTGTTCTGTAGATTTTTTTAGACCTCCAGAAAATGTTCTGTTTTTCTTCATTTCTAAAAACCGTTCTGTACTTATTCATTATTTACATCACAAGATGGATAACACTTTAACGGACCAAAATCTGCTAGAAGGCAGCAGAAAAATTGTGTTCCATGAGCCCTTTAAAGCACTAGGATAAAAGGGAAGGCAAGGAGGAGAAAATTTTGCAGATATATTTAATTATTATTTAATTTTAAATATTATTACATTTTTCTACAGTAATCTGCACACAAGAATTGGATATTTATATATTTATTTAGATAAGAAAAAAGATGATAATGTGACAGTAGCACTTGTTGCATTTTTGGAGATTCAGTTATATGATAAAGATGTATCATGTCATAAAGAAGAGAGAAAACACATATAAATGATACTTCTATCTTTTAAAATAAATTTGAAAGGGAGGGCTGGCTCTGATCTATATTTCCATGTTCAAACCAGGCCTTATAATCAATCCACCAGAAGTTCAGTTAGTGGAAATGGAAATTTTGGGCAAGGGATGGGCAGCAGTATTATCAAAACATTGTTTCTAATAGTCCTGAAGAGTATTTCTAAACCTACAAGTGCAGCATCAGTATTTTCAGGAGTCTCTACAGCTAAATGTGTGTCTTTTTTCCTCAGAGGAATTTGCTTTTCCTGATGCTTACTGTGATGCTGATAATATGTGCAGGCAGATTGTCAAAAAGTCACAGCGATCTTTAGGGTGCCTTAGCAATAATCTCAAATTGCTTGAGAGGAATGACAAATCTTTTATTTAAATGTCCTTTAGCAGGAGTCCTATTTTCAAACATATGTCTGTGTGGTGTCAGTCCCTCCTCTCAATGCCAGCTGCCTTTTTCCATGTCAGGCCCGTAACGCTGGGTTTGCGTTGCCCAAAGTCATATTTACACAATGCTCCTGTCAGTTTGATTGAGACAAATGCAGAAAGTGACAGATGGGTTAATGGTCCCACCCCGGTGTCATCACATCACTTCAGGAAATGTCATCAACATGCAATCATGGTGTGATGTGCTATTACACTTCATTTGTCTTTAGAACAGTCCTAGAGTCAACAGCACATCGGTGAGTGTCCCTTGCTTCACAATCAGCCATTAAACTACACATCCTGCTCCTCTAAGCTGCTGAGAGTGTGCCATGCCTTAGTTCCTGCAATTGATTCTTGAGCCTTAACACTGTCTCTTGAGATGGACAGAAGTCAGAGCTTCATTTATTCAGGAAATTTTGCTTTCAGTTCAGAAGAAAAAAAAACCAAAAACCACAACAACAACAGAAATCCATCCTAAGCTCCAAACCAATTTTGTGTGAGAACCAGAAGCATCGTTGCAATCACCATTGCAGGTGTAGAGGGGAATTAATGTTTTTGTAATTTTTTGTGCTCCCAGTATTGATGGGAGCAGTGACCATTTAGAGTAAGTCCTATTAGGGACAGCTGAGGGAGCTGGGGGTGTTCAGAGAAACGAGTTTGGGGGTGGAGGGACATTATCATTCTCTACAGCTCCTGAAAGGAGGTTGCAGCCAGGTAGGGGTCAGGTTCTTCTGCCAGACAACCAGTGACAGGAAGAGAGGACAGCCTTAAGTTGTGCCAGGGGAGATTCAGGCTGGACATCAGGAAGAAGTTCTTCTTGGAAAGGGTTTTCCGGCCTTGAAATGGGCTGCCCAGGTTGGTGCTGAAGACACCCTCCCTGGAGGAGTTCAGTAAACAACTGGATGCAGCAGCCAGTGGTCTGGTCTGGTTGCCAACACTGTGTTGTGTCCCAGGTTGGACTCAATGATCCTGGAGGTCTTTTCCAGTCAAAATGATTGTGTGATTCTGCTATCCCCTCTCTGCTGTTTGCAGTAGTTCCCCCTCACCCTGCCAGGCTCTGCACTTTTCTGCCTCATGTCCACTTTGGAGATGCACTGGGAAAGTTTAAATTCCTTGTGCTGGCTGCAGTAGGAGAGTTTCTATTCATTGCCAGCTCCCAGCCTGAGCCCAGCACCCTCAGTGCCAACACACAAAGTTTGGTGGCTCAGTTTTTCATCTGCCTGCATTTCCACCACTTCCCTCCCATCGAAGCACTCCACAATAGGATTCTTTGGTATTACATAACTTGTGTGAATAGCGAGGTATTTCTGTGAAAATGCATTGTGAAATGAGTTGTTCTGCATTGCATAGGACACATAATATGACATTCTCTGGAGGAAACAATTGTTTGCTCAATAATGTCTATTGCATTCAGCTCCTCAGTTTATGGTACATTCTTGAAAGGGCATAAGGGTGTGTTTCTCAGTAAAATAATTGTGTTTTAGCTTAGAATATCCTCTTTCACTAAACAAAAAACCTACATAAACTGTGTAAATGCAATCTCGTCATTGTCATAACAGAAGTGGACTTTTTCCACTTAATTTATTTTGAGAAAATACATTTCCTGCTTATTTTCAAGATTGTCATTTTAAGATGTGGATGCCCACATAAATTAGATTTCTCCCTGTCTGAATCACAGATACAACTTGGTATTGGGAGACCATAAATTGCATGAGTCATTTTTGTGGAAGAGTATCTGTGATGCTCCATTCTTTAAAAGTTGTTTTTTTTCTAATTCTTTGCTTTGGGTTTACTGTGGATTGACTTGCAAGCAAAAATTTGCTTTTGTTTCATGGGACCAAATTTAACCTTATTCTTTTCCTCTAACAATGAGTGTCAGCAAAATGACAAGATTTAAATGGCACCCAGTAGTAATTTTGTGGTGCCCTCATAAGTTTGGTTGTCTGGTCTCATTTTTTTAAAAAATCCTGAGAATATTAGAAGGTGTCCAATAAAAGGCTTCTTAGTTGTGGCCTCTTTGTCAATAGCCTTGAACTTTTCCTTAGCATTAGCTTTGATCACTGTGTAATTATCTCCTATTTATGGGCCAGGTCAGCCAATAAATAAAAATAAATTGGAACTGGACTCTGGCTTTCTATCAAAAGGCACAGTTGTGTTCAGAGTTTTAAGGATAAGGTGCACTACATGTAATCAAAAGAAGCTGACAGCAGGAGCAGAGTAGTTACTGTCCAGGTGCACCATCCCAGGCTTAACATCCTTTAAACAGGATTCTTGGGCTCTTAGCAAAGGGAGACAAGAGCAGATGTGCTGGAGGCTCTTAAAAAGGAACTTGTAAAACTTTCTTCCCTCTTAGCAATGTGTAAAGTGTTAAACACTTCTTCAGCACAAATCTCATGCTTGTTTTCTCAGCCTAAATAATAGAAGTGCACAAACATGTGACCAAAAAAAGTCTGTCTTTACATATTTTTTTCCATAAATTGTAAAGTCTCTATCAAGCAACATCTATTTCCGAGTCAAAAACAGTCCTTAGGGTAACTTTGACACATATTTATGTATGTAACATCTGTGTAGAACTGAGTAAGGGTCAGATTTTTCCTTTTTGCCTTCTTTTAATTCAGTTTTGTTATCCAAAATGGGTCCTAATTAAGTCTGGTTGTGAGTAATCTTGTGCACCCTTGTGCCTTCTTCTGTGTGATGCATTTAGGTAAGCTCTATTCAGCTTGTGACTTCTGTCAGAAGTGGAAAGAAGGTAAAATCAGATATAAAAATATTTCCCCCTTAGTAAAGTAATGGCAATCTAACAGGGTCTGCATGGAGCTTTCCTTTGGCAGGGTCAGATAGGCATCTTAAGAGTCTGACAGATGATCTCTGATTAACTGAGACAAAAAAAAAAAATCAATATTTATGTTAAGTAAATGCTGGTTGGCAAGTAGATGGGAAAATATCCAAAGTTTAAAGTAATTGACCCATATAACACACAAACAACAAAAAAAAACAACTGTGGAAACTTTTTCAAGATCTCAAAATACGAGCATGGAGTTGCTCGCAGGCCATACTGAGATACTCTTTCTGCTTGTCCATCTCACATTTCCTGATGAACCATCCTACTGCTGTTTTGAATTTGTCAAATTCAAACCATGTGGGAGCCCTTACTCTGCACAGAGCTGAGCCTCACGTTAATGCAGTGCCTGTCACATAACAATACCTCTTTGAAATACTTTTTTACATGAGCTCAAGTATATCCAACAAAAAAATATACCTTTTCCAATGCTCTTCTCTCCTTAAGAATTGTCATATAGGCTAATCTAGTCCAAATATGTATATATAATTTGTGTATTTTACATGCACTTTTTTGATCTGTATTTTCTTATCCAGAACTGCCCTTCAGTTAAGACCCCTGATTTATAAAGATCGATTCTGTTAAAATGTTAGTTATATGTTTTACCATTAGGAAGACATTGTTACTTGTTAACTGTAAGAAGAAATAAAGTAGGTGTTTATATATTTGTTATATACAACCCTAGCATGGGGGTCAGGAGATGCAAGGAAGAATGATGTAAGGTTAAAAAGAGCAAAATTTTTTCTTCAGATGTTTCAGTTCACATATATAAGAGTAAATGCTGGAGAAAACTAAAGAATAGCATTGCTGAAAGACTCAGCTCCCTTCTGATTTTTATGGACAAATGCCCTGAACAGAAGTATAACAAACTATTTAAAATCAAACAATTCAAAACCAGAGATGGAAAATGGTTTGTTGCTGAAGCTTCACTGGATGTGACCTTTGGCAAAGAGCACTCAAAGTGTGCACACCACCAGATCTGAAAATAAATGATGGACAGAAAATTGGCAGGATGCTCCCTGAGGGCTAAATGGTGTAAAGTCATGTAGTTTGTAACTGCATGGACATTTGTCACTGCAATGCTGCATGAAGGACACACACTGTGCAAGCCCTTGTTAATGTGTAACATTGCTTTTCAGCTCTGATGGTGAGAGCTGAGTCTGATGTTTTCCTTTGTCTTCCCTGAATTCATTGTGGAAAGCTACCTGATACTTTATGAATTGCACAGTAGGGTCTGCTGTGAGATATTCAAGCGCTTGATTATAGCATATGTCTGTACTTGACAGCTTCATTGACAAATTTGTTAAAACTCTTTTCTCTTTGTGCCCCCTCCAGGGTATTATGAACTGCATGTGCCGGGGGAGGTCACCCGGGAAGGCCTGTGTGCTGGAGAGGAGCACCTCGTTTGCCAGCTCATTCATACCTCTCAAGATTTTTAAGATGAATTATTTATCAAAGAAGCTTCTGTCAGAAGTTCGGACAGCACATGTCTTCTTTAATTATTCCTGACTTTTTTCCTCCAGTGAAGCACATGGTGAGTTTCTTGAGGAGAGAGTAAATGTGCTTTGTCTTCAGGATACCACAGAACAGACTGAAGAAAAATGTCTCTCTATTTGCTTGTGTACCAGCAGTGACTAAAGACTACAATGTCCTGATACCTGTGCCACAGACCCCTGCTCAGATATTCAGCTCACTACATATGGGAGACTGCAGCCAGCACCAGCAGGAGCTGAAATGTGCTGGACTGACACTTCTGGATGCTGAAGGTCTTTTTGTCATGTAATCTGCATTTTAATAGACTAGCCAAGACACCATCCTGTATCATCACAGTCTTGGTAATAAGGGGGGGAGATGTGTTGAGAGGACACAAGAATTAATTACCCCAACACAGAGACCAGGCATGTGTGAGAGGGAGAGTTCTAGAGGGAAGGCTTCACACTGCACCTCCATCTGTGGACTGAACTTGCCACTTTGGAAATCAGCCTAAGATTTTTCCTGTTCTTTCAATTTTCCAGAGAAGAATTCAGTGATCCTGGATTCTGCAGGGGAGTCAGTCAGCCTGCATTTGCAAAGCACCTGCATGAAGAAAGACCAGAACACAATAACTTCTTTTAAATTGAATTTATATTATTTATGGCATGCTATGAACATTTGCATAAGTACTATCTTGTTTGCAGAGACATATCTGTTAAGACCTTAACATGCATAAAGCTCACACATCTGAAGAAGCCCTGGCATCCAAAGACTCCCACAAACATCCTGAAACACCTTTGTGAGAGCAACACCATGGATCATGCTCTTCTAACAGGTAAGGAGTGCAGCTTCTGCATAGGGAAAGGCATTTCATAAGTCCTTGTTCCCCAAAGCACCTGCTAATGCCTGCCACTGAGCAAGGCTGGTGATGTGGCCAGGTTGGATTCCTGCTCTGCTCCAACAGGAGCTGCCGTGACTCGTTAGGCACAGCACACTGATGAGGTTTTCCCATTAGCTCACAAGCAAATGTTCATTTCAGCCAATGTTTTGTGAAAGACAATTGGTAAAATACCAGCAATTCCTGAATATGGGTGTTAATTTACCAGAGTAAACCATGCATTTTTCACTTAGGTTTAAACTGTGACTTTAGGTTTTCATGTAAGCTTATTCCTTTTCCAGAAATTGGAGCTATAGAAAGGCTTCATGTACAAAGAAAAGCAGGCTAAGAGATAAAGCTGGAAAGGAATGAGAGTAAGGGAAGGAAAACAACTAAATTAAGAGCAAATTATTTCTCCTTTCTCCATTTCTGAAATGAGCAATGAAGGATTTGCCTACAAAGTTCTATTTTGGAGCTGAGTTACCCACACAGCACCCACCTGCCCCAGGACTTTGTGCCATAATCAAGGCTCTAAATTAGCCTCAGGTGGGCTGGCTGGGCCCAGGAAGTAGCAGGCAGGCTTGGTTTCTTGCCTGTGAAAGAAAAAAACATTGAATTAGAGCAAGCTGGAACTCCTTCTTCACCACCTGACAACAGGTAAGAAATTTTGTGCTTTGTGAAATGATATGGTTAAAGCAAGTTACACTGATATTTCCAGTTTAGGGGGGAGCATGTGTCTCCCTGTTTGGTGTTAGCTGAGGTCCTGCTCTGCTCACTCTGGTTTCTTTGGAGTGTTACACAATAAACCAAAGGGAAAAGGAGCTAGTGCTGCCTATGTGATGGGCTTCTGGAGAAGATGGTCCTTGTGATGTAAAGGGTGAGCTCTGGAGGGACAGGAGTGACTCTGAGCCCCGCCAGAGGGTTTGCTCTGGTCTGCTCTTCAGGGCTCTTTGTGATGTGCTCTTCTGAGCACAGTGTGTGTTGTGGTGTCAGGCTGGTGCTTCCTCATTTGCGTGGTGCCTGTCTGGGGGTGTTAGGCAGAGGGGCTCCTTGGGATACAGGTGAGGATGTCTCATTTTCTGGGTGCTATGAAAATAAGTGTCTTTCCATACTCTTAGTGTACCATGTTTGCTGGCTGTTGGCTCATTTTGCTTCCTTAAGTGGTCATAAAAAGAAAAAAAAATTAGTTTGGGGAACAGAATTTTGGTCCCAACAAACTTCTGTCCTGGTGCATTCCACCCCACCATTACCATACATGAAATAAGCCTAATTTTAGCTGCTGAGTAGGCTAGAAATCAGTTTAACTTGCAGCTGGGGGATGAGCTATTGAGGAGATTGTCCCAGCCATTGAAGCTGTCAATGCTTGTCAGGGGTCTTGTTACTTGTGCTGCAGAGCACGAGTGCTGGCTGCCCAGGGCTGAGGGATTTCTCAGCCATCTCTCAGGAAATTATCCACTCCTGCTGGTGACCGGGGGCCTCAGTGTAGGGCTGTGGCTCCCTTTCCTCCTCTTGGCTTGGCAATGAATCTGCAGCACACCAACGGGGTTTTTTCTGGGTTTTTTGGCAAAACTTAGACTTTCATTTCTAACTATGAGCTGCTGTAAAGCTTAGGATTGTTTTTCCTTTTAGAGGTTTACTCTATATTTCTCCTCTCTTAACAATACGACTCGATTTTTTTCTTTGAATTCTTCCTCCTGTTGTTTCTCTGCTTGCAATAAAACCCTTTTAATCTGTAGCTCTTCTTCCATATAAGTTGTCTCTATGTCAAACCATACACGTTTTTCTCTCAACCTTCAGTATTTTTCTTTGTCACCTCTGTGATAGCCTTATTTACTGCCTCCTGTTTCAGGGCACTGTCATTATTTCTTTTCTTGGATAACTTAGAGAAAATTTGGAAACTATCAATACAGAATTGTTTGAATGTGGTTTCAAAAGTCTCTCTCTTGATCTGTGTGATTGAAAAAGGAAACCTTCAGTTCTTTAAAGACTTTTTCTCCAAAGTACTAGTGAAAAAACTGTGGGGTCCTCTGCTTCTACTGAAACTAGCTGTAATGTGAGGTGGGGGGAAGAATCCACTTGAGTTATCCATTTTAATAGCAAATATCTGATCTTTCTTTCTCCCAAGGGTTTTGTGCCATTTCTGCACATCTCTGTTTTGCTTTTTTTGTGATCTTGTGGTGTTTCATGTGCTGCTTTTTCTTTTTTTTTTTTTTCATATTTTATTTCCATGCATGGAGTGTCTAAATTTGTTATAAGTTGCACTGGAAAAGAACTCTGTTATCTATATCAATAGAGCTCTGCAACAAACCTTTCCTGCCAAGCCATATTTACTGTACATACTGTATTTTTAAGCAGCAAAATACTTATTTTGAGTAGAAAAAACAAACTCATTTTCTTAATTAACTTTTTTATGGAGGGTTTAATGCATGTTCATTATAGAAATTGCAGCTCTCCTCTGAAAAATTGACTGTAAAAAAAGTTCCTTGTGGGGTTCCATATTTATTGTGCCTCAGTGATTTTCATATAAAATGCATGCAGGTTGGGACTGAAAAGATGCTTTTGTTTTTCTACCTGGCAATCTTGTGCATTCAAATGGGGCTCTGGCTCAAGCTGGGTTTTTTGCCTCCCTGTGCATCAGCACTAGCAGGACAAATTACAGCTTCTGTTTACACCTGCCTTTTCAGTGTGCTTGTGCAGGTGTGACAAAATACAGCCTAGCAAACCTTGTTGTGTGAGGGACTCAAATCTGGCTTGCCTGCTGTTGTGTTGGCCCTGTAAAACTAACAAATAATTTTTATTATTGGCACAGCCACAGGTACGTTTACACTTGAGGAACCCATCTCCTAGACAGGCAAACAAAGAGTTGACATCTTCACACAGTCACACCCTGAAAAACAACTGTGCTGCTAGCCAGGAAAATAAATCCTTTTGCATTGGGCAGCTGGTTGTGCTCTTAGCAGCTTCTATAGGTACCTGCGTCTGGGAGTCCATAGGATGGAGTTTTTCCCTAATTACCTAGCAAAAGGAAGTTCTTTCAGTTGTTTAATTTAAAGCTATTTTATAGCCCTCGGTTGTTGCACAGCTTCTGTTTGGTGAGTGTTGTCTGGATAGGTATGATCAGCAGCCAGGTTCCTTCTGTGCTGCAGGGGAAAGAAACCCCTTACCTAAAAAGTCTGGTGGGTTCCAGTGTGAAATGTGGGTTATTGAGGCAAACAACTCTGAGGCACCCAGGGCAGAAGATTCACCCCCTGGAGGACAGCTCATGCTCAGTGTCTTTGATGGCTTTGGTGCATGGCCTTTTGGACACAGCTACTTACTTTGTGGATTAAAGCTGATCCAAAGTGGAGATGGGTCACAGTCAGTTTGTCCCAGGGTATAAATTCACACCAAATGCTTACCAAAGTCTTGGTAGACCAAATAAAGCTTTGGTTTCTGGGCCAGCACCAAGACACTGCTCCTGTGGAGCCACTAAGATCTTCAGTCATGTCACTCTGAAGCTGCTGCTTGCTGACATCTCTTCCTAAACCAGTGCATTCAGAGGCTGGGCCAGGCTCTGTAATGCTCAAGTGTCTGGAGATTTTTTTATTTTGTGCCATTTTGCAATCTTCTATCTGCAAAGTGAAATGGACAGAGGAGAAATCCAGTTGTCACTGTTCATCTATTAAGAAATCTTGATGGTTATAAGAGCAGTTACATCTTCCTCCCCCATCCATTCCCTTGGAAATATCCAGCAGGATGAGGAAAATTCCTTGAGTTCTTTCTAAATAAGATTTGCAAGATTTTTTTTCTTATTACATTGTGGATACACATAAATGGAAGAGGTGATCATTTTGTTGACTGGTTCCCCTGTGATTGCTGTCTTTGAGTTTGTTGTAGAATCCCAATGTGTGGTCACAACTATTTTGTTTTATCCCTGTGATTCTTTTTCTCTCACATGCTTTTTTCTTCGTTTTCTTCTTATAATATTGACACGCGTTCATCCTACCTGAGGTTGCAACACCCTTATAGTCCATCTTGTCAAAACATCACTTTCAGTGAAAAGGCTCTGCATATTGTTTTAATCAAAGAGATTGCATTTTATTCTTTTGAACTGTAAAATTGTAAGTAGAAAGACTAATATAAAAACCCTGAGAATTAATTAGTTGCAAATGGGCTTCTTGGCACATAAGGAAAGGATTGCATTTTGCTGTTAATATAAGGAAAATATTATTAGAATTCATCAGGGGAAAAATCCAAACTTGTATAGATGATTTGAACTGTATTGAGCATTAATAGCAGTTTCACACCTCTGTGGAAGATGCTTACCTGGAATTTAAAATATGTGCCCCTTAACACATGACTCCTAATTATTTTCTGCAGTGTCTTTTGAAGCAAATTGTCATATAGCCCAGGGTGAATGGGTTTGCTCCTCGGTTTTGTACCCAAACAGCAGGACTGGGTGAGAATCCACTGAAGTGTTAAAGTATCTCTCTATGTCCAGGTCCTCTAGCTTTCTCAGTTGCCAGAAATAATTGGCAAAAATAAAATAAAAAAGGAGAGACAGAAACCAGAGGAAGAGCTCTCCACATGGAGACCACCCCTGCATCCAGCAGTGAGCCGAGGGCCCCATGCCAGGGCTGTTTGTTTAAGAGCAGAGATACACATCCTACAAGAGGTGTCAAATTTAGAAATCCCTGGGCTTCACACCATTTCATGGGCAGCACATTCTTCAGAGCCCTGTGGATTTATTATCCTGGTTGCCCCTTTCTTTCTTTGAAACAGGGGGAAGGGAAAGACAAGCTCTTTGCCGTTGTCCTCACCCTCCAAGTTTTTTGCAAGAGACCTGAGCCTTGTTTCTGTAGATGTGTTTGTAAGGGCAAGACCCCTATCATGACTTAATGTTGGCAATGAGACAACATTATCAGAAGCCTTTTTGGGGCTATTAACTGAGACTGTGTGTTCTGCCATCCAGGGAGTAGATTAATTCCCAGGCAGTGGTCTTGTTTCCTTCTTTCATGGTGTGAAAGTGTGTTTTGGTGGGTTGATTATCTGTATGTAGCAACGAACAAAGGTCAGGGATGTGTGCTGATATTCTGAACAAAAGAGAATTTTCTGAGTAATTGCTGCAAAAAATCGAGAGTTAAGAAAACAAGCTGGACTTGAGGCTTGTGAAGACCATAATCACTCCTCTTCTGCCTTCTGAGATGCTGCTTGTGTAAAGGTCATTAAAAACAAAAACTTGAGTTAATAATCATAGTCTTCTTGATGTCAGGAGACATGAAAATACCATGAAGAACATTGTCTCTCCATTCCTGCTGTTTGAGTTGTAGTTGTTTGTTGTGGCTATGAGTGAGCAGATCTCAGGAAATTAATGAGCTGCTGCCTTGTTAAGTGTGGTAGAATTTAATGGAAATGTGTTCTTAATCTTTGGGACCCCGTTTCTTACTTCCTCTCTCATACTTGCTAAGGAAGCTTTTGTTAATTTTCTAGTCATGCATCAAAGAAGGAGAGGGAGATGTCTGGTGAGGGATGCAGATATGATGTCTCCATGTTTATAATGGGAATTGTTTTCCACGCTGGTAGCCTGTTTGCTGCTTAGAAAAAAAGTATGCAACATTTTGTTTTGGCATACTTTTTCACATTGCTTTGCACAAGCCTACATGTCAGAGCACAGGGATTGGAATCTTCAGAGAATTGGCCTGTTCATTACCAATTAAAACCAGAAATCACAGAGCTTTTGCTCTGGTTTAAGGTGGCATCTGGGAGAAGTGATTTTTAAACAGCTCAATCTTTTGATGAAAACTTGAAGACTGGAAGCACTATGTTAATTAGTGGAGCAGTAAATCAATAAACGTATCACGGTTGCTTCATCCACTGTCCAAATAAATGAGCTCAGTATTTTATGTCTGCATTTCCTTCTTTACCCCTCACCCACTGAGATAAAGAATTTAAGATCTTCACTGCACTTGCAGCTGTATGAAGGACAAATTAGAAACTTCTACTTTCTGTGAATACAACAGACTGATGTATTAGAGAATTTCTTTCAGAAAATGACTTTCATTGAAACAGCCAGATAAAGTAATCTATTTTAGATCCATCTTTGCAAATAGATCCTGTTGAAAAGGCTGACTGCTAAGACTGTTTGGCTCTCTGAACGAATCTGGCTTTGAAAAGTGTTTAAAGATTTAAGCTTAGCCCTAGACATTAATTTCCAAAAGCTTTTGGACTTCAAACAATGAGCTTAACTAGCTTCTGGAATAACATGAAAGCTAGCAAAATGTCTAGAACTTCTACTGAAAAAGCCTCTAATATCTCTAAGTGCCCAGTTTATCTCTGGATTTAATGTTAAAACTGATCGAATTTTTAAATAGGGAAAAAGTTCTTCTAAAATATAATCATAAGCTGCTCTAAAACACTGTTCTGAACCGACTGGGACAGATACAGTTTCTTACATACCTATTTTGCAGTAAGATATGCTGCTAGAGGGGATGATTTACTGTTTCTGTCAAAAGGAGCTGCAGTTTCTGTTGCAAAATTGTTAGAGGCTGAGTCTAAGGGGATTAGCAGATTTTAAGTTTAAGCTTTTTAGTGTGTCATTTGGTTAATTTATGGTACCTCTTCTAGCGGCTGTGGAAATGGTCTGCTTTCTAATATGGTACCATGGATAGCTTTATAGAGAATTTTAATTGCCTTACAGTTAGGCATTACATTTTTAACCCTCTTCTAACCCCCTTCTTTGCTCATTCCTTTCCAGAAGTGAGGATTCCTGCTGTTTGACTCCAATTTATATGCTTTATCCTTACTACTTCTGCATTGTAACACACCCATGGTTTAGATGTGGGGATGGGAATAAGCAGGTTTGTCAGAGTGATGGCAAATGTCTTCCTTAAATGTTTCCAGTTCCAAAATGATAAGGAGGCCATAGAGGACTTGCCAAGATAGGGCTGCATCAAAGCAGTCGTTACGTTTCTGTGCCATTTTAATTTGCATTAAAAGGGAAGAAACAAGTTTGTCATCATTTATTGCCACAACTCCTTGGTCAAATTTGTTCCGCTGTGATGATTGTTTAATCTGTGATTTAAGTGTTTTTTCAGCTTCTGGAGAGGCCTTTTGAGTTAGTTTTTTCATAACCTGGCACAAGACCCTGGGGGAATATCAGAATCCTGACCTGCCTTCCTTTTGCTGTATTTTCTCCAAATAAGCTCTTTGGGTGCTCAGCAGTTCCCATGGGGCATTCTGGGACTTTTCAGATAGGTTTTTGATGGTGTCTGTTCTGTTGTCAGTTCTGTATTGGTCACTGTAAAGAAAATTGAGCCCTTCTGGGCAGGGCTGTTGCCTTTTACCACCCTCTTGTTCCTCCCAGTCACAATAAACCCCTGGGTTACTGTTCATTTCAGGAGAGGTGTTGTTTTGAGGTGTTAATTAATATTTTACATGCTTGCCCTATGTTTCTCAGGCCCACCCTACCTATTCCTTTCTGAGATTATAAATGATGATGTTCTGAATCCCAGTTTTCCTAGGGAAGCTCAACTTACAACACCAAGCTGGCATCAAATTACCCGTGTGTCTCCTTATCACAGAAGGTTGTTGGTGAAATTAATTTTCTTCTCATAGTCTCCAATTAAAATACAGTTTATCATGATGTACTTTATTGTGACTCACATGAAAAGAGTTTAATGGATTATTTTTCAGCAGGTGGAAATGCTATTTGTAAGGCTTTGGGTGATTTCATGTGGCACCGCTTATACATATGGGAGGAGAAAGAAAATTCTTGATCAGTTGATGAATTATTTCTAAATTGGCTTTGTCCTTAATGTTACAGTTGCTAATAATGATTTATAATGCTTGACCATTTTCTCCTCCTTTAGGAACAGATTTAAAAAATTGCTGTGTTTGAATGTTCTGTTCCAAAAAATATTGGGTTTGGAATTTTTTTCAGCACTTTTATGGTCTTGTTCTGTTCTACACTTAGACACAATATCGTGCTATGAGGGATAACCTTGAGAGCTGCAGTGTCACTGATGGCCATGAATGTATTTGTGCAACCTAAGGAAAGCTCAGTGTAATTATTAGCTATCAGGGAATATTACTCTGGTACTAATAACTATTTCAGAAGTAATAAAGTTTCAAAGGATAATAGAGGCTGTTTTCTATAGGGATTTTTAACCTGCTGAAGCAACTATCGAGTGTGCCCTTTGTAAGCACCTGAATGCATGTTTGAATCCATTCTTTCAAGAAACATAGCTAAATAACTCCTTATTTTTGAGGATATTCTCAAGTGTTACAGGTATCAAATACTTAAGTTATGAAGTATTTTAATGCTATCTTGACAGATGTGCTTTATAATCCCAAATCAATTTTGGTCAGATTGGAATGATTTGACAGGTTTAGCTGTTGATGGCGGGGGTGGGACCATTTTGCTTCAGTTGTTCTGCCCAGCTATTCTAATTAATCTCCACTTAATTTAAAGAAATTACTTACTGTATCCGATAATGAGTTAATTTGTAATTCAATTAGCAGCGCCATTTGCAAGCCTTTAATGTGAGCAAAAACACCTGCTGAACTGCTCAGCCTGAGTGACACCTGGGAGGGGGTGAGAAGGATCTCCCTGCCCTGGCATGCCAGGGAGGGCAAGGCCAGGTCACAGCAATGCCCACAAAGATGGACTGGCACCACCTGCCTCAAATACAGTGAATTTGTACTCCTTGTAAGGAGCTGTCAAGTGGGGTGGCCAGGAAGGGCTTTTTTTCCTGCAGAGTTCTGTATTTGGGTCCTGGTGTAGATTAGCAGAATGATAAGGTTTAGGACATGCCACTCTTTGTGGGCTGTTTTGACCCATCTGCTGGCAAGGAAGTGCTCTCACTCTCCTGCAATGCTGAAATATCATATTGCTTCTCCACAGCCCCATTTCCAGCACCACAACTGCTGTGGAGATTTCTGGTGGCCATTTAGCAAAGACAATAGGTCAATGTTTATTATATATACATATTTATTTTTTTTTTTTCTCCACTGAAAATGGAAGGGTGTGCCACAAAGTTTGCATTTTTAACAATCCTCTGAAGGTCTGGGGACTCTGGGAAAAAATTAAATGCCTGAATTTATTGGCTGAATCGATATTCTGAGCTGTAATCTTGGCTAGACTGCATTGCTAGTATTTTTTTTATCTTAAACAGAAAGGAGAGGTTTGGGTTTGAGATGTTTATAATGAAAATACTGACAAACAGCTCCATTTTAAAACAAAACAAAAAAAAAAGAACCCGAAAAACAACCCACTCCCAAACAACTCAACCAACCAAAAAATCCACAATATAGCCTGCAGATCAGACACTTTCTGAAACTGTTTCACATCTGATTGCTCTAATTAATTAAAAAAGGGAAACGTATTGCTTAGTTTTGTGAAGCAATAATACAGCGAAGAAGGTGGCTATAAAGTCATCTGCTCAAAATGCTTACACAAAGTACCCAGCCCTTGTTAAACAGAAATTTTTGGGGTGGTTATGATAATGTGACCTAAAATGCAGATAATTACATAACTAGAGTAGAAAAAGCAGGTCTGCAGAAAAGTGGCACAACAGGAAGGGTGACAGAGGGTGGCATAGCGCGTAGTTCACTGGGAAAGGAAAGGACAGAGGAGGAAAAAGAGATCAAGTGTCTGTATTTCCTACTAGACTGTGACTCAGGGTGGGATTTATGCCAAATAACCAGATTTAATGCTTCTAATCACTTTTTTATTCAGCGGTTCTTTTTTTCCTCTCCATGACTAGCACCATTTAAGACAAGACTTAACAGGCCAATGTTCATCTTAATTATGCTCTTTCAGGTTTGTGCACACTCACAATGCCAAGTATTCAAGGCAATCCAAATTCTTCCTGCCTTTGGCAGAGGCAAATAGATGCCTCCTCCTAACACTTATATCCTATGTGCTGTATGTCACAGCCCCATTGAAGTAAGAGTAGAAATGTTCAAATGAGGTTATAGCTTCTGAATATTTTAGATGTTTAGAATCACAAATAGAGGAAGGTAAAGCAGAGTTCGGCTGCCAGTTGAAGACTACTAATACATGAATCCCTTATATTTGAGAGGTGCTCAAATATAATGGGGGTGCACAACTGTAGTGAGTCCTAAACACACACACCTGTGGTATCTGCATACAGAATTACACCAGGTGCCTCTTACAAAATTATTTTTGAATGTGCATCAAGGCAAAGTGACAGCCACTGTTGTATTTGTTTGGTTTTAGGGTGTTCTAGGGACTTGGAGGTTTTTGTTGTAATGTGGTTCCCAGGAAATGAAGCTGCTGTAAGCCCAGTCACTGGCTCCTGTTTTTTCTTTGTCTACATGACTGGAAGATCTTTCATCTGTGGATTAATTAATTAAATTACTGGACAGTGTAATTAAAATCACACATTCTTTTTTCTTTCTTTCTTTTTTTTTTTTACTTTTTTTTTTGTCACTGACTTTTATGACTTACTGTTATTTCCATATTTCTGAAATATGGGTTCCTAAATTGTAACGCAATATTTAGAAATACATTTCCCTTGGTGTGCAACTGAAGACATTAGTCCCACTAATTTAATGTCAGCTAAGAGCTCCTCTTGAACAATTTAACTCTGATCCTTAAACACTCTCTAACTCATTTCATAGTTTCAGCCAGGGGTTTTTATCCATACAATTGTGTTACACATTCTTGGACTATTGCCAGTTTATCAGGTCACTGTACTGTCACCAATTTACCAACTCACTTTTTCATCTTACTGCTGAAATAATCTTTGTGCCCTCAGCACTTTCACAAGTGTTTCCAGCTGTATGTGCCTTGTTATTGAACTGCATCAAACCCGATCCCTTCAGGACTCCACTGAATCAAATCTGGTTTGCTGATGTTGCCTATACCTGGCAGAAGCTGTACAACTGTTGTCTTTAAATTTAGAAGGGAATTGTGTAGTTCATTATTGTGTCCATTATAAAGACCTTTAATTATGTTGTGAACATCTGAGTTGAGATAATCCCATGGCAAAAGGCCAGCTTCTATCGTTATTTTTGCCCTTTTCAGTCAGGTCTTTGGCCTGCACTCGAAAAGCACAGGGAGATTTTTCTCAAACTCTAATGTGCTTGTTATCAAATACTTTGATAATCCCATACTAACTTTGAAGTTATTTTGTTTTGGGTTTATGTGAGACAATTACTTCCACAGGATCGTGGGATAATTCAGGTTCAAAGGGACCCCTACTCCAACCTCCTCCAAGCAGTGTTAGATGTGAGACAAGGCTGCTCAGGGCATTAACCAGGCAGACCTTGAAATCTTTCAAGTGTGGAAACTGCACAGCCTGTCTGGGTCCCCCTTTCTCTGTCTTCATGGTAAAAAGACTTCTCTTATCCCTTTCACCCTCACACAGTTTTTATGAATATCTGCAGCATTTGAAGTTAAGGGAATTTTTTCCCAGTCTTTATTAAGCTGGCCTAGGCTATTACTTTAAAAATGTTAGTTAGAACTGTAATGTTTTCCAGACAAATGAAATGTTTTAATACATAGTTCTGTAACAAGATAATATTCCATATCTTCAGAAGAGACATCTGAGTGGCTGAAGGGTGCTGCTGCTGATGGCACTTGTCACTGTGCAGTGAGTAGATGCTCCAAGTCTAGTTATCACAGAAAGCACGCTGGGTTAGACAGCATCAGTTTGTGCTTCAGCTGGCAGAAAAGCTGTGCTGTCCCTGGGGATCCTGATCCGAGGCAGAAGGAAAGCTTTTCTAGAGCTCAGCTCTTTCTGTAGAGGAAATGACATCTGCTTGCATTGTTTTATACCTGTTTTGAGAGTCTCTTCTGAATAGTCGTCTGCACTGGCGTCCGAGGCTGCCAGCCCAGCATACCTCACAAACACTGCAATTTCCCTGTAATCCCTCCCATGGGAATTGAGGCACACTCTGAGTGAATTACTGGGAAGAAGAATGGGAATTGTGTTGTTCTAGTGGAAGCACTTTAGGAGCAGATACCGAGTGTGGGGAATGACTCCTGCACTGATCATAACACAGTGTTCTAAAGTGCTGTCCCTTTGTCTCACAGAGCAGGCTTAAGGGAGTGCTTTGCTTTATTAAATGTCATTTATCCCTTAGCTTTCTTAGTTCTTCTCAATCTCCTCTTCCTTCTAGTGTTAAGGAAAACACAAGTCCACACTGGACTATACTTGGTAGGTCATTTACTCAATAAAAGTCCAGCAATGTCACTAAGAGATGGGGAGCCAAATTCCAAATAGCAGATAGCTGTTCATAATGATGGACTTGAAACCACTCAAGCTTCAAATTGCAATTACTATTTATAGCAACTTTAAAATACCAGTGTCCACATTTAAAACACCAGCCCAGCTGCAGGGTAGATGTGAGGTATTTCAGTGTGTGCCTTTGTTAGGATATATGAAGTTGTAAGAGTGGCTGAAATGGATCCATAGGTTTGCTAGCCTGAACACTTTTAAAGTCTTAGTGTAAAGCCCAAAGTCTTTGTTTTAAATGTGTGATTCCCAGCGCTGTTGCTGCACTAGGTCGGGTGAAATGTCCATTCAACTTGTATCTTATTTCAAACTGTGGGCATTTGAGGCTACTTAAGGAAAGAGTATTAAAAAAGGTGTGAAGCAACGAATGATATTTTTCCTAGTACACCTCCAGTTTAAAGACTCCCTGGGGCAGTATGCATTAGCAAGTATTCTGGAAGGTGTCAAGATGGCACATTGATGTGCCTAGGCTCATTTTGATGACTAGTTAGATAAAGAGTGTTAAAATTGAACTAGTGTTTGTCATCTCTTCCACCCTAATAACTTCTTTCAAATTTTGTCTGATAAATTGCATTCAATCTAGGAAATTCAGCCTGATAGTCAAACTGTAAAAATCTCAAGAATGAGAATGTTCAGCTAAGTGGCACATATAACTCAAACCCAGTCCTTTCCCAATAGTACACAATAATTATTATTTAAGTATTTAAATGCAGTCTTAGTTTGAATTAGCTGCAAAAAAAATGCAGCTTGTATTTGGAAGACTCATCCAGTTGTTCTTTTCTATTGTTTCCATCACTATAGGGCAGAGTTAAGGCTGTTTGGATGGCCTCAACTGTAATTATGCTATTGCAAGCAATTTATGAAATGTTTACATGCATATAATACATTGTATATTAACTTCATTAACCCTAATGCGCTTTGGATCAGGTCCAACATTGATGTGTTGCTGAATTTGTAAAATGCTTTGGGATACTTCAGATAAAAGGCACTGTGATAAAGTGGGAGTTAGTAATTACCATAAGCATGAGGAAGTGGTTATATTTGACTCTAGCCATTGACCCATAACTCTTGGAAGGAAATTGAAAACTAAATGATAGAGACTGTAGAGTAGCATCCCATCAGAAAATCTATGCAATTTCCTAGTGTCTAATCTAACTACCCAGTACTGAAGGCAGAGGGTGAGACATTTTCATCTGGTTACATTTAAACAAAGAGCCGAGTGTTTGTTTTCCCAACCTGCTCTTTGTGCTGAGCTGCGGGCTGGCCTGCAGCCTCCAAAGCATCGTCATGGCAGCTGCACTGTCCTAAAGACAATTCTGTTCTGCAGGGTCCTCCTTCCTCTCAGCTGCTGTGACCATCCCTTCCCCTGTTGCCTTGGCACCACGATGCACGGTGCACATGACACAGAGTCTTTGTGATCAGTCACCTTCTGGTGATCTGGTGTAGGTGTTTACCTTCATGGAATTGCTCAGCTGAGTGTTGGCAAGGCTGCAAACTGGCATGGTCAGGTACCCAGCAGAACAGGAATCTGCCAGGCTCCACATCCCATGAAATCTGAGCATCATCCATTTGGCTACCAGCACTTGGTTAGCAAGAGACAGGAGAATCTGTCTGAGAATTTACAGCAGAACATGTCTCACTGAAGCCAGGTTAGGAGGAATGCAGTGGTTTTGCTGTGTGTGTGCTTGTTACAACTGAGGGGACACCTCATCCCATTTTACTCACAAGGGAAGAGGAGGGGCAGGCATGGAGCTCTTCTCTGTGGTGACCAGTGACAGGACCCAAGGGAATGGCCTGGAGCTGTGTCAGGAAGGTTTAGGCTGGCTATTAGGAAGAGGTTCTTCACCCAGAGGGTGGTTGGGCACTGGAACAGGCTCCCTTGGGAAGTGCTCAGAGTCCCAACCCTGCCAGAGCTCACAGAGCATTTGAACAACATCCTTGGGCAAGTGATGGATTTTTGGAGCTGTTCTGTGTCGAACAAGGAGCTGGGCTTTGATCCTAGTTGTATCCCAACCCAGGATATTCTGTGATGCCAGTGTAAGAAGGGTAAGCGCATCCTTTCTGAGATAAGGAAGGAAGAGAAAATTTGCCTGTCTAGGTTGTACAGTCAGCAACTACTAAGTATATCTTGTCCTTTTCTTGGGATTTATAAGATTGTTCAACTCCTGTATGTGTAAATGGAAAGTTCTACTGGAGGTGATCCCAATGCTAACTGTCAATCACTTAATGTCATGATAGCATAACCAAGAGCTCTCTGGATTCCATGTAGGAGAAACATGGAAACACTTAGAGAGATTTATATTAAATAAATACATAACTTTAAAATAATCATTGACTCTTCTGTTGACAATGGGTAATGATGAAATGAACTTGAGGAAGAGGGCATGACCTCCAAAGGCTTGAAGGGGGTTGTGCAATTTCAAGTGTAAAGTGAAACATGCCAGTGAAATCAGTTCTATCTCTGCAAATTCTGAAAATAAGGTCCTGGGGAGAGGTTTAGTTTTCATCCCTCTAGAAAGAATCATGTCTCAGGAACAGGAATTTATCTTATGTGAATCTTTCATTTCATTCATTCATCTTATGTGTGTTATCTGTGTATCCTCCTGAGGGGTGCCCCTCTTCTGCCAAATGGTGGTGGGTATCCTGTAGATTGTAGTCCAGCTGTAGTGCTGTGCAGGGGCCTGAAGGCACCACAGACAAAAGGGCTGAACTTCCTCTCCATTTTCTGGTATTTGATGATTTTCCCATTGTATCAGAAATATTATTTATTGTATTTCATATATTACATGGTAAATATTTGTCATGGTGAGTAATCTGCATGTATGTCATAGAAAAGGTCACAACAAATGTATGATTTGACAACAGAGTTATAAACCATCTCTTTCTTCTGATGCCAGTTTTTGTGTATAAAAGCTACTTCTCACTGCTGCAGAGAGCACAGTGGAAGTCCCAAAAATGCAAATAATCTTAGTTAGAAGATGGATGTGAGAACCATCCCCATCATTTACAGGGCAGCGTTGTTTCTGGACAGAAAATGTCCTTGATGTATTTAAAAACAAAATAAAAAACTCCTTGCAGCAAGGAGTTCAAGCCCTCCTCTCCCAATGAGAAAGAAGTTAACTGTGCTGTGTGGCACTGGATATAATCTTCTTACAAAGAGGGCATATTTTTTGCCAGTAAAGCAATTTATTTAGCAAAACAGACATATCAATCCAAGGTAATTACAAATTGCAACAGGAAAATTAAAGTAACTACCTCAGAGGCACTTGTTGTGGAAGGAATTTTCAAATAGAAACATACTGGGTAGAAAAATACAATATGTATTGTTTCTGTCCACAGTGTAGATTAGTTGCTGCATTAATATGCAGTAATATACATTTATGCACTCCTGCTAATCATATCCAGAGCACTTCTGAAGTAAATAGACTTGCTGTGTTCCAGCTAGTACTGTTGTACAAAGCACAGCACTAATCAAGCAAGTTATCTGTGCAATTAGGGAATAGAAATCACTGGGGACATCATGTATTATGATCTGTCTGCTCTATTTTTAAGATCCTGAAATGAAAACAGATGATAAATTGTGTTAGTGGTAAATTTTTATTATTCTATCTTGAAATTAGTGTTAGACAGGCACCCAAATGGCACATATTGTTGGAAATTGCTGCCTTCTTTCATCCCTTCCCCCTCCCGCTCCACATGCATGACATGTTGTTGAAGCACCTAACTCTCCTTCCTTGCCAGAAAGGCAAGAATGGGGCTACTGTTAGGTCCTGAGCTACCCTAGAGGCAGATGCTTTTCTCTGCCTTGCAGCACAGGGAAGGGAGGGACAGGGGAGAAATTAGAGGCAGTCAGGGAAGCAAGTGCTCTGATCTGTGCGAAACACTCTGAAATGCCCCTTCAGACAGAGAGCATCTCTGAGTCTGGGGGAGGGAAGGTGGCCTTGGGCTGGGCAGCAGGAACCAAGAACTTGCTCTTTTTGTTTGACTAATTACCATCAGGAGATCTCTGGCAGCCTGAGTCTTGTCATTCCTTTTGGAGCTCCAGAACTGGTGGAGAATAAAGATTGTGAGAGTGGAGGCCATCGGTGCAAACCGAGCACACCTTGGCTTGGCTGGCCCAGGAGAGTGACTGTGGCCAAACTAACAGACTTTTATGAAGTAGGAGTTGTCTTTGCACGTGGGGAACAATCATCTCTTTCACAAGTTTTCCTGAACCATACATATTTTAGCTCAAGTATAGGCTTGAGTTCCTGAGATTGCTTCTGTGTTGCCATTTATAGCCTCAGAAAACTGCTGTTGTAGAACCACATCTAAGGTTTGTCATTTGGGAGGATGCAGCACCACACTGGTTCTGGAAATCAGTAACCAAACATGATCCATGCATGTAGGAACAGAGGAGATGTGGTCTGAACCAGGAAGAAAACTCACATAGTTAGTAGTTTTTCAAGCAGAATTTACTTAATGGAGAAATTTAATCAAATATCCTTGGTCCTTCAGACAAGTCTGTGCAAAGCTGTGATGGAAAGGTAGCAAACAAGATAGGAAGTGCCTTACCAAAGTCTTAGAGGATGATAAATGTACAAGCAGAGAAGGATCTGGCCCACAATATTTGTAAATTCAGGTTTTCTTTATCATAACATACCACTTGTTTCCCATAAAATAGTATAAGATTCTATCAAATGAAAGGTGACCTCTAGTAGTTTTTAATGCAAATGTTGGCATGAGGATGCAGAATGTACAGAGTGAACTGTTCCATCCCTCTGGGGAGGGGGAGAAATTTCTAAATATGAATAGTTTTGAAGACTGGATATATCTCACTTTTTTTTACAGGTTGCAAAATAACCTCTAAATATTTGAAGGCACTTTATTTTCTGTGATTTAGTCGCTTATCTCCAAGTGATATAAGCCAAGCACATGTGAGGTCTTTCTGGGGAATTGGTGTCAGTGTGCCATAAACAGAGCTCTCAAACAGCCAGACCTAGGAGCTCTGAATAAAGGGCAGCTGTTGGAGGGTGCAGAGGTGGATGTGGACAGCAGGAATTTATCCCCAGTTAGCTCAGAAAGAAAGCCCTACCTGCACGTGTGTATTGAGCAGAGCATCCCAGGGGTGCCTGCTGTCAGGTAATCTATTGATTGCTGTGGGAAGGAAAAGCTCTCAGTCAAAATATGGTTCTCTTGCAGCAAGATGTGCAGCAGCTGGAGCTGACCACATCTATGAACTGCCAAAAAAGTACTTGGCATGTTTGATCATCCCCCTCCACTCTTTCCTCATATCCCTCAATATATGGGTATTCAGATCTTTGTTTTTCAGGGTGTTTGAATAAAGCAGGTTTGTTTTTTTACAGACTTTCAGCAGTGGATAAATCAGTAGTTGTAGTCCTGAGGGGCAAAGGGGTGACACTGCCAGCCAGCCACGGGGTTTAAGCCACAACCACACTGTGGAATCATCTGTTGAATAATGTAAAACATATTCAGGCTGCAGAGAAAGGGAAAATTGAGCAAAGGAACTAAACTGAGCAAAGTTAGTGGAAATCAAAAAGGAGTAAGGGCTGCACATGTTGGGAAGACTGAACAAGACAAACCATGCTGTCTGTTCAGTGCTTCTTTCTCTCCATATTTCTTGTGTCTGCTGATATTTGGAATTTTATGGGAGGTTTGCATTCATTTTCTTACGAGGTTATTTTCAAAATGAAAATCCTGGGATTTGTTAAAGAAAATAAATTTATTACTGCATTTTCAATATTGCAGTGGTTTTGCTATTGGGGTGCTATAATTTATAACCAGCAGTTTTTCTTGGCATCTCTTAATTGTTTCATGTTAACTAGATGGAAAATTCAAATTGCAAATATTAATCTGAATTACAGATGTTTTGAAAAGAAAAAAAGGCTTCCACTTTCTATCTACAGACCTTATAGGAGGAATATCTTGTTTTGGAGGGAGGGAAATTAAAAAAAAAAAAAAAAAACCAAAGGAACAAATAAAGCAAAAGTGAACACACCAAAGCCAACTGAACCCCAAAAATTGAACCCACATCCTCCAGAGGGTTTCAGGAAGGAGTACCCCGAGGCCCTGGCTCAGTGAAGTGCTGCAGCAGCTGCTTGGTTTCCAGGAGCAGTGCCTCTTTCAGCATCAATAACTGAGCACTTAGAGCACTGATCAAGCAACTCGCTCGTTCAGGACAAGATTAGCTTCAGCTGATTATATCTGTAGCAGCTTCTGTCTCCTTCAGACCTTTCTCCACTCCCTTGAACAGAAAACAAAAAGAATGTATTTTTACACCCCTGTGGAAAATGGATTTGGGCTTCTCTGGAAATGTTATCCTGCTGTTTATATAGGACCTGCTGGCAGACAGGATAATCAACAGCACCTTTGTGTATGCTCTTCTAGTCATCAGTGTCAGAAGGTCATGTTCTTTTCTCTTAATTAAAGAAGGAGGGAGGAGTTTTTAATAACTCAATTAAAAAAAATCTACTTTATGAAACATCTAACATTCAGTGGTGCTTTGTTATACAATTCAGTACACCCCTATAAAACTCAGTGCCAAAGCAAAAAACAGGATGACAAAATCCTTTCAGTCCAGAAGCACAGCTGGGCTGCAGCCCTGGTGCCCTGCAGAGAATTGGAGCTCTCTGGAATACTCACTTGAATTGTCACATAGTCCCAAATATGTGCCTTGGATGTGGGCCCCAACCTCCATTTGGTGGGATAAGCTTGGTAATTTGGGGTGAGAACATGGTGCTGTCTGAGTGCTTGTCTGAACAGCATCTGCTCTGTCAAGGGGGTTGTATAAAATCTGGCTGGGCTTTGGTGACTTCAGTACTCTGTCACAACAACATCAGGGCACATCCAGGTCCTCTGGGTTCTATTTTTGTTAGTAGAATAACTTCTCTTCACCTTTAATCTTCTTCCCACATCCTCTTCCTCCAGTTACCAGGTGAAAAGCCAAGACCATTGCAAGGCTAATGAAGCATCATTTTCCATGCTGGGCCCCCCACTGCTGTCTGTAGGTTGTGGTTTTAATGGGCGAGGTGACAGAAGACAGAGGTCAGGGGCAGGATTCAGTGCCCAAGTTTTCCCCATGCTCACTATCAATGTACTGCTAGTTAAATTTTTTTTTTTTTTTAGTAGCTGACATTATTTTAGTAGCTGACAGCAACCTATTTTTGCCCAAAAAAATGTCAGTTCAGGCAATGAAGTTAGACAAAGAAAATGAAAGATTGCAGGTGCCATGGCTGAATAAGTGCATTCCTTTCCACCTGAATCCAAGCAATGTGGATCCCCATGCTCAAAAGCATGAAATATAATTGTGACTAATGCTCACACAACACCTTGGATGCTAAAGGACAGCAATTTTCAGGGTTTGAGACACTTGAAGATGTGACTTTTGTCCCTGTAGTTGCTGAAGTTGTCTGTCTTATTTCTTGGATTCTCCCTGCACAGCGTTTCTGAACAGGCATCAGAGGATTTGCAAGGCAATGCAAAATGACATTGGAGATACCAGTCCCAAACAAAGACAGGTGAATGTATGATAGATACCAAAAGGTCAAATTCTGCACTGACATTTACCAAGATATCTCTATAGGTCTTGATATTTTTTTCTATTATCCCCATGCTTACATTTTATATTCATGTTGTCTAGATTCTACAATTCTCACCTCCAAGCACACCTCTTATTTTAACCATTTCTTTATACCTGTTCCCCTCTATGTGTGCCCATATCTTAAAATAATTGCTATGTACCTCGCTATACATTTATATGAAGTTATTTTACTTGTTTTACTTAAAGGCAAACCATAGAAGCAGAAGTGGTTAGTCTCATAAGTCTCAAGTTATGGCCCTTTGTGGGTACCATGAAGTTAAAAAGTTTTGCCCCATTTTCTGATGGTAGCTAGATGAAACCAAGATATAAACTGCAAAATAACCAGAAGACCAAGCTTATCCTTAAATGAAGAATTTCTGAAGGCCAGGAAATCGTTGGTCTGAATCCTGAACTTTGCTCTTTGGATTTGTGAATGCCTCAGTAACTTACATTTCTCATTACTGTCTGCAGATCAATGGATATGACAATTTTGAGGGTCTCCAAGTCCACTGTGGTCTCATACTGACTGTAATTTAAAAGGTGGTGTTTGAAGAATTTAAAGATGACAAAGTTAAGGTCTAATTTGTTTGGAAATGCAAAAAGTTCTTTGTGCCCCCTCAGTTCAAAATCTTTGTTCACGCTCTGTTTCAAGTGCTTGATAATTTATATCAATGTGCTGCTTCTCTTTCTTTCTGAATTTGAGTATCTGACATGGGTTGTAAAAGGATCTTGCAAAATAGAAGGGATTTTTAAGACTGTGCTGTTTAAGGTTGTGGAGGGGCACTCACCTTGTCAAAGCTTCCTCAGTGATGGGCACTTGCTTAACAGGGTCTTTTGTACAGGCAGTGTGTTGGAAGCATTACTGTCACCTCGTGTATCTTCCCTCAAGTTAAATCAGAAGGACATATCTGGCCATTAAAATGTAACATCTAAAAAAATGGTGTGAACTGCTTGTGAAGTTCCATGTGAAACAACTTCAGTCAAAGGTATTTCTGAGCTTTTTTTTCTTCTATTGTAAGCCCTAAGCTTACAGAACATGTTTGTAAATTAAATGTATTCATAGATGCTGCAAGACAAGACAATGAAGTCAGCATAATCCTGTGGTAATTGCAGCACTCATAGCAAGAAACTCAAATTTCCTTTTTTTTTTTCCTTTTCTACCCTTTTGTACATTAGTTGCTTCATCAGCAAAAATCTGGGTCACGCAGGGTGGGTGTTCATGGGGTTTTTAAAAACATTCCAGACTTAACAGAGCCACAGAAACTTGAAGCATTCTTCTTGTAGTAATATTGCTAATCATAAAATGATGCGTGATTAAGCGCAAATTAAGTAGTAAAACAAAATAACCAAGTGAATAAAAACATCATTAAACTGAACATAAGGTGATATTAGGGGCATAAAACTGCTGAGAAACAAGTTTATATCAGAGTAACAAATAGGTTCTCTAATCTGAGATCTGTATCTCACAGCTTGTACTCAAAAAGCACTTCCTCTCTTTTATGGGAAACTGGTCTTTAAGTACTCAGAATGCAGGAGCAGGTTTCCCTTCTTGTCAGTCTGCATGAGGCAAACACGATTGGGAAAGAGATTACAAAGAAATAAAAGGATATTTGAAGTGTCAGTGATGACAAAGTATGATCCAATTCTGCTGCTGGTCTTTTTAAGTAG
This sequence comes from Toxostoma redivivum, assembly GCA_013397375.1. Classification (NCBI taxonomy): domain Eukaryota; kingdom Metazoa; phylum Chordata; class Aves; order Passeriformes; family Mimidae; genus Toxostoma; species Toxostoma redivivum. The sequence continues at coordinate 420,190 of VXBI01011375.1, forward strand.
AGTGGTAAAACTGCATTTTTATGTAAAAGTGACTTTCCCCTTTTGGTTCATCTCCCTTTCTAAAGTGCATATGGAGAATAACTCGTTCCACTGCTGTTGCCTCCTTTCACGGGTGAGTTTTGATCAGCACTAAGCTTTTGATGTCAGGTAACGTTTATTCTATTTCATTGGAAATAGTTACGTGATCTCTGTCAAAGAGCAAGCGCTTTGCTTATCCTCTATCTGCAACCTGCCTTTAGGAATTAGCCCTGGGCACTCACCAGTCACATCTCTGAACTGCTGCATCCCAACACGCTTTTTTTTTCACCTGTGAATTGTGCAACTGCAAACCTTTGTGTACATAGAGCACTTCTGTAGTTTTGTCTCCTACTTCAGTGGCTTCTTTGTGCCATTCCCCATTGCCTTTTTTTCTTCTCTTTTTTTTTTCTTTTTTGTACAATGCAGCTTGCTTCACTTGCAATGTGCTGCAGCTCGTGTGTACTTGCTGCTGGATGAGAGAATCAACTTTTCTCTGATTTTAGTATTCCATGACTCCATGTCATTCTTAAATAAGACTATTTGGCATGACACTTCATTTATTGTAAAAGGAAGAATAGGACAGGTAACACTTTTTAAAATTAGAAGTAACTAATTATAATATAGAAAAGAAAAAGCCGCAAGTTTGTTTAGGTACTTCAGTGAAACCAGCAGTAGACTTTCCCACTGATAACATATCAAATGTAGAAGTTGTGGACCTGTATTTTAGAGGAAAAACTGTATTTTGGATTTTAGGTCACTGAAGAATATTATTGCCATGGATAAGATTTGCAAATAAAAGGTATCACAGTCTTGGTGAGGGAAACAGAATTATAAAGCTCAAGTAGCTGTGCATAACTGCAAACCAGATGCTACAGCAGACTTCTGATCTAACCACTCAGCCAACACCCACATTGAAAATGGGAATAGTTTTCGGGAGAGCAATGAGATTCGTCCATTCTCTCTGAATAAATACAATTGTCTTTGCTTGTCTCCCTCATTGTCCTCATCCTATGAACTTCTGTGTATGAGGGACAGATTTTTTCTGTGTATAGAGTTGCAAGGCTTATTGCTGGCTTCTCTAACTTGGAAGCTTTTGTCTGTAACAATTTCACCAACAATGAGGATGTTTATTGAGTGGAAACCCACTAGAGGTTGGGCATTTCAATTAGAGAACATCTCTCCTTGCCAGAGCCTACCATAGCAGATGTCTCATTTTCTAATACAGCACTGAATTCTTCCTGACATTTAAATTTTCGTCATGGCAATGCTTTTCTGCAGATATGGAGGCAAACTAAATTAATCTGCTGTGCTTTAAGGGGAGGAGAAAGGGTTTGAGTCTTTGTGCATGTGTGTGTGAAGAATATGGCATGACAAATAGCAAAACTCTTGATGGCTTTGTTACGGCTGTTGTTTGTTTTTTAAGTAGTGGAAAAGTATTCTGAAGACATATGGAAATGCAAAACAGTCTAAGAAATGAGAACTATCTGATGGGATATGTGATGAAAAGCAGGTGTACTGTGTGGGAGGGCAGTGGAATAGCCTCCAGGACTTTATTTGTGAGAATGTCCTTTATCTCTGTCTTCTTCCAGCAGATATGTGGCAAAACTACCTTTTCAAAAGTGGATCAAAGAATGCTACCAATACATTCTTCTCCTCTTGCATTTATCCTTCCGTGTCTGTCATACAAGCCATTTATTTTAGGCTCCAAGGAGAGTGGAGAAATTAAATTGTGTGCCAACTTGATTTCAATGCCATCTTCCTTTGTTTCAGATTAATTGGTGCAGAGTGTGATGTTCTTAAATGAGCTGTTATCTAACACAGTGAAGTGATGGAGAGGCAAGGGGATACCTGACAGTGACAGTACAGCTGCTCCCTTCCAGGAGTGCTGTGGCTTTTCAGATGTGACTTGTGGTCTTCAACTTCTCTTCAGTAAATCACTGATGGTCCCAAATAAGTTCAGTGGATGTAGGCACAAAAACATAATGTCATTTTTTACTAAAATTTACCCAAGTCATCAGAAAGAAAAACTTGCCCAGTACTACTTAGATGCCCCATGCATCTTTAAGGTTATTTCTCATGTCATGGGCGTGCTGAGATGCATGATCTTGCAAATTACTTGAGATCTGGGTTGTCCTTTCCTGAAGCTATTCAAACACCCTCCCAAATTTTCCCTCTCAGATAATTTTGTTAATGGAAGCATGTTAGAAAAGTCTTCTGTTTACTTGCAGGTGAAGAAGAACAGCCATTAGTTGAACGTTTTCCCTCAAAAAAGGAACAGTCTCTTTTTAAAAATTGCAATTAAAGCAGCCTTGCTCTTATTAGAACCTTTCGGGAAAAACTCAGTTATACGGTCTCTAGGAGGAACAATTGAGGGCAGGTGAGGGTGGAGAAAGGGAAAACTAATGATGAGAGAACAGCTAGAAATTTGGGCCCATGGAAATGTGGGAGATTAGTCTCATCTAGGTCTGCCTTTAGATCCATCTCTGTTCTCACTGAAATCACTGGCATGGCTCCCACTTCCTGCAAAGGCACGAGAAGGAATGCTGAACCCACAGTGCTGTCTGTTTTCTTAGAATACATGTTTTGGAGATGAAGAGAAATGGAACACCATCAAATGCTCTGTCAGCAATTGCATAATTGACTGCTTGTCCTCTGCTGTGTGATAGCTGCAGATAAGGGCAGGGGGCCTCAGCTCACTGTAGGTCATCACTGCCCTTCTGCACACCTCTTGGTAAAGATGTGGAACAGACTCTCCAAGACACATGTGCTGAAAGAACCAGAATAACTGGAATCGTCTGTATCCATGGGTTTATGAATGGATATTGGAAAGAGCATTAAATGCCAACAGGAGTCCAAGTACGAAGCCTGCATTGTTTCTGTTCCAAGTGCGCAGATGGATAATTCACTATGCAAGAGATTTTCATGACCAACATTTCAAGCAATCCTGTTTGCCTTGGACCAGCTTTCTTTAAAAAGAGAAAAAAAATCTTAACTTTTTGTATCTGGAAGTTTTGATTTCTTTTGGATAGAGTGTAAAGAGAGGAAGCAGAGAAAAAAGCTGCCTGAGGAATTTCCCCCCACACACTCCTTAGGTGACTGAGAACACAGGAGTCTTTATTAAATCCAGTTAAACTGGAGAGTGGCACCTGAAGGTTGGATGGCAATGAGTCTTTCATAAGATGTGTGCTATGCTATGAAAGTCAGTGCCACAAGATTTCATTCTAGCTAGAAATTTAATAAAAACCATAAAAGTGGTTGAAGTATTAATGATATTTTAAATACCTTTTCAGAAAGGAAAGCTTTAAAAGACATCTGAGTCTTTGTGGTGTAAGCTCTTTCTCAGACCACAGTGAAAGAACTTCTTGTATCATCCTTACTTCTTTGTTCTCTTCCTCTATTGCTTCCATCAGTGGCTGTTGTCCAGCTTGCATTCTGAATCACCAAAGTCTCCAGACCAAAATACTCTAGGTTTTCTCACTTTGGACAAACTGAGCCTGCTCATTATGGGCAGCAGTCTCAAATGCATTGTTCCAGGAGACGGTGTTAACTACTACTCTCTGTTTGCCAAGCAACAAGGTGTGAGTTAATGCTCCTGGGTGCCCACCCTCCTATTTTTGTCTGACTTCTGTTTGTGTTCAGCAGACAGTGAAAGTGGAGTGCTGGTGATGATGATTTTGGTACAATTCATTGTACTGAGTTACAGTAACTATCTAGAATCCTTGCAGGCTAGAAGGATTCTACCTTAGCGTGCTTGCTGACGCCCCCTTCATTTTATTGGGCAAAATTCCCTGTTGTAATTGGGCAAATGAGCCTTCCTAAAGGACAGTGTCTTGCCTGATGCTTAAATGCCTGTGAAGCTGATGAGGGCTTTTCATGTGCATGTTCAATATCTGCGTGCATGCACGAGTGCATACTGCTTTTTAGATCTTAAAATGCAAGCGCACTCTGGGGAATGTTTTCCTTTCTCCCAGAGGGAAGCTTTTAAATATCTATATTTAAATAAACGTAAAAACCTCTGCTAATTAGTTCGCAGTAATAAGTTTTTCATGTTCGTCTCCTCACCCATGTCCACTTAACATTGTGGAAAATGAAGACAGGTGATGAGAGCAGCACTAAAATTTCTATCTAATCAACACCAAGATGAGGCATATGCTGGCAAGAGTGAGGCAAACTAGTGGTGTAACCACACACAAAATACCTTTAGCATCTTTTCTCATTGTTTCAACAGAAAAGCAAATATTTTGCCTTCTATTTTGTCCCACAGTCATCACTGCTAAAGTTTAGAGGTTGCATGCCCCTTTCAACTTCAGCCTCCACATGTGAAAATGCAACATTGCTATGGTAACGAGCTGTTTCTCCCATCCATAAAAATAAAGGGCCATCTTTTCTTCCCCAGTGATAAGGTCTTATGTTTAACTGCCTTGAGCCCTGCCAACAGGAGCAATCCTTGTTACAATAGCTGGTTCTTCTTGGTCAAGCAAATTAAAAATTACCTGCAGAAACTGACTGTGATGGACCCAATCATAAATCCTTAACCCTGACTGATATTTAGGGCTCTAAACAAATGGATGTGTGTCCCTCTGGCCCTCCTTCCCTGCGAGGTTCAGAGCACTTATGTTGGTTTCTTATTTCAAGTAAACATGATGTTGAATCCTAAGTATTTTGTTTGGTTTTTTTAAATAAGGTTTCAATCCAGAGTGCTTTAGGTTAGGCACAGTCTGGTAACAAGTACCAGGGACTGCCATCTAAGACACTTCACAGGAGTGGAGGTAAAATACAGTAATTACAAAAATGTGCACAGCCCTCTGCCTTAAGAGATCATTGTATTGTGTCCTCTGCAAGGATTCCTGGCCAGCTCTTGCCAACCTTCCTGCTGCTGTACCCAAATGCCTCTCATGTGCCCTGCTGAAGGACCCACCGTGCTCAACATAGAGTTGAAAAATGAAATGGAGAATGGGAAGGAAGAGTATTTTTACTCAAATGTGTTTTCACATATTTAGAGCAGCCTGTGCTAGAAATTACAGGTAGATAATTCACAGGTTGTAGAGTTTAGTCAAAGGTGTGGAGCTGAAAATTCAAGTGTCTCTGAATATATTAAGCTAGGGAGAAGGATGGTAGGACCTGTGCTGGAATGACTTGCCACAATAGCCCAAGAAACTGATCCCACAGCAGTGAGATAGGCAAGAAGTGCAAATTGGCATCCTAGTTTTCCTTATTCTGAAATGCTCTCTAATTATTCCCTCTGTTATTCAGTTGATGTTGGGTACAGCAGGCTTTAAACTTGGTCCTCCCCAGAAGAGATGCTGTTTGGGAGAAGAATGGTTTGGAAATGTTGTCTGGAGTGACAGTACTTTGGAACTTGAGTGTACATCAATACCTATTAGAATCTGTATGTTCTTCTCTTCAAACAGAAGCCATGTACAGACATCTAGAGCCTGAGACAGACTCCATAAAACAAAATAATTACACTTAATGCTAAATATTCCCTGCTGGACCTGCCACTGTGGGAAAATCTCAAGAATCTATACTTTTGAAGTGTTCCAGTAATGTTTCAAAATGCATCCAAAATGTTGCCAATACGTCTGTATTTCACAGCAAAAGCTAATCCTTCCCGAGGTCTGAGGGTGAGAAGCCATGTTTACTCATTGGCTAATAGCAGGCTTCAGCCACTGACAAGTCAGCCCACTGATACACAGCATGCAGTGGTAGCTGTTACTGCAAATGGACAAAAAAATATAGGTTTAAATAACTTGTATGGCTTTTTGTGCACTTGGCGTACAAGCATCATCTTGTGCAAAGGTTATCCAGGGCCATTCCAGCCCTTTCTGTACTTTGCTTAATTGGAGTCCAAAAGCATTTGATAGATAAAAAGATGCTTCTGCAAGCACATTTGAATCGAGGTCTTTGAGATTTCAGAGGATTTTCTCCTGCCTTTACCAGTTTATAAGACAAGGCACCTGGGGAGCACTTTTCATTCCTGTAGCCATAGCTCGTGGGCATGCTCAGTGGTAGGAGGGTAGGTCAGGCAGTGTCTCCTCCTGTTCAGCACAGCTCCCTTTGAAGCAATGATGTGATGTCATTCCAAGGTGATGGCAGTCCTTAGGAAGCCTATATTCCTATCCCTTTTAAGAGACCAAAGGAAATAATTGGTTTGTAATGGTTGCCAACAGCAAACACGGTAAGAGGGCTGTTATGTGTTTCTCTGCTAAGTGATCACTCCATGGGACCTCCTTTACTGGTTCTGAGCACACCCAGGGCAGCTTCCAGTACTCCTCCAAGGCACCTCTCAGTGTGTGCTCTGCTCAAGCTAAAAGAGACAATATTACTGCTAAAAAATTTTAGCTGCAGCACTTCAGGTGTGTGATGTGGGTCCACACTTGGCACAGCTGATCTGTGCATCTCTTCTGCACTGACCGAGGGACTGATAATTGATTCTTAATTGTTAATATTGTTGGAAGGTTGTTTTCTTTTCAATGATTTTTCAAGTATAAAGTCCACCAAACACCATGTTTTCTCAATGCTTTCAATAATATCAGTTACTTTCTCCCTCCTTGTTTTCTTCCCTTGCTCAGTAAAGGCCTTTTCTCCAGTAGTCAACACTAAAGCAATGTACCTAAGTATAACTTTTGCCTTTGAATGCACCAAATAATTAAAGAAAACTACCCACTGCTGAATGTGCTACTTGCTGAGACTTTACCATCATTACAAGCGTGGAGTAAGACTGCCTTTTTTTTTTTTTCCTGAGGAGGGAAGGAGGCATGCAGAAGTTTGATCAAATACTGTAAGATTTCGGTGCTTGTTCTTGGTGTCCTCAATTCCATCAACCTGCAAAATTAGTCCTCCTCTGCCCCTTCTTTGGTTTTCTTTCCTCTCATGCTGTTTTTGATTTTGTTTTGGTTTTTTTGTTTTTCTTTTTCATGGTAGTGTCACTATCTGTAAAATGACCCAGCAGTACAAACTGCTGGAAGAAAGCTCTCAATCTTTATAGATCAGTCTTGAGAATTTGTGATGAAAATGTTCTTCTCTTCTGTGTGTTTCCTGTTCTTGTTGAAGTTTTAGTGTGAAACCTCAACAGACCTCAATGGGTGAATTCAGGCTGAGTACAATGGGTAGAGGGGTGTGTTTATCTTGGAACATTTCTCACTGTGGAGGAGAAGAGAAAGGAAAAGGGAGAATGACCTTTCCAATCCTGTTTTGAGCTTTACTTCTTGGAGACAGAATGAAAAAAAGAGAAAAAGACATCTAGGTTTGCCAAAGAGCATTATTAGAGTGAAAACAGGCAAAACCCAGTAGACAAATTATCTTCCTGTAACTAGTCAGCTACAGGTATAAACTTAGATTAAATCATGCTTCTCTTAGGGCAGCAACATAGTTTGTGACAGCACAAAGTAATTTTGTTATTTAGATCATTTAATTGAAAATAGAGAGGGGTTGAGACTACAAGCAGAGCTCTGGGGGCTCTCCTTGTGCTTCTGGGGCATGGTGGCTTTTTGCCTGGGGGTCCTGCTCCTCTGCTGTAGAAGCACAGGACTGTGCAGATTTCCCCTCCCTGCCTGGGACTGCTGTATTAAAACACAAAGGGAAAAAGAAGATAATTAGCCTTTTTTCAATTTATATCTGAGGGGTATGGTAGGTGTAGCAGAAGATAAATGCAAAATCAGGCTTCCTGTCCATATAAAACAAGTAATAATTTATGCACTTTTAACTGGGTGCACCTCATTACACAGCAGTAAATGTTGATGCCAATATCTTACAGCTGGCTTGGGTTTGAAAGCCCTGCACGTTTAATTGAAGGCTACCATTTAAAAGGGAAACTCTCCTCAAAGACCACACAGGCATTACTGGAAAGGATATTGTGGTGTGGGAGAGATCCAGTGGTAGGCATCCAATGGTTTGCTTCTACCTGAACTTAATGGATGGTAATGCATCTTTTATGTCATGTATAATGATAAATTTACTACACTAATAGGTCCATATGCCATAAGAATAGACCACCGCTCCAGTAAGTTCCTCTCTTCTATGAAAAATTGCTGGTGTATTGAGAAGAGGTTGATGGATAAATTACTGGATGCTACAGTCTTTGGTACAATGATGAACTATGTCTCCAGCAAAAACTATTAAATCAAAGTCTGCTAATGAAAGAAGGAGGGGAAAACAAGAAATTAGGTAAGGAAGATAATTACTTTCTCTTAAGTAAACATACAGAGAATAGGACTGCTATAAAGAAGGGCTCTGCTGGACTGTTGAGCTACAAAACAATACTTACAACTATTCAAGTATCAACTTCTAATAATACACTTCCAAGGCAGTTGCTAATCTTTTATTTTTCTTATTACATCAGCATTAAAAAATATGTGCAGCTATCAGCTCAAAATATATTGAACTATCAATCAAAAGATATTCAAATAGTTCGGCTTTTTTACAAATTCAGAATTACTTGGAAGAAATCTATCACATGCCTAAGATCTCTGTAAGTCCCTCCTTTCTCTCTCTTACTCTCATCCTTCCTTTTACTTTCATCATCAGCTTAGTGGCAACAGGGAAATACATTCCAGAAGAAGCTGCAATCACCTTTTTAGACCCTAGATGATCTCCTTTAAAATAGGGCAGTAGTGCAGCTAGGGATGGGGAGGGTGCTGGCAAACAGATGTGTTTTCTTTTTGAAGGCAAATCTCCATTGAATAGGTGAAGGACCTCTGTAAGAGACACCAGGAGATCTTCTGCAGTGAGAGGATCATAAGTACATCACTAGCACCCATTATTTTGGCTTGAATTTAGTGGAAATATTTTAACATAGATTAAAGGTAATGTTTCTTACTGGAGTTCCCTTCAGCAGTGAGAAAAGCATAGAAAAAAATTAAGATTGACATTTTTAGCAGATTGTCACAAATTTGGGCTGAGTGGAACTGTGTCAGCTGATCCTGCTGGAGGTCATGGCTCAGGCCTTTACACAATGGGACTGGATGGAGAATGGATGACATTTGTCCAGAATCAAAAATAAGCACAATTATCATCATCATTACAGTCTCATTATTTGTTGCACCAAAGAATGAATGAATGTCACAACTGTGGGGGTTTTGTAAGGGCTATTATTAGATCTTGACCCTGAAAACATGTGCCAGAACTCTGCTAAAAAGAAAGAAAAAAAAAAAAAAAAAAGAACATTTTATTTGAAAGAAATTTGTTCTCCATAAGCAAAATAAAAGCATGAATTTAACATTCAGCTATCATCTTTGAAAAGGCACAGTAGAATTTCTTCTCTGTGAATAACGAGAGAAAATGGACAATTGTGAGCCAATTTCCGCTCTAGGGGCTTAAAATCATCTCTGCCAGTGTCATAGAAAAAAAATCCAATTAACTCCAGTAAGCACTGGGTCAGGCCCATATTTTGTAGGGTATCTTGCTAGTAGAGTCTATCCCAACAGTTCCAAACTCATGGGGCAAAACAATTATCAGTGTCAGGCTGCAGTCTACAAGGGCTGCATATACTTGCATCAAAACCCCATATGATCCCCCCTTTACTACTGCTGAAATACATGTCAGCCTTCATTGTCCTGCTTTCCTGCACATTTGATTAAAGAATTATATCAAGTGAAGCTGTTTGAAAATACACATATGGTACTTGAAGGATTTCGGATTTTTCATTTTTAGTTTATCATGCCTTAGAAGTAACAGGGGCAAAGTTGTGGTCAGGGCTGTGTGCATCTTGGCTTTCCTTTCAAAGCAGCTTCAGACAATGCTCTTGGACTGCATTAGCAATGCTGATTTCTCTGCTGGGGCCCAGGAAATGAAACCTTAAATGGGCTCAAGGGCTGCTAAACCAGTAACCCAAATGTCTTCATTGATTGGAAACCTCTGTAAGCAGAATGACCAGATTTATTATTTTTCCATTGCTATTGACATGGCAGTAGGTAGTAAGGCTACAACACAACAGCTCCAATGCAAACAGATTTTTGGAGGCAGACCCAGCTCATAAGGATGACGAGTAAAAGCTTTTTTGAGTTGCAGGGCACAGTGTAGGACTCAGACTCCTGAGTAAACTCTAACCTAGGCACCCTGAGTGCCAAAAGAAATTATTTAGTGGCCATAGTGTGAAGCCACCTCACATTTTCTCTTTGGGTAATTTCACATTTTCTTTTTGGCCTAATTTCCAATGGCTCTGACAGTGGAATTAACATGTAAGGAAAAAAGCAAATGTAAAAGTGAATGTAAGAGTTTATGAGACAGAGGTTGCACCCAGATAATTGTGAACAGGGGGGGCCTGCTGGAGGCTATTTCAGCACAGGACATTTTCTGGAGTGCCCTTCTGGTCTCAGTAGCCTGTTCTTTCAGTGCTCTGGCTTCCTCAGTTGGCTTCACCACGCATTTACTCTTTGCTTTTCCATCCCTTGCCCCAACCTTTTGATGACCAAATTGGCTCACTCTACCCTTCACAATCTGGGCAAATTTCACCTGTAACTGGGTTCTCATTGTGATCTCGTAATAATCATTTGGAATAATGCAAAATTCCTCTCTTGGTTTAAGCTGTGTTTACGTAACAGGGACACGGTTCCCAGTCGTAACTAAGTTTTATGCTCATTGTGGCTATCCACTCCTACAGAGCGCTGGAACAGTACTCAATGCACGTATTATTAAGTGCATAGCCATTTTCCAAACATTTTCTGGCAAATCTCACTAAAATACTCTTGAGAATAAAAAGCTTAATTAATTATGCTGAATGTTCGGGCATTGGATCCAAAATACCACAATAGAGAATTTAAGGGAGGAAAAATATTTGAAAAGAAATCATGTTATGTTCCTGTTTATGCCAAAAGCCGTATAATTGTTCGGCTTTATTTGTGAGTATAAAAATGGAAGTTTTATCCCCATGATCATTTTAGCAAGGAAAATACAGATAATATTTGTCAACCGTAAACAGCTAATTCTAATGGGAAGTAAAGACTCTAAATTGATGAAGACATGAGCATGAGATAGGAGTTTATCAAGGAATTGCAGGGGATTCTGCCTGGGACCACAAAGAAAAATAATTAATTTCGCAGTATCATTGCAGCTAAAACAAACTGATGATTTAAAGGAGGAAAAAAAAAAAGTAAGCCAAAATAATTCTCACATCAAAATGTCTTACCAGTATTTCCTTAACTGACTTGCTTTCACAAAAATACTGTCCTCCTTTTCCCCTTTGGCTTGTACTCAGTTTCAGGACTTTTTCTCATGGCAGCTCTCTTCATTCTCTACCTGTGTCCTGATGCTAATGGAGCTGATGGTCTCTAATATTCAGAATGTCCTGGCAAAAGTTTTTGAGTACAGACAGCCATTTCTTCTGCAGCCCTTCCTTCCCTCTGAAAAGCCTGCTTTTCATGTAAGCAAAGAAATGTAATTGAAGTACAGGAGATCCCATTTTATGCTGCTTTCTAATTTATCCAGAAGAATAAGCTGCTTGAGGAATTTAATAGTCATTTAGTAGTTGTTCAGATTCTATTTAAGATTTAAGTATTATACCAGAATGGAAGCTTACATATCTTTTGGTTTGGCTCTGATATGAATAACACCAAGCTTCCAGTGTTTCCCATTAATTTTCTTTGGAAAGAACTTGGACTAGATGCAGCTACTACACTGCATCCAGAGCAGACCTGGATGCTACATCTGCCTATATGATCTAGGCATCCACACTTGGAGAGGTGGAAGAAAAGAAACAATGAGCCTTGCTATTAATAATAGAGTGATATTGTATTTTGTGGCCCTAGCTGAGGAACAAAGATGTCACGGAAGAATGGAATTGTGAGGCATAATTTTTGTGTGAGTTAAAGTTCAAACCCATTCTTGAAAACAAACAGCTTCTAAATTTAGCATGCTTCATCTACTCTTTTCCAAGCTCCCTCACAGCCACTTTTCACCCATTAGGCTGTGACATCCATCATTCCCTCAGCCCAAAGAGGTGAGGGATCTGATCACTCCAGCTGGAGGTGCGCAGAGAGAGCCTGACACCATCAGCCAGTGCCCACCCAGGCAGAGTGCTCTGATCTCCCTCCACTTTGAAATATTCAATTAAAATAGGTGTAAAGGATTGACAAGACCCACTGAAAGTGGCTCAATATTTCAAAGAGAAGAGCTTGTCATGCTGGGCTGCAGGGTGTGAGAATCTACATAGGAGGGCAAAGAGAAAAAGATTTTTAGTTATAAAATATTCAGGAATATCTTGGCTCAGCTGGGGAAAGAGGATAGGAATTTGCTGCTGGAAGATAAAGCTCACAAGAAGAGTATTTCAAGTTTAAACATATCTATATTATTCATCCTAGCTTGAAAGAGATCAGGCAGTCCCTGTGCTTGGAGAAGATGATTTTTGGTTTTTTTAAATCCTGTGTTTAAGTCATGGCCACTGTGGCCATCTTGACACCACTGATTAGGCTGTTGTGAGGTGGGTGCAGAGCCCCTTGAGTTTAAAAATTTGAATTTGCAACCCTAGGTAAAGAAAACACAAGCAGCCTTTGCACTCTGGGCTAATTGTTGGCTTTTCAGTAATGTTTTTCCACAGTGGTGGGAGATTTTCTTTACTCAGGTTGATTTTGAAATCTCGTTTACTCTGGCAAAAGAAGAGATGTTTTCTCCTCCTTTCTCAGCAGACTCACTGAAGGTGATGGTTGGTTTTATGCTTCTGACTCCTTCCACTAAGAGTAAAACAGGATTGATAGTGAGCTTTTAGTTACTCTTGACACAAAATTATGTTTAATTCTCTCTGAGCCCACTAAAAATGCATTGGAAGTTTTGCAGATTTTGAGTAGGTGATGACAATTTCCTGAAACGACAAGGATCATGAATTCACGATCAACTTGCTATCCAGAGGAGCAGCCACAAGCTGTGCTTGCTCTCATGAAAAGTAAGTGAATGTAAGTGACAGCACTACAAGGATTCCCTTCAAATCTCACTTCTCCTGGTGGTACTCGAGCATCCTGAAGCATTTAGCTGTTTGTAACTTCCAGCTCTCTTCTTACACACTGCAAGGGGTGTGTAACAAATTGCTGTGAGAGAGCAATGAGGATTAACTGCAGAATCCGTGAGTAAGGGGATCCAGAAATACAGCCCAGAAAAGTCAGCAGGAGAGCAGTGAGGATATGCTGTAGGTCCAGCATGCTCCTTCCTCACTGGCACAGCTCATAACTGAACAGACCCGGACAGCTTCCTGGAGAGAAACCTCAGCAGATGCAGCAGCTCTTGCTCACATCCCAACAAATCCATGGGCAAGGCTTGTTTCCCCCATAATTCTGCTGTCTAGTCTTACATGGAGAACTCTGCTGCATTTACAAGATGTATAAATTCCCTTTTCTCCACCCAGCTGTATCCCAGGCCCCACCTCAAGTGCCAGCCCAGGGATGTGAAATGTTGTTTCCTGATTACTTGCTCACAGCCAGCATGTACAGTCCTGCCGTATAAATGATTTGCAGGCATTTTTTTGAAAATGTCACACACACATAAATCTCGGGATGATTCCTACTTGTGCTGGTTTGTGGGGCTTGTCTTCATGAATTTATAGTTTACAGGAAACCAAATGTGTACCCTACTAGGAATTACTGGAAGAAAATGCTAGTCTTATTTAACTGGAATGGGAAAGGCAGTTTTTCTAGCACTTGTGCAGATACTCCTAAAAAAGCAGTAGGAAAATTATTGGTACTGCATTTCTCTCTTCCTCCTTCTGCATGTGGAGTACACAGCCTGCAGCCTCTGGAAGTCTGTGATTTCACCTCCAGCTTGAGCATCCTTCTCTGGGTTTTCATTTTAGGGGCTCCAGTCTTCTACACTGGGGAATTCAGGTACTGTCCAGTGGTGGGAACTGCCAGGAAATCCCACACCTGTGGGTGCTCCTGTCACTTCTTTGAGCCACTTTGCCAAAATCACAGTGGCTGGAGGACGCTGCCTCCTCCAGGAGGGCTTTTCCCTGGTCAGAGCCCCTGTTTGTCCATAAACACCTCCTCCTTCAGACAGTGCCCCTTAAGGCTGTGCAATCCAAGTGTGGAAACAAGGGGAGAAATCTGCTGGGCACCTCCATTGAAGAGGAATATTAGGCATGTGCTAATCCGAGCTTTCTCCTCAGACACCTTTTTGGCTGTGCTCCATGTTAGGCTTAGCTGAGCTCGACTGAGTTGTGATAGCACTGCAGTGCTCTCCTTCCTTTCATCCTTTTAGCATGAGGGTCAAAGGTAGCTCTCTTCCCCATGTCAGGGAGAAACAGGCTGAGGATGTGTAGGGTTAGCATTGGGTTAGGGTTCACTGGGTAAAATTTGGTAAAATAAAGGAATGCTTAGTAAAGTGCTAGAGCCCCTTCAATTCTGGGAGCAGATAACAGTTCAAGACAAGGTTCAGCTGAGAGCTGAGGGTACTGTTTGGAGGGGAGAAGGTCAGGCAAGTTCAAAGACATTGTCTCCCTCTATTAATTTTTGCCCATGTTTCTATTCAGATCACAAACCCTCAAGTCACTGCATCTTTCCTTTAAATGAATGCTTTTTCTCTCCAAAAAATGCATAGCTTGAAGAATGAGTTCCTGCTATTTCTACAGCACTCATGTTTAGGCACCCCAATAGTCTTTAGGATGTCACTGCCACTGTTCTGAGTGGGTCTGAGGGGTTTGGTGATTATCACTGATCTGTGCCTGGCCTTCCTCCTTCATTCACAGAGCAGACATAAAGCAGATCTTAAGCTCTTGTTTTCCGTGGCATTTCAGAACAGCTTTATTCTTGACTATCCAATGGAATTTGCAAATAAAGGAGCCTTACCCAGCTTTTAAATCTAAACCTTTTGTATTTTCCAGTATTAAGTGGAGGGCTTTGTTTCATTTTGCTGTTTAAAGAAGAAATGAGGTCTGGCATTCCATTAAGTGACAGAGGAATTCATTCCAAACACATTTCCTTGTGTTTCAGGATGGAAACCAAGCAGCAGGAATTAAACTGTGTGCACATGTTCTCTCTCTTGTGCACACATGCTGAAATGTGTGTGGTGCCAGTGTGGTCTCCTGCAGCTCAGCAGTAGGGTTGTGGCTACTGCAGGGCTTGGACCTTTGTCACTGTGTGGAAAAGCAGATCCTGGTACTCTGGAAACCCTGGTAAAAACTGACATAAGCAGACAAACAATTGTGTCATGGCAACTTCCTTGTCCAATAATTAATAGTGGGGGTTCAGGCTCCTCATCTAGTCCCTGTCTCCTGGCAGGGATAGGAGATGACAGCTGGTCATATTCTGAAGTTCAAGGTGGAATTATAAGAGACTACTGTTATTAGCTGTGGTATTTCTGTTGACAAACAGGTAGTGGAGTCTCTCTTGCCACCTCACTCCATCACAGAAGAGCATTGAGTGTAATTAAGTCTTGAAGATAATCATTAATTACAGTGGCACCATGTCTCAGGCAGTGCTGGTGACATGGAGCTGGTCTGTGCTCTGCGCACTCAGCCCTGTTCCTGGAATGGATAAAGCTGCTCCCAGCTGCTGTGGCTGGCTCAGCTCCACCAGAGCAAGCAGGACAAGGTGAGGCACATGCACCAGTGTTCTGATGCTCACACAGGTCAGAGTCTGCTCCCAAACATGCCAGCTTCAGTGGACTCTGGCTTAGGACATATACCTACAAGAACATTGTTCTGTAACACAGAGTGATTTCCATGATGGTAAATCCCTGGGGAAGAAACAGGTTCTGTTTTCATTACATTCACAGTTGTGTTTCAGTCCTCACAGCAAAGTAGAAAGGTCTCAGAAATATTCCAGTCAATCTCATGGCATCTTAAAATATCTCTCCCTAATTAAACAATATCCAATTCCTTGTGTGGAAACAGAATGAAGCAATTAATCTGTGTCATGGTTTTGAGGTCACGATGGACAGTGTTTTTTACTGCGTGGATTGAATAAAGACCTATGAAATAAATAATTTCAATTCTTCAAGCTTAATCCTTCCCAGCCTCTCAAAATACAAAATTGAATACAGTATTAAATATTGAACCCTTGTTTAAACTGCTGTATTTGCTATCATGCTGCTTTATTTTGATGGCTTTTGCAGCAATCTTGTGCAACTCTGCCAGAAATTTTTAGTGTATTGTGATATGTGATCTAACTTGACCAAGCAGATGCATATTCAACAATATAAATTCCACCAGGACAATCAGTATATTGGCATCAAATAAGATTTGATCATTGCTTTGCTATCAAATCTAAAGATGAAGCTGGTAACATGGAATAGATTTCTGAAGTTACATGCATCTCCACCAGAATATATTCATTGTTGTAACAGTCTGTGTTGTAATATTAATTATTTATCTGATTTTAAAATTGAGGGAAAGGATCATAATTCAGAAAACTGTGAGGAAAAGTAGTGGAATTTCACATAACTCCCCTTTCCTAACTTTTCTTCAAGATCTTTCTCCATCCTCCTTGGTTCTGCAAGCAGTGCCTTAAAGTGAGCTTAGATTGCTATTAAGCCCTCAATGCTCCCCAAGCTTATTGAAGCCAAATTTAACATAGTTTTCAAAATGTGTTCCATAGTGTGCACTTACATCAGGACAATGGTGTTAAATTAAGCAAGACATAATATTTGAAAAGGTTTATTAGGTATGTACAACTGCTCCAGGGAATGACAGGTGCAAAGATGCTGTCTGGGGAAGTTCCTACCTACATTTGAATGGGATGTGAGCAGTGAAGGTCACAACAGAGGGGGGAAGAAGCACTAAACCTAAAGTTCCTCCCTAATTCTGTGATCCTTCAAAACTTGAGCTCTCCAGCAGCATTCAACTGAGCAGTTCTGTTAAATATAGTGTTCTGCTTCAGCTTGGCTCCGACTGTTTGAATTCTCATCCAGCCTCCTCCACTCTGTCTGTCTTGGTAGTTTTCCTGCTTCCTTTTCCCTGCTCTTGGCTCTCTGTTCCCTGGTTCCCTTGCCAGCCTTCCCTCCATCCCACCCTACCAGGGAGCCTGAGAAGCAAGGAGCTTGCTCCCCACTGTGACCCTGTGGGATGGGACAGCAGGACTCTTCTCCCTGTGAGGCACCAGACTCAGCACAGGCTGCATCAGGAGCCTTCTCTTTGGATGGCTAAAGAGCAGCTCCTTCACAGCCTGCTTCAGAGATTTGGGAAAAGAGCAGAGAATGATAAGGGCTGCTGCTTTTTTCAATTTTTTTTTCAGTCCTTCATCTCTCAATGTACCTGCCTCCTATTCCTTTAAATCTGCAGCAGAAAGATAGGCAGGAGGCTGGAGGGAAAAAAAAAAAAAAAAAAGTTTTAAAACCATAACAACAGGTCTCTAAGAAAAAGGCAAGTTTTATCTGCTTCAGCTGAGGCTGCCTGTGAGTTGAATTCTGCCTAATTCTTTGTCCATCTCCCTTTCCAGCAATGCCCTTGTCTGCCCTGAGCATAGTCCTCACCTTCTCTTTTCTTTGACTATCCCCACATGTTGGAAAAATTCATGTTCTCATTTAAAATGCTAGTGTTGCTGGCTCTGACTTCTCATATTTTCTTTTCTTCAGGCTCCTGTGATACTTGGACGTGTTTTTCTAGACAGAGCTCAAGAATCTAAGGGTTATGTGAAAAGCTGTTTTTGTTTAAAGGAAGTATTTCTCTGGACTTTTGTTTGAATATGAAGAAAAGTTTGCCAAATGTTCTCTAGAGGCTCAAAGGGCAGCAAGGGTGCAATTCTCTTCTCATTGCTATTTTGGGGTTTGATCAGTCTTGTCGTTTTAGGCAATGTGACGCATTCTGGTTTAGAGCTGGAGGTCAGTAAAGCTGGGTGAAGGATCTGCTTTCTGCATCTACAAAGAGCAAAATCAAGATCTCACATCCAAACATGCTGGAGTTGGATGTGGATTCACTTTCCTGTGCAGTCACTTCTCACCTCAGTATCTATATGATCTAAAGTAACTCATAGGTGTGCCTTGAAAACAGGCATCTAGTAAAGGCCTTGTGTTTACTTTTGCATGTCAAAGCCCAGAAGAGGCCAAAACAATAATATTCCCAGTAGCAATATTCCCTTCCCATCGCAGTGCCTTATCTATGTAGTAACAGAGACTGAAAGGAACCACCCCAATATAATTATTCTTTCTCTGGTAAGAAACAAAAGCTCTGACACATAGAACAGCTTTGTTGCTATTTAAGAGAGAAGGAGGAATATGGTGTTATGACACTGGTGCTGGGGAAACTGAGAAGATTGAAGACAGTATTCTTATTTTTTTTGTCCTGACAGGTCTGTGTCAGTGGACTGTATGGGTACATATAAAGCAGTGTTGTCAACAACTCCAGAAGTTTCTCTCCAAAGAGAGCTCACTGCTAATGCTGTTGATAGATTCTGACATGGCCTCAGAAGTCACAGAACATCACCCTAAAAATTTCCATGTCTGCCCTCTTTGTGATGGGTAGGAAATGGCAATCTCTAGGCAAAGTGTATTCTGTGCACCTGAACTCAGGAAAAAAGCCAGAAAGATCCAGCTTTATTATCCCACCAGAGAACAGGGGATCAGAGTCATCTCTGCTCTGTCTGAGCAGAATCACTAATCCATAGACTCAGTCCCCTTGAGCTAAAATGCAGCATGATCCCATGGAGAGGGGACACAGTGCTTTACCTTCATGTGCTCCAGCAGTTTTCTGCAGAATGGTAAAAGCACATTTCTCTAGACCTGCCCAGGCCCCTCCTTACCACCCAGATCTTCACCCTAGCAGTGAAGCTCTATGGCAGTTCAGTATTATGGAAGGGTTGAGGGGGGGCAGTGTGTTTTATTCCGCATCAGAGGGTTTATGATGTTCTTGGATCTGAAATTTTGATTTTTCCACCAATATATCAGGCAATCTATTTAGTGATTGGTGTTAAAACAGTTACCCAATATTTTTGCCTCAGAACAGAGTCTGTGTATTTCTTTTTTATTACAGATTTGTGTAGACCCTAGAAAATAGAGCCCAGATCTTTAGTTGCATTAATTCAGTGACTGACAAGATTATTTTTTTAAATTATGAGTAGTCATGTGGTGGTTTGATGTACTAAGTCAGTCCAATGTTTATTAATATCTTTCATTTTATATTTGCTTCCTTATCTTTTTAATAAAATGAGCATATTACTGAACAAATGAGGGACACTTTCCCTGATATCAGCAAAAATGGATGTGATGACTGAATCATGGCCACAATTAAAAGAGAACAGATAAATCTGGAGACTCAACTGAGCAAATCACCAGATTAATATGGCAGATAACTTGTCAAGGGTTATGCAAAATGTATTTGCTTTGTGGTACTTTGGCATGAGGGGAATCTGAAGGAGACTATTTTGTTTCAATCCATGGCTTGAGCCTATTCAAGGCAGCATGATGTGGTGACCTAGACAGCAAAGATAACACCAGTCCCTTCTGGCCTTAGGCCCTTGCCAAGTGACACTGCCCAAAACAGATGGCAATCCATCCTGGTTCGTTTCATTTGCCCTCGGCAGCTCTCTGTGAATGCGCTCTCGTTAAATCTCACTGTTGTAGCAAGTTTCTAATTTATTGTTGGTTTTTGTTACTTATCCCTTCTGCACAGTAAGAGAGAATCTGTCAGCCACATAAATGCTGTTTATATCCTACACATTAGCAGTTTTTAAATGACATTCCTTGCTGACTGGGGACTGTACAGGAATGATGGTGGAAGACCCAGAGAGGGGAGCTTTTGGGAAATGAGAATAGTTAAGGAGCAAATGTTATTAAATGTTCCCTAAAATGCGTGTGTTCACATTCATTACTGGAACATGAAGACAGCTTTTCATCTTGATAAAAATAATATGCCTTTGAATTTTCTCTCCTTTTTCTTTTTTTTCTTCAGTGTATTGATGTCCTGTGGCTGCCAGTGGCACCACAGCCAGTCTCTGCTGGAAGCTGTCTGTCAGGCTTTTGGGTGACTTGACCAGGCAGAAAAGAACAGGCAGGTGACATTGATGCTGGCCAGAAAACTAGTGCTTTTCCTTCCTTCTTCATTTCCCAATAAATTGGTTTTGGGATCCTTAGTGTCCTGAGCAGTCTGGCGGGAAGGAGCGGATACACTCCCCTCGCACTCGTCACTAGTGGACTCCATATCACAGTGGAAAATCCCACAGCCAAATAAGCATGGATGCTGCCTTTCTCCTTAGTCTGTTTGGGCTTTTTTCCTGGAATTGCCTCTGTTGTAGCCAGGTGTTGTTCCAGAAAAGCAGATTAGGGGGAGGCAGTGGGTCCGTGCCAGGAAGAAGGGTGTTAATGCTGCCACTTAGGTTAATGGACATTAGTTCTGCTGGCTGTGGGTCTAATGATCTAATCTGTGCAGTCACTGCCTTTTCCGTACAGTTGCTATTCCTTGATCTAAATTAGGAAATTAATAGTTGTAAGATCATAAATTGCTCTGATGACTTTTAACCTAGAATCAGAAGTTGCTTTCGCACATCTCCAAATAGATTGCTTTTCTAACAAAACAATTAAAATTTTCCCAGCTCAGCTAGAAGCTGAGTCTGTGTCCCTCATGTGTAGTCTAAATTGTATGTAATTAGCTCTTTAATTTCTATTAGAATATAAAACAGCAGCCTAAGGTTCCACAAAGACAAATCCTGTAACCTTTACAGGAGCAGCGTTAGTTCCATGTTTGTGTGATACCAGACTGTGGTCACAGTGGCAATTTATTCAGAAGTAGTTTTGGAGCTCTTTGCAACTTCTGCTTTTTCTCCAAAATAAATCCCTGTTACAGAGAGTCGATCCTTGCTGATGATGTGGAGAAAAAAATCAACAATAGGTGTCAGAGAGCAGAAACCATTCTGGAAGCAGGCAGGAGCTGAGCATGTACCCATCTGTAACATTTGGGTTTTTATCACTGCAAGAATCTTTTTTCCCTTAAGAACAAACTCTGCCTCACCTCCTTACCAGGAGCAGTGCTTTGAAGTGCCACACCAGGGAGGGCAAATGGGCAGGTCACCAGCCCATTATTTCTCACCTGTGGAGGCTGAGCCCAGGGAAGGGGCAGACCTGTCCACAAGGCCATGCAAAACTTCTTCAAAATATTTTCCTGTTTAACATCTTTAATCAGGAATTGCTGATTGGAAGTGCCCTGGGAGAAGGGTTGATTCAGATTTTGTAGTTGTTGTGCTTATATTATATTAATATTTGTCCCTTTCCTTAACCAGGGGGGATTGAGGAATGGTACCTGTGTTGGCTCCTGTATTCAGCTTCTTACTGCAATTAAGTGTTTAAAATGTCTTCTTATCCCCTGGTACTATAAATATCTAGACAGCTTACTGTATTATTATATTTGTGCATGCCTCTTGTGATACAGGCTGATTAGGTTTAAAAGAAAAGCAGGAGAAAAAGCCCCAAGAAACTGGGGAAAACTGAAAGGATCCATGGGGTTTTGTCCATTTCTAGGCACACGTTTGTGTTGTGCGTAGCACTCTGTAGCAGTTACTATACAGCTAGGACATTTCAAAATTTTCTCTTTCTGCAACAAATGTCCTACTAATAGCCATTTTTCATTACTTAGACTGCAGTGCCTAGGTGTGCTATCTCTGTCCCAGAGACAGGAGCTGAGTCTCAGAGTCAGATAAAATCTAGGAAGAGCAGAGACATAGAAACATAAGAGTGGAGGCAGGAGGGAATGCAGAATCAAATGATCACAGCAAATGCTGGGACAAATCTCATCATTTTAGATGTATGCTTGGTTTTCTCTGTTAAACACATTTATTTCCCCTTTTCCCATCATACAAAATCAAATCAGATAAGTATACTGACAATTCATGTAGATTTATTAAACAGGCCTTAAAATAATGTAGCAAAGATACCTCTTCATATCTCTCATAGGAAAAAGAATATTGTTAAAATTTTAGCTTAAAAAATATGAGTGGAGCTGTTTTGTTGGGGATTTTTTTGCATTCACTATTCACTAGGGCCAAGATCTAAGTCAGCCCTTCATTTCAGAGTAAATGCCATCCTTATTTTACTCCAGACATGGATACTGTATGTGTCTTGTATATTATTAAAAGCTCCATCACAATAACTCATGTTTTGCTATTTCAAGATACAGGAGCTTTGTTTTGTCCCTGTTCTTCAGGGGACTCCCAGAATCATTTGGCTGAGGTCAGGAGATACTGACACCAAGCCAGTCTAAATGACAGATGAATCAAACCACATACCTAACTCAGATATAGTTTATTCATTGCTTGAGTTTAGTATAGATTTTGTTTTTCTGATCTCTCTGCACACAGATGAATTTTGTTTCCAACCGTCATCTGCTGGGAAAATAGAGATGCTGTATTTAGCACAATCTAACTCAAAGCTCAGTGAAGTGTGCAGAGACATTCCTGTTGATGACTGAAATTTAGGTTAGAACCATACAGTTTTGAACAAAATTCACATTATATTGATTAATCAAACTCCCAAAAGCAAGAGCGTTGTCACACCTTTCCAAGTGGCACAGCTGTTGGCAGAGGTGGCCTTCTAGCATATGGGAAAAGCAGGATCTGTCCACCAATCTCCTGCAAAAGAATCACAGATCCCAGAAATTTCCTCCAGTGAGCATCCTCTAAGCAAGGAGAAGGTAGCTAAAGAACAGCTGGTTTCCAGCTGACTCAGAGAAAACAGCTGCCACCAAAACAGCCGCCGAGCATTCAGCACAGCCTCAGCCAGGATTCTGAAGCACTTTCTAGGTATAAAGCCAGAACTTAGCAACACAGAGTTTGTAATTTGCAGGCACAGGTTTATGTGGAAGGAATGGAGCCAGCAGGAAAGGAAAAAAAAATAACAAAACCAACAAAATAGAACAAAACAAAGCAAAAAACCCTAAATCCAACAACAACAAAGAAATCAAATTCTGCTTGCACAGATGCAAAGAAGTGAGTTTATGTTCCAAGATGGGGAAGAAGCAGAATGCCACTTCTCGCTTTTGGGTGAGCATATATACAACAGCTGTTGTATCTGCATAACTTTGTGAAAGATGTGGCTACTTTTCAGAAAGCAATTTGCACCAGATGTCCTCAAGGAATGAGCAATTCAGAGGTGTAATTGGAACCAAACTTTGTGAGCAGAGGAATGATCATCCAGTGGCCCATCTAGAGCTAGGAAATACACTTTGTTTTGTCACTCAGAATTTTTTGTTGGTTTGGTCTTCATTAATTTGGTAGTGTAGTGGACAATGTTGCCCAGGGATAACACCAGGGATGCTCTTCTAAGACCCACTGACATATTTGCCATCTCTGTATTCTGTTGGCCTGCTCAGGGATGAGATTTGGAGTAGTTATGTCATTGAAAATGCATTTAAACAGAAGACAAGTGATCTGGAAGTATGGGAGGGCCTTTATCTTTCATTATTCTCTGCACAACAGTAGGATGATCCATGACTAGACTTAAAGATAAGCCACTTCGTTTCTGGTTGTGTACTGGAGTGCCTACTGTATATTAAATGGGTGATTCTCTTTTCATCTAGATAAATAGAAGTAACCTTACTTTAGCATTTGACATGTCAAATTTGGGAGTTTTGGTTTTATGGTTGTTGATTTTGGTGGGTTTTTTTCCCCTAGAAAGGGAGATGCTTTGAGAATCACAAAAAAAAATTAAAATAAATGATCCTAAGTAGAACAGAATTTCCATAAATTAAAAAAAAATTAGCTTTAAAGAAAAATTAATTAATTGTGAGGGAAAATTTAAATAAAAACCTCTCTACACTATACTTATGAAGACATAAGTTTGTAATGCATGTGCCCCATCAGAACAGCTACCTCTGTTCTGCTATTGTATCCCATCCCTGCAAAAAGAGTGCATGAAAAGTGAGTGTGACTCTAAAAGGAGACCAGGGCTTAGCCAGTGTACAAGTAAAGACTTCTCTCCAGCTGTTGAGTATTAGTGGATTAGATGCCACTTGCTATGTCTGTGGCTCTTAATAGCTGATTGCCACATATATACATTTTTCCTACTTCCAATGGTTTTTGTTTGAAGACCTGATCAAATTTTTAAAATTTGGGATGTTAATTTTATAATTAAATCTCAAGAGAAAAGTTACTGGGGGTATATCATTGCAATCAATAGGACATGTAAATCAAACTGCAGGCAGATTAGCAATCCTCTGAAAATCCCAGCTATCCTGGGATGCTGCCTCTTCTTTACCTGCTTTGGACTCTCTTCCTGAAGCCTCATTCTGAAGCTATGAGCTGTTCCTCTAGTGCTTCCCAGGCTGATTACATATTTTGAATCACCTGGAAGGAACCAACTGGTGTCTGAGGATAGCAGTCAGAAAAAAAAATATACAAGAAACAAGATATGTATAAATAAAATCTAGAAGACAAGTTATGAATTAAGTGGGAGAAAGGGAGGCCTGTATGGTAATTTCCTAATTTTCTCCAGGGTCAGGCATCTTGGTTTTGTCTTTGAGGTTCCTCCTTTGTGTCCCCACATTGTGTGAGTGCCTTACTGTCTGTTGCATATTTCTTTATAGAGACCAAAGGCATCATCCTCATTTTAGCACCATCATACAAATCCTAATCCATAGTCATACAGAAGTGTGTGGCAGAGCAGCAATGTCTGTCCAGATTTTAGGACAGTGTCCTAACTTTGGACTACACCTTCAACACATCAAGCATCCATGCCAAATGCAAGGTGCACGCAGCAGCTGATGGCATCTGGCACAGATTCATCAGCACCAAATTTCTGTCTCATAGTGTCTAATTTGTCACTAAAGACCCTTGACAAGGGTCAAAGTTTCACATGGATTTTGTAGTTGGTATCATTAGTTGAATCTCCTCTTGAAGTCCTTCGGTCTCTATTAAAAAGGAGCTCAGTTCAGAGCATGTCTGGGGTCTCTGTCCTTTTCCTATTTTTCTGCTTCAATGAAACTCGTAGGAATTTAATTACTTTGGAGAAATCTGTGATTCTCCAGTTTGGTTGAAAGAAGCCAATTAAATAAATAATGTATGAGGGAGAAAAGAGTTGCATGCTCATAATCAATGTAATCCCATAAGCCCTGTTTCCACTGGAAAGGAGGCTGGGGCCTGACCTCCTCACCATGCTGTGAAGCTTTTCAGTCTCTAACAGTGAGGATGTAGCAGGAGCTATCTGCACTAAAAATGAGCAATAACTGAAAATTATTAATGCCTCTGTAAAGAAAGCACACATAAGAACTTAATACTTGGGTTTGTTTGAAGCTCTCTATGAAGCTTTTTTCCCCTGAAGTTTTCACAGTGCGGTTGTAGGAAATTATTTAGCCCAAGTGGGCACATGCACTCAAAACAAAAGTTGCAGCTGCAGCAAGCTTTAAGAATTTCTCAAGACAAGTTAGTTTTGTTGTGGTTGTTCCTCTTGTTAGATGTGAACCAACTGTGATTTCACTAATAGCTTGCAGTGTTCTATTTCCTGTAGAAGTCCTGATCTGAGCAACTTAGCTTTTTGAGCAATAGAGAGCCAATCTCATTATCATTCAATAAGCCAAGCACTGCTGAAACTGGTGGTACAATGACTGTCACTGTTTTGAGTGCTCCTGAGGGTATTACCTGGGAAGACTCTCTTAACATCACACACCAGTTCCTATTTTGTCCCCTGTTGCATGATAAATAACAGCAAAGAGAAGTCTGTAATCTTGCTAATCTACTCTTTGCCAAACTGCATATTTTATAAATGTGGCAAGAGGAAGACAAGCCACTCCTTCCCCTTTTTCAGCATAGATGAAATGACTGGGTGGGAAGTGATTTCCTCTGTATTCCAAAGGTTTCATTACTTTTTATAAAATACAGTGTAGCCCGTTAAGAGGAATGATAAATTATTAATTTTAAATTACAGTTCTCTAAATCAATACACAATATACACTTTGGTCACAGTGTTTTTTCCTCTCCTTCTTCACTTAGTAATTAACAAAATTCTGTAATGTGCTATGGGTCTCCTAGGTATTACAAACACAGAGAGTATATGGTAATTGCAGTTGAGAACCCCAAGCTGGCTATTTATTTAATGCTGATGTATCTTCATGCTTTGTCACTATCTACATTTGTACATTTTCCAGAAATCTTACTTCTGAGCCATTTGACAGTCTTTAACAAATGTATAATTTGCAGAGTGCAGTGGAGCACTTGCCTCTGGAGCACTATCTCTGGGTAGGGGTTCTCTGGATGAGCAGTTTTGGCTCTGTCGCTCCTCCTCAGGCTCACACTTTCCCTTGGTCACTGCAGGGCTGGGCACCCAGCCAGACCCCAGCACTGGCCCTGGTGGCCTTCATGCTGTGCTTGCTGTTGGCACAGGGGAGGGACAGGCCACATGCTCAATTCCTGCCCTGGCGGGAAGTCACAAAAAATTGAACTCGGATTTGGGAAGCGCTCCTGAGCTGAGATCCAGCCACGGCTTCCCCACCTCTTTGGGTCAGCTGTAAGCAGCAAATGTGCCTCGGGGGAGCCATGGTGGGCAGCTCTGGGTCTGCCAGACCATTATTTGGGTCTGCCCTGGGCAGCTTAGCTAATGAGGCAGGGAGACATTGTCTTTGAAGTCTGTACAGGGGCTGCCTTCCAGCACAGAACAAAATTCTGCAATAAAGCGAAGGCATGCTGTTTTTAGGCACCGTAGAGAAAGGTAGTAGTGCAGACATACTGGTGCTTCTAAGAAACTGTTTTTCAAGGTGCCAAGTTGGTTAAAAGTGCTCTTGAAGGTCAAACAAGGGAACAGTTAATTTTGATTCAGCAAAATGGTGCAGATGTGCTTATAGCAATAGTAAAGAGGATCTGAGCAGGCAATCCAGAGCTCACTCCCCACATCTTCTGGGCCATTTTAGGTTTTCTGAATGATAGATATGTCCTGTGTGTATTAGAACAGATGAATATGACTGGGGGGAGGGTTTGGACCGGATCGGCCCCATCAGTATTACAGAAAAATGCGCTGTTATGGCAACACAAACCCTTAACAACGGTTAAGCCTGAGAGAAAAGAAACAAGAATTATATACAAATAAACTGTGTTTGAAATAAGTATTATTGACACAAGAAAAGAGAAGCCTTCTTCTCTGGAAAAAAAAGTTAAAAGTTCTAACTAAAACTTGCTGCTTGAGGTGAGGAAAATCCCCAAGAGTGCCAGAAGGTCTCTTGCAGGACACCTAGTATGTCACCTGGCCCTGAGCAGAGTTAGTCTCTGTTACTGCAAGAACACGTTAAAAATCCTCCAGCTGGGTTCATGAGCTCCTGACCATCCACGTTTCCACACCATATTTAACAAACTGTGTGAGAGCAGCACTGCTGCTACCAAAGCTCTGCCTTTCTCACTCCTGAAAGCCTTGGATCTGGGATTATTTTGCTTCATTTGCTGAAGCCATTGGCACTAACCTCGACTCTGGAGACATGTGATGTTAAAGAATTCTGTACACAGTGCTCACATCCAATCCAGATTGTTTTAGCTTTCTATTTGGACAAAGCATAGAAGGTGATAATCACCTTTTCATGTCCCAAATAGGGGTTTTGTCAGCACGAGCATTAACAGGCCCCACAGATTTGATTGTGCACTGTTGGAAAGCGTTCTGCCTCAGTATCAAAGAACATTTCAGGCAGCAGGCTATTAAGGCAGCAATAATTTAAATTGAAAAAGATGCTTTGGCTTAAGCATGGGTAATAGACACTGTTCTCAAAACAAGAGCTGAAACTTCCGGATGCCACCTGGCAACTGAGATGGGGGCAATGTGAGAGAGTTCAAACCTCTCTGATCCCTAAACATTGCTCAGACAATTGTTTTTAAGTGTGTGAGGAATTTCTGCCTCCAGGTCACTCAGAAAGTACTTGGGGTTTTTTTCCCTCATGATCCCATGTCTGTTCAGAGGTGGATTCAGGAAGTACCAAGATAAATGAAGGGGTTTTACTTGACTGCTAAGTAAGCTTTTCTAAATCTCCTATGCTGTACAGTTTGCATTAGTTTTAGATTAAGTTTATTTTTTAGATTATCCACACTGGTTCAGCAATCCCTTCTAAAGCCCAAACGATGTAATAAATAATAGCTGGGGAAATTGGGAACCAGGCTCCACGTGGAAGAATCTTTTTAAGGCACACCAGATGTTCAGACTGGGAGATTGAATCAGGGCACAGGTCTATAAAAGGAGAAGCATAATAAGTGAATTCATTCTATCAAATTTATCTTGAAAAATTCTCATCACCAGAACAGTTCTGTAGGGGAAGCCATTAATTCATTAGATAGCCTGCATTTGCAGAACCACCACCTTGTCTTCTACACTTCAAGGTGAGCATTTCTTTAATAGTTTCTAGTGCTGTAATAAAAAGAAATGAGCACAAGATTCTCTAAAGTTCATAGGGAGATAATAGCATGTAAATCAAGGACTAACTATATTAGTCATGAAAGCTGATGGGAAAAAATCCTGGCTAACTAAAATAACTAACTCACATTTATTTCCGTGGGATCAGAATGTCAGCCAACTTCCTCCCAATGCTAATACCAGCCTCTACCTCCTCATATGGGAGAAATCTGGGGGGGAAAAAAAGAGAAATTATGACCTTGTATAAGAATGGAAGCTTTTTTTACATGACTCACACAGCTTCTGTACCCCTATTAATACCAGAAAGGCTACAGTTCAGTGATGCAACTTACATTGACATAGTTTGAGTTCAACAGTTCTTTCTCAAACCTGAGAGCAGGGTTCCATACAAGGCTTTGGAGAGTTATCACAGATTGAGTGACACTCATCTTCTGTAAAAAGTTTGGGTTCAGAAAACCAGAGTAAAGCAGTTTGTTCCTAGCCCAGCTTCTCAGTGAAAGTTCATCCTTTTTTTTTTTTTTTTAATAGTCTGAAATACTAGATACTCTTAATGCAAAACAGGTGGTAAACCTAACTTAGCTGGCAAAACTTACCCAGCTACCTTCCTTAAATTCCCTCTATAGCCTGTGGTTGGATTGGAGTAGGAAGAAGCAAGAGGAAAGACATGAACACACACAAACTTGGGAGCAGAGCTGGAGATTAGGAAGTGTTGTTCCTCTGGAGGGCACAGAAGGAAGGCAGCTCATTCAGGACTCCCCACCCTTGCTGGTGCCAGTCCAAAGCCCCCTGCCCTCACCCTTATTTTTCTTGTGGCTGGAAATTGTTTGGGCACACTGTGTCTAATAATGCTGTATTATGTTATTATCTTATTCTACCTTACTACATAATACTCTAATATTCTACATACTCACACTAGTGCTTGATGGGGTTGAAATACTACAAGCCTGCATTTCTCCTTCCTATTATAATGGGAAGCAGCAGCTCTATACCTTCACTTTTATAGATGCCTTTATGGGGCAAGATTGAGAGAAAAAGGTATCATTAGTCCAATAATGAATGTGTGAGATTTTAGCAATTACATTTTCTCCCTACTTTGCTCCTGGAAAGTGCCAGGTGCCTATAGAGAAAGAGATTATGAAAGTTAGTTTTATTTTCTTGCTAACCTAATGACTACAGAAACATACAGAGATGGTGTTTCTTTTGCTAATTATTTTAGTCAGCTATCACTCTGGCTGTCCCTGACATGAAACCAAGAAACAGAAGGAGTATAATATATATAGACTAGGGTTGCTGACCAGGAAAATATACCACAGCTGAGTGGCAAAGGTCTCAGTACATGCCTTGTGGAAAACTGCATTAGAAGTAACAATAAAACAAATTTTAATCAAAAATTTAGTACATTTCCAGCAGAATTTTTAGTGTATACACTAAATGGCTAGTTGCCTGAATAAAGCTGTGGTGTACAAACTGTCTTCCTTGTTTTAAGAGTGGTTAAATAGCTATAAGAATTTGGTTGCTTTTGTTATCTCTGTAATTACCCAATTCACAAAATTTAGACTTGAGATATAAATCACTGCCAAAACTGAGAATGCTTCTCTTCTCTTCTCTTCTCTTCTCTTCTCTTCTCTTCTCTTCTCTTCTCTTCTCTTCTCTTCTCTTCTCTTCTCTTCTCTTCTCTTCTCTTCTCTTCTCTTCTCTTCTCTTCTCTTCTCCTCTTCTCTTCTCTTCTCTTCTCTTCTCTTCTCTCTTCTCTTCNAAATGTTATCTACTGTAGTTACACAGTACTAAAAATTCATTTCAACTCTCTGTAGAATTTCTAACTGTGAGCATCCCTCCTGGACCCCCTCCCCTTAGGGGGTGTTAGTTCATGTATGCTTGAGAAAATCAACTCCAAATAGACATAGCTCAACTGTTTAGTTAAGAAAATCTGACTTATTAACTACATAACCCCTCTGGGACTGGCAGTACCTCCTCTTGCACGCTATCAGGGGTACTGCAAAAGCATTATCTCAGCTTTTCCCAGCCTACTTAAACAGCCCTTAAATCTCACTTAAAGAATTAAAGGGAGATTTCAAATGCGCTTTGAGGAGAAGTGCATTTTTGCCTTGAATTATCGAAAATAACAAAGCTAAGAACTTTGCTATTTTTAGGCATGTCTGGGGAGAAGATGCCAGAGTTCCCTGCCATCCCTGTCCTGTCCCAAGGTGCAGTTTGAGAGGCATGCAGCAGCAGCATTGCTCCCTAGCCAGGAAGGTGGCTCAGCCCTGTGAAAGCCATAGGCCTCATATCTTGAGAGCCATCTACTGGCACCTCCTCTGTTACATTGCACATCCACACACCCTGCTCACTTTACAGAGCTGGCACACAGCAGATTTTACATCTCCCTGCTAGAATGGACATAAGAACCATTTCAGAGCAATCTAAGCTCATAAATCATCTGCAGGGGCTCTCTTGGAGTCCTTCTTGCTCCAGACTCCTCCATGCCCTGTCTGCAGCCTGCAGTGAGGCAGTGGCTGACGCAGGACAGGGGATTGCAGAGAATTTCTCATAATTGCTGTGTATTTCTCCTGCACGAGTTGAATGGTGGTTGCCTTGCACCAAAGTCGGGGTGAGTTTTAGGAAGTAAAGAAAAAATACATGATGAAGCTGTTTCCATAGGAAGCCAAAGCCTCTGCCAGTCCTATCCTCATGCCCCCACCCATCTGGGACTGAGATCCTCTAGCAGGGCTGCAGCAGCAGGAGAAGGGTGGACACTGAGCCAAGACAACTTGTGCCAGAGGGTCCCACTTCTCCCAGAGGTGTGGGAAGGTTCCCACCTTCCCACCTAGCAGGGTGTGTGCTGAGCCTGGAAACCCTGCAGCACAGGAGCTGGGAGCAGAGAGGGGTCAGCAAAAACACAGATCACCAGCAGAGAAAAACACACCTCAGAGGTTGTGGACAGGGATGAGCGACTTGTGGATATCACAAGTGCAGAGGTATCTTGCTCACCTTCAGTTTGAGTCTCCCAGTATTAGATGGAAAATCCACTTTTCATGTGTTGGGCAGCAAATACCCAGGATGCTTTCTTTTTGTGTGTCACAGACCTAGGAAAAATTATTCTGCCACCATTTTCAGAGTAGATGGGAGTGGTATTTAGGACTGCACTCTGCCTTTAATTCCTCTTTCTTTAAATGGAAGCTATTAAACTTTCTGGTTAAGGCAGCAAGGAGTTCTGTATTATTCCAGAGCTTTACTTGATGTACTTGACAAATCTTTTTATTTTTTTCTTTTATGTTACCACTTATATATTTAATTAGACATCAACGTTTTAGCTAGTGAAGAATCTTCATTTGCATTTTTTACTGTTTTGAGTCGATATGCCCTCAAATAAAGGTAACTGTTATGTAGAAATTGTCTGACTGATCATAAAAAATGTTTCTATCATACACAAGCAATGACATTTTGAATTAAAATTTAATTATATGGAGTGAACTGTTTTCAGGTTTCAACAATACTTCACTGTATTGCTGTTTTGTTTCATTTAAGGTAAAGTTAAATACACATGTGATGGCTTGCAAATCAGATAGGAGATTAGTGTGGCTTGCTAAGAAACTCTACCTAAGTATTGGTGCCACACATTAAATGGGAAGCACTATTCACTTTCCTTAGAACACCATCTCTATGCTTGCTCTTGGTAGCCTGTTGTGTACAATGTCAGTATTTCCAAAACATCCCTTTCAGATCCTGAGATGAAAAGTGACAAATTATGTTTTACAACACTGCAGCTCTTGTAGACCTCTCCCTTCTCAGATGTGGAATCTGATTTCATAATATCTAAAGCATTATGTTTCATGCATGTGTGTAGGTATGAGGGTGTGTGTGTGTGTGTGTGTGTGTGTGTGTGTGTGTGTGTGTGTATGCAAAAATTTCTAAGGATTTTGACTTCTGATCCAGGTGCAAATCCTTCTTACACAAATCCTTCAGGAGCCTTAGTGGTTTGTCTGTTATACTTAAATTTCATTGATTCTTCACTCCCAAGGACAGCTGGAAATGATCCTGTGACCCTTCACTCTGTGCCCTGAGACAGGTCAGCTGAAGGCTGTCCACCAGGCTCTCACTGAGTAGCACACAGGACCACACCACCTGTATTATTCCAGAGCTTTACTTGATGTACTTGACAAATCTTTTTATTTTTTTCTTTTATGTTACCACTTATATATTTAATTAGACATCAACGTTTTAGCTAGTGAAGAATCTTCATTTTGCATTTGCAGAGTGGTGACTCTGGTCACCACTTTGGCACGATACCACGACAGAAGAGTTGAACTTATCCCATATTTGCCTGCATACAAGTGTCCTTTAATTCCCAAACACTTGTGTTTAACAGGTAACAGTGTCTCTGGGTTCACACACTGTGCCCATGCCATGAGCAGGGACACTCTCATGGAAGGGACACTCCTGCTGGCAGTGCATGCAATGCTCAGACACTGCCCATTGATGCCTCTCATGAGTAGGGAATGACACAGGTGCCAGGTCTCCGTCCCTACCCAAAAGGAAAGCACAGGCAGGATGTTATCTGTTAGAATGATTTAACAATATATCAGGAGACACGGAGCAGGGCTTACAGATAAGGGCTGGCACAAGGTGCTGAATACAAAATGATTGTTTATTGTTTCATAATGCATGAAGTAGGAGTATCAAATGATGTTAGCAGGTGCAGAGTTTAGGAAAGTTATCTTCTCCCTCAGCTTGTGAAGCTCCTGGCCATGGGTCGTCCTGGCTGCCATATGTTCATGTGGTTCGTGGGAAATTCATGGAAACAAAATCTATCAGGAGCTATTAACCACAGAGAGACTCCCTCTTATCCCTGAGCAGCACCATCCACCTGTCCTAAAGGCTTTGCTGGAGACAAGCCAGAAATAGCTCCTATGATGAGCAGTGCTGCATCTGTCTGTGGCTGGGCTCCCTGCTCTACAGATAGACACAGTTCAGTGTTTCTGCTGACAGCATTGCCAAGCAGAGACAGAGGGATAGGTCAGACTGCTTGGGATTTGTTCACTTAAACTATGAACTTCCCTTGGTGGCTTGCTGGAATTATATCTGGGTAGAAAGATACTGTGTGTTGAGTTGAGGTGAGCTGAAGGCAACTTCTGCAAGCTCCACTTTCACAGAGGGTGAAGCTAAACGTTGACTGAGAAGCACCATTTGAAAATGCTGTGGTTTATGTCTGAGTTGCTTTTCTTTTTCATTGAAACTGATTTGTTACCTGCTAGGAAGAAAAGCAATCACTCCAATTCCAATGAGGTGAAGTAGCTAGAAACACCAAAGGTATGCTAAGGCTGCATTTACTTTTACATTATAATCCTTTCAGGCCCTTTGTCTTAAAAACAACTCTGGGCAATAGAGCCCAAAGATAGAAAATGAAAACAAGAAATAGATGTTACATTTCATCAGACAGAAGAAAGTATTCACATGGCCAAGAAACTGATGTCACACAGAAATTATATCTGTGAATAGCTGCTGTGGGTTTTCTCCTTGCTGGCCCTAGTCCTGAATTTCCATTCAATACTGTGCTGGGAAAAGACCTGCAAAAATAAAGCTCAAGTATCTCCTCAACAGTAAAGGTTCCCACCACCTCTTTGAATCCATTGCAGTGCTGAGAGATGGAGGTGGTTTTTACTGCTGGTAGCAAAATGTCCAGTGTTCCAAACGTGCTCATAAGAGCAAAGGTCTTTGCAAATCAGTCATGAGAAAAGACTTTTAAGTTGGCTAACCCTGGTAGTAAACCAGAGTTATGTATTTCTTCTTTTCCCTTGAAGATAGTTTGTTGGTCTTCAGAAATAAACACTGCTGAATAACCATGACTTTTTATAAATAATACACTCCCTCCTACAAGCTGCATGAAATGTTAAAACTCCAGAATGGACTATAAACGGATTCATAAATCTTTAGGATCCATGCATTTCAATCCATCTATTGAAAACTGAAGGTAAAAGGATCACAATATTTATTTACGTTTTCCATATCCTTTGTGCACTTTTTCCTGACATCATTTTCATGTGTGGAGCAGAAAAAAATAGCGTTCCAGTATAAATTGCAATACTTTGTTCTGTCCCTTGACATGTGCCGGCAAATTCAGTTGAAGGCAAAGCATAACACAAGGCAGCTTTTTTGGCACAACAGGTCACCAAAGCAGTGGAATGTTTCAGTCAAAACTCAAAGTGTGAGACATTGCTGAAAAGCAAGTTGTCTTTCAGGCAAAGCTGAGACCTTTCTTCATCTTTATACATGAGAAGTCTTGCTCTGAAGCAGTTAATTACAATGAAAAATATGGCATGGTTTTCTCATAATTGTACATGAATTGTGCTTAGATTCCATACTAGTTCCAGGGAAGAACAAGAGCCATATTTTGTCTCACTAAGCAAGGGGGGAGAAAAAAGTCTGCCATGGTGTAGATGAATGTAATCTACTTGTTGTTTATAGACCCAAAGGATCCCTCAGAGCATTAAAAATCCATGTGATATCCAAGAGTGGCATACTTTGCATGGAGATATGTGATTTAGATGAAAGCTGTGCAAAATCTGTAAAACTGCATGTAGGCAAAGAGCACCCTACTGCCTGTGCATTCGAGTGAAGCCATGTGTGCAGGAAAAGCACACATGAAAAATAGATGATCATAAAATCTGCTTCAGATTCACAAACTTCTGACAGAAACACGTGTCTAGGCTAAGTATGCCAGCTTTTGGTCAAACCAGGCCTGAAAATACACAGACCTGAAATAAGCATTATTCTTCCATGGTGAGGGGAGAAATTCCAGCTTCATACACAGAAAGTGCATACAGGTTGTATGTCCTTCACTGGTCACGTGCTGGAACAGGTAACACCCTTTCCTTCTGCCTGCGATCTTCTGGCTGGCAAGTGGGCTTCCAAGCTTTTTCTGGAGGGATCTTTTGAATCAGACCCACGTTCTGTCAAGAAGAATTACCACTGAAAATTGGTGACCCCCACACTCCATTCCCTTTAGGATTGGCTGGGACCATCATGTTTGGGCAAGTCTCTTGTAGGTTAAATAGACTTTTTTCACTTTTTTTTCCTTCCAACAACTAGTAGTTGTAGCTTGCAGTAGGTCACACATGTGCAGCTCTCATTCTCTCAAGAATTGTGCAGAGTGGGGTTTGGTTGGAGTTTTTCCAATTCTGTAAATGTGTGTTTCATAAACAGGCTGTGATGTGGTGGCAACAGGGAAGAGGCTAACTCAAGTGTCCCTTGTACATTCGGTGGGATTTGTTCTTAGCAGCTGGGGAACATTAGCCCATACTTCTAGTGCTGACTCAAAAGAAAACATTGTGAATATTAACTGAACTGTAAAAACCTTTTTTTCACTGACATTCTTGATCAAGGTTACCTTCCTAGGGCCTTTAGAGACATCAGACACAGGACATAAAGTGTTTTAAAGATAAGGATCCATGAAGTTAGCTTCATAGTCATAGCTTCATAGAAAGACAGAGAAGAAAGAGAACGGGTGTTGTGTACCCAGAGCCTGTGCTGCTGAGGAGGTTTTGGTACACTCATCTGTACCATTTGGCTTCTCCCAAGTTCTAGGAAACTTTTTGGAATCTGCAGGCTCTCAAGAGCAGCACAGCCAAGATATAATACAAGTATGAATAACTGAGGTTGCGTAATTCCTCGCCAGTACAGCGTCTGCTGGCCAAGCACAGCAACAGAAGGCATTACTCACAGACGTGGCTATGTGGGACTGGGATCAGGTGCAGTGTGGCCCCAGGCCCCCTCTGCCAGCTGCTGCTGCCCAGTCCCAGCTGAAGGAATGCAGTGCACAGCCAGGACCCACCCTGCCCTCGCTGTCAGACATCCAGGGCCTGAAACACCTCCAACAGCTGCTTGTCAGCTGGGGGCTGATCTTGGAGCACGGGTACGCATGGCATGGCCACGTGTCTTGGATAAACCTGCATCGGTATCAGCTGCCCTTGAATACACCTATCACCCTGTTTCTCATAGCATAACGATCTCAAAACTGTGCAGGCCTCAGAAAAGCTATACAGGAGGTGGGTTTAATACTCGAGATGTAGCCTGCCTTCATATCATACAAGAAGGGCTCTTCCAAGAAGGTTGTGATTATTTTTGCTGCTCACCTGGCATTAGAGTCAAACATGTATACACAAGGAACCCCACTGGTGGCTCAGTAGCATGACCTCAGTGTTTCAGCGAGGAGATACTGGTCGCAATTTGTACCTCACACCAGCCTAGAGCTGCCTGCGTGGTTTACAAGTAGTAGTTTTTGTGCAGTGGTGAGATGGGATGGGCACATCAGGGAGTACAACACTGTAGATGTCAACTAGCCTAAGTGTTGAAGTATAGCTGGGAATAATGTGTTGCTGAGAGATTGTGTCTGCAGTGTCACATTAAGAGGGTAGAATGCTTTGGAGCTAGGAACTACACGAAAAAAAAAGATTGTATCTCAGTCTCTCTAATTCAAAAGAAATTGCTAGAGAGCGTAATTGAGAAAAGGGGCTTGTGGGTCCCTTTTGGAACAGACAGATGTATTTTTTTAACCTTAACAAAATGTTTTTATAAGTAGAGTTTTTGTATCAAAAATGAAAATCTTTTTAAGGAAGATATCAGTGCTAGTCAGAGCAAAAACCATGTGCCAGAAGGAGATTGCCTTGCAGACGCTTTGCGGTTCGCAGTTCAGGCATTGTGTTGTGGCAATTACAGGACCTCTGGTGGAACTTCCACATCCCAAAGTCTGAGAACCAGTATACAAACAGAGGGGCTTCTTCCTCTCCCCAGGCAGTGCCTGTTGTGTGAGTGGCAGGAAATAAAGCAGGGTAATTGTCAGTCAGCACCGTGAGCCTGAAGCTTGGTGGCTGCGGTGTTATATGGCACTCTGGGGACAGCAGGGCCAGAGCTGGGCTCTGCTGCTGGGTTTAATGGGACTCTGTGAATGCCAGGTACACCTGTGGGATCACGTGAAACATGAGGGACATGTCAGAGAGGGTCTGGCTGCTTTAAGACTGACCTAGCACTTCCATTCCCCATGTGGTCTGGTTAAACTGGTCTAAAGATGAGGCCAGCGGTGCCTTTATGACCTGTAGCTATGTGGAAATGAAGGCAAATTGGAGTGGAAGAAGGGAGGAGAGTGAAGGAAAAGAAGAAGGGAATAGAAACTGCAGGCTTTGCTAATTGCAACCAGGGGAATGGAGAAAAGTGACAAATGAACCAGGGAAGTGGGAAGAAGAAACAAAGGGGGAGCAAAAAAAGATAGTTAGGGAGGGGAGAATATTCCCCTAGTGAGGCTGTGTGTGTCTGTGGTACCAGTGGCCAGCCAGGATTTTTGATTTTTAAGCACCTCAGTGATATGTCAAGCAGAGTAGTTGAATTTTAACAAGCAATAATGAATTTGAGGGGGAAAAAAAGAAAAAAGTTAAAACAAAAGGAACAGGGGACAGGGAAATAAAAGGAATGTGGTAGTATATGAAAAAACTGAATAGCATGAAAAAAAACGAAGTAAAGAGATAAAAGGAAGGAAAAAAATTGATCTGGCACCAGGTGCTCAGCTGGCAGATGCTCTGTAAGCCCACAGAAGATGAAAGATAAGATTCAGTGCAACCACTAGCAGGCAGTAAAAATTAGTATTTTCTTTCTGCTTAGGTCTTGATTAGTAAATAGGAAACCGTCGGCACGGGTTTGTGTGGAACTTCATCAGAGCTGTAGAAGATATTGGAATGTGCAAATTGATACTCTTTAATTGTAGCAAAGGCTTCTGGAGTACAGGTGGGCAGAAGAGGTCAATACAGATAACAGCAGGGAGCAGACATAGATGTACAGGGGAGAAAAGAGGCAGAAGAAAACCTGGTTTAGAGTTTAGGGAGAAGCTAGACGGGAATTAAGTGAGCGTGAAGTATTGCTTGGCTTCCGCATACCATGCCCCTATATGAAAGGATAACAAGCAGTAGCGCTGCTGTAAGGATTTGTGCGGACTCTCAGGGGTCGAAAAGGAGGTCATACTTTCGGAGCAGCAAACTTCCAGCAGGGTCTTCTCGCACACATTCGGGGCTCTCCAGGCCCAGAGGGAAGCGTGCCCTACTCCCGCCTGCAGCGCCCACTCCCGTGGCTCGCCCGTGCGGTGCTGGAGCGCTCGGGGATGCCTCGGGGGTGTCGAGCTGGCCCCGCGGGCAGAGAGGAGGGGCAGGGCCAGCCCAGCCCAGCCCAGCCCGCCTGGCATCCGCACACAGCCTGGTTCTGCCCGGTCCTGCTGCTCCGCCGAAGGCTCCCACCGGCAGGCGCGGCCGCGGGGTCCAGCGCCCGTGCTTAGAAAGCGTTTCCCTGCTGCCATCTGCAGAAATCGATCCGATCTTTTTTTTATTCTTCTCCAATCTAACGCGTCCTTGTGGCCCATCCCGCCGGCAGCAGGGCAGCACGTTAAGCGCCGGTCGGGGGCCAGGGTCAGGTTCACCTGGCGGGTGGGTGTCTGTGGGCTCGGCTGCCGAGCGGCGGCGGGCGCGGAGGAGGACGGGGCCAAGTTGTGCCGCCCCGAGCGCTGCGGAGGGGCCGGCGGCTGCCAGCACCGGCTGCGGAGGGAGGGTCGGGGGGACACTGCTGCGGTGCTCCCGCCGCAGGGGGAGCGAGGGGAGCCCCACCTGACCGTCCCGGCAGCCGCCTGCTAAAACTGAAGCCCCAGATAGGAGGAGGGGGGAGGATCCGCGGCGCAGGGCGCAGCGGGGGAGGCGGCTCCCGCAGCCCCGTGGCACATCGCCGGCTGGAGGCGGCGGGATGCTGCTCCCGGGCTGCGCTCCGCCAGCGTGCCTTAGGTGTGGGGGGCAGAGCAGCCCTCCGTGGCAGCGTGATGGTGCATTTTCCTCCGGCTCCGTCGCGGGGATGGTGCCGCAGCCCGGGAAGACCTTGGCCGCTGCCTGCCGAGGCTGGGCAAGATCTTCCCTGTCTCTCTTCTCCCTGATTTCCCCGCAGTGCTCGTTTCTTCCCCCGCTCACCTCTCCGGCCCTGTGCCCGCTCCAGACCCTACAGCCGTGACGGTGTTTTATTTTCCTAACGTCGCAGCCGCGCGTGATTAATTACCGGCACCGGGGCGCGCGGTTGGCAACTTCGGCAGCGCCCGGGCGTGTGCGCTGTGTGTGCGCGGAGGGTGTCACGGATGTCCCTGCCCGCGGGCGCGCTTGCCACCTGCTGCTCGGCGCCGGCCGGGGCCGTGCGCGCACATGTCTGGGCGCGGAGAGGCGCGGCGCTGCCCGGCCCGCGCCCCGTCGGGGCCGGCGCATCCCCGCAGCCGGCGGGACGGCGCCCTCGGGCGCAGGGGT